>CM021109.1:162980002-163225970 GCA_007115665.2 Sequoiadendron giganteum
AACCCACGTAGAACCCACAAGAGCTTCTATGAGCTTGCCATGCTCAATTATTAAAGTCGTGAAAGCACTGTGCCAACTTAACGAGAAGATAACAGTAAAGCTGCTATCTCTCCTACACTTCGGACTCTGTAAGATCCAGGAGGGTTTTCCTAAAATATGATGTCATTCATGATAGAAATGATTTTCTCATGCGTGGACAAACAACAGATAAATTCCCATCAATGTTAAAAGAGATAAACCTTCAAGAAAATGGCTACTTCTTAGAAAAGCTCAAATCTATTTAACAAGGAATTGAAATTACACCTAGTGTGCTGGTATGAGTTATTCGATTAAAATTTCCTGAAACAATAACACAAAATACAAGGATGAGAAGCAGTCAGAGTTCTAGTGCCATATCCTAAAGCACGGGGTCAAAACAGGAACTAAAATACAAGGTAACTTTCATCTAAAGCATCTATGATCTGTGTGAATAGCATTACAATCCATACATCGATACTTGAGTTTATTACTCCTTTTTAAATCCTATGTGAAAATTCACATAAACTTATTGGATAACTGAAGCATTTAACCAGTTCTTTGAACCAGAGCTATAGTCAAACATAATCCACAATAAATAACAAATGGAAATTAATGAAAATCATCTTCGATCAATACTTCATTAATAATTCATGCGAACCAACATAATAGGAGAGAAAATAGACTCAACACAATCACAAGGTTAAGATAAGTATGCTCAAGAACCCCATGATTTACTAAGTTCTCAAATCGGACTCAAAACTTCAAAACCTGGACATATTGTTCTCTCTATCTTACTTTTCTCTTATCTTACGTATCTTGAATAATTTTCACAGACCTCTCTCTCGGCCTAGAATTCCCTTTTATAAAAACAAGGGAGCCAACAAGCTTTAGGCCAGAGAGTACACATGTCCATTTCTTACTGGACTGCTAATCCCTAATCAGTTATCTTTACATCATTTGTTGGTAAGAGAGGAAAAGCCAAAAAAAAAAATGATCATTAGTTTGTAGTGGAGGAAGAAGAGGCATTGCTCCAAGTGTCACTCCCCTGACATCAAAGCATCTTTTAACCATTTTTTTGCACTGATTTTATTTGAACAACTTGTACCTGAATCCAGAAAGAGAACACATTTTAAAATATAATAGCCAAGGCCAAACTTGTACTTTACATGACCAAATTGCAATTCTCATCCAAATTTTTCATAATTCAAGTTCATCAATGAACACCCTTTTCCATGACTCGAAATCCTCCTCAGATGACCAATTGAAAGCCACCACCTGGTCCACCATTTTTTGATAAGGTACATACTTTATCATCAATGACATGGCTATTTTATCAAAGTTTTCCAGGAAACTAATGACAAAATGATAACTTTTGTAAAGTGTTTTCCAACATACAGATATCAACATTTTTGCATATTTCATGTGTTTGGGCAATCACTATATTATTCATTTGCTCCTTCCACGCCTGCAAAGGCTTGACTTTATCCTGACTATGCAGAATATGAGGTAGTGGAGTCAAGTCCTTTCCATGATAAATATCCTTCAGTGCTTTGATTTTGGACTCCATAGGAGTAGCAAACCCCTAGAACTTTTGCTCGACAATACTCTTAACAAATTGATATGTTGTTATGACTGTAGGATATTTGTTCCCATGTCATTTTTCCCCAATTGCCATAAATTTTAACTTCTCCATTCTAGGGCCCCATCTATTTAGCAAAGGGACAGCCAATTGCCTATCCCTTGGAAGCAATTTGAGTGCTTGCAACATCAAGGCATAATTTGCATGAACACCATTCAACTTACTCTGGACCTGTTTATGTAAATGCCTTAACACAATATCAACAATTTTTGAGTTATTCCTTCCTGCTGCATCCCAGATTTGGTTTACCATCTCCTTATATTTTTCAACTTGCCGAATTAACTCTTCTCTAGAAGGATCTCCTCTTTAGCCACTAGCCCTTTCAATTACAATAGGCACTTGTCCCATATTATATGGGACAATTTCCCAAGATTGCTCCTGTGCAGAAGGTTGAGGCTACTCTAAGGGTGGGTCAGATACAGTATGGCTAAAGCTAGACTACCTTTGAGACCTCAAGGTTTCCATTTGTTGTCTTAGTAAAGCCATTTCAGTTTCCAATTCTGCCACCCTTTTTTGACTTTTGTTATACTCAATAATAATGTCATTATACTGGCTTCTCAGAGTATCTCGGTTTTTAGTTAAGTCCTCCACAATTGCCCTAGTGAATTTGGCAACATTCACAGCCATGTCAATAGCCTCCAATGCAGGAGTGTCAGCAACTCTTTTCACAACCAAATGACCACTGAAGTCAGATGCTTCTACAACAATAGGCTTTCTAGACCCAATGGAGAGTGACCATATTGCCAGAGCATCCCATTCCTCACTAAAGGTTGATCCTTTAAGTGCCAATGCAACCTCCTCCTCTATTGCAAGTAGCAGCCTATTAGCCCTTCTTACTATGTCAAATACCACAGCATCAACAATATCCCATTTAGGGAGTAGCAATATTCCACACTTTTGAACCAATGCCCTACCTTGTTTTGGTGTGATTTCCTTAAACTTTTCCTTCATTTGCACTCTAACCTTGGACTGGATTACCTGCTCTGGGAGCTCTGGATGCAAACTTCGTTCATGTGCTACTTTCTTAGTATATGATGAGAGATGAGCTCTCCATACAAAATATTCAAAAACACGAGTATGAATAAAAGTCATCCATCATGAACTCTTTGCAAGCCTCCATCTTCAAATCATCATTATTTGTAATCCCTTTGATCTCATCCTTTCCCAATCTTAGGGTGATTGTTCTTGAACTTGTTGCAATGTCAGTTGGGTCCAATGGCAACTCCGAATTCATTTCATCTGGAGTTACAATAATGTCTTCCTCATCATTACCCCTTTGGCCAACATCCCTCACACTATCAGTTCTATGCCTCTTTGGGGATGATGGGTGAATTTGTTCTGAAATCTTCGGAGGTGAATCCAGATCAACAATATTAGGCATTGATTGCCTTGGGATAGATGATGTGCCACTCATTGTAACCTCCTCTATCCTACTTATCTTTCTCCTAGAAAATACCTTTATCTTCCCCTAAGGCTGAGAAGTAGGCCTTTCTTTAGTTCTTATCTCAGGGTACTCCTCAGTAACTTGTGACTTTCCCCTTCCTTCTACAATCCTTTCCTCCTTTAAGACCCCTACCATGCTCTCAAAATTGTCAAGAGCATAGATTGCCTTGCTGAGCTCATCCTTGGCATCAGGTATAGGATCAAAATCAGGCATCTCTTCCTATTTACTTCTTACCATTTTTGAATAGGCAATGAATCTTGCCTTCCTCTCATCTTGTAAGTTCAAATCAAAAATGTCATCAGGAAAATAAAAATTATGAACAAAGGTCCCAGTCCAGTGCTTAGCCTTCATTTGGGAGATGAAACCCTCAGGATCATGATTCCTAGGGTGTACAGTCCTTAGCCTATACGGCTTGAGCAATAAATGCAAATTTCTCCACCCTCCCTTTATCATGACAAAATCGGCAAAAGCTGTATATTCAGGGAAGAAAGATCCCTTCTTATATTCAGCAGGCAAATGGAAATCTTGAGATTCTCCCAATTGCCTCATGATTTCTATAAAACCAAGTCTAAGGGGGACCTCCCTAGGTAGAACAAATGGGATGGCATTTGTGCCAAAAACCCTAAAAACTGTAGTGCCATGGTTGGGGATAATATCCCCCCAATTATGTGTCGAATTCAACTTAGGCCTCCTCTCCATAGGTCTTAGGAAATCATGAATTTCCTTTGGAATCCTGGGGGAATTAAAAACCAAGGCCTTTCTTATCCTGGATTCGAAAACATTATGAAAGGTTACATAATCAAACGTATAGTCATCCATGTCCAAGACCCTAGTCCAATACTGGATAGGCATCTCAATGTCTCCTTCTCTTTTCTTCAATTCTATATCTTTCTCAAACACACTCTGACCCCTATACAAAAACATGTGAATTAGCAGAGAAAACCATTTGAATCCTACCCAATTCTTCCCTAGCTTCAAAGCTGCCAAACCTGAATGCATTTTCTCTTCAAGGTAAGTGGCAAAATCATATACCACATTATAACCAGGGTGTTGGATGTTTACAGACATATACATCACCTCTATAGGAAAAGTCTTCTTCAAATCAATCCCCAGAACCTGACATAGTGCACAAACGGTCTTCTTAAAATGGGGGGCGAAATAGTCCACTGGGAAAGGATCAGGCTCATCCCTGCCAATAACAACTTTCTTCTGATTTTTTCCTCTTCCCGACACAACCAAATGGGGTATTAAAAGGGATGTCTTGATCAAAACCTTGGTGTTTCTATATTCCTCCCTGAAGACCTCCAATTTTATGGGAATCATATCCTGGCTCCATTCGTGCTAACCAAAAATCTCTATAATTTCTTCCTTGGTTACCCTGATCATTTGCTTGCCAAGATGTGTTTTGACAGTTCAAGTCACAAGGTCGTACTTGGCAGCAATATCCTTCAATAGGTCTACATCCTCGTAGAAATTGGGTACCACCAGCTTACCCAGGTCCAATCTCTATGGATTACACAAAGGAACTACCAAATTTCTATTCCCAAACCAATTGGAAAATAACTGCCAACCAGTGTATGGCAATTCGGCATCACGAATTGTACACTATTTATCCACTAAACCTTCATGAATCAAGGGTCTATAAAACAATACCCTTCCATCCTGCTTCTTGCTTGTAGAAGGTTTCAACAAATCAATGATATCTTATGAATAACCCCTAGGCGTAGCCTCGGAACTAGCAGTTCATGCCTTAGGTGTCATTTGTATCAAACAGATGATAATTCAAGCTAGGGTTATTTTAAATGACAAACAATTACACCCTACTTTTTATTGCCGTCACAGAAAGTTGTTCTATATTCAAAAATCTCTAGCAATTACCTATATAGGCTCTAAAAGCCAATTTGTTCAACAATTCACTAGGAACCGAAAAGAAAATAGTCACCAATTGTTCAATAGGCAATGCTAACACCTTCCGAAAACACAAGAGAAGGCGTATGTATTACTTACAGTTTATTTTGCAAAGCGTCAAATGCTGCGAAACTAGAGAACTGCGATAGTAGCCACTTCCTTTAGCACCAAACAATTTCTTACAAACCAACAAGCAACACTGAAATAGCCATTTATTGATCTTTTGGCATTTAATTATGCAGGCTGAGTCAAACTCGACCATTACTATTTTCTCGCGTGAGATAGAATGACTATAGTACAACACTAATTCATTTGAAAACAAGTCGTTGATCAAAAGCACAGTTAGCCAGGCAGACAGCCCAGATTAAGTCAAAAATGATTTTAAAATGCGAGCAAGAAAACTGCCCATCAGGTACCACATCAGTGCGAAATGGGTCCCACCACATTTGTCCCCCAGTAACATCTGTATCGGTGTCAAAAAATCGTGCACCTCATAGCATTATTAAAACTAACATTTTAATTGCGTGAGGTCAGCGATGGACGGCCGTGATGCATCAGAAAGTACATAGCTATCATCACCAGCATTCATCCTCAGTCAGCAATCAAAACTGGCCCCACCACGTTATGCAACAGGTGGCAACATCTTGCAAGCCTCGCAGCATTGTCATGAGGTAAGCACAAATCTTGCGAGGTGTGCGATGAATGGTTAAGATCAAAGTCGCTACATTCGTCAATCAATATAATTTGCACATGTGAAATAGTTATTTTTAAATAAGGGGACTGACTAGGCAGATGGGGAAATAACCCTTGGGGTCAGAAAGATATTTCAATGGTTAAGTTATAAAATTATTCGGCCAAAAATCATAGGAACACAAAGGTCACGATGCAAAATCGAAAGGACGGGTAAAAGGGGATGGTAAAGTTATAGCCAAAGAGGGATAAAATATGACTTAAGTGACTGATCACCACCGATAACAAGTCAACACTCAGAAAGAAAAACCCCCAATGCCTAGACCAATCAAAGATAATGAAAATAAACCCACCACAGAGGGGAAGAAAATAAAAGCTCCACTAGTGGCTCCGATTGGGGATGTATGCCCCCTGTGGGCATAGCAAGAATCCAAAATTTTCCTTTACGCAGACTAAACAGAGAGAGAAATAAAGCCAGGAACAAGCCCGAATAGGGAAAACAAACAAACACAAAACTAAAATGACCCACCTACATACACTATTTACAGGACTGCAAAACGTACATGGAAAAGAGCTATTTCAAGAGAAATAGTATTTCAAGAACTGTCCATGTACTGGTAGCTCAAGAATCTCACCCGTAAGTGATTGTAGAAAATATGAATCTTCCCCATGTGTATCCATAACAATATAAGGGCCCAATCAGAGGGGATCAAACTTGCCATGTTTTCCCTTGTCTTCTGATCTAGCATTTCAAAGCAGCACCATGGCTCCAGCATCAAATTTTCTCTCTACTGCCTTTCTATCATAAAGGTGCTTCACCTGAAGCTGCAACTTCTCATTTATCTTATGTGCTTCCCTTCTAGTTTCATCTAGTTGACTCAACTCTTCCATCCTAAGTTGCATTTCGTCACACACATAATCATCATATTCCTAGACAAATTTATACATTTTTAGTAAGTTATTCTGAGGAATGTGTGCCTCCATCCCATAGAATAAATTAAAAGGTGAATGACCAATTGCCTTTTTAACAGTAGTCCTATCAGCCCATAGTGTCAGCTTCAGATTTGAATGCCACGCCCTTTTGTTCTTTTCTATCATATGCTTAATAATCTTCATCAAACTCTTGTTGCTAGATTCTTCCTGTCCATTTCCTTGGGGATGATATGGGGATGAATATGAAACAGTTATGCCATACTAATTGCAAAAATTTACAAATTCTTCTGATCTGAAACACATTGCATTGTCTGACATAATTCTGTTAGGTACCCAAATCAGCTTAAAATATTTTTAGTCAAAAAGTCAATAACAACTTTGCTTGTGGCCCTTCTAGTCGGAATTGCTTCAATCCACTTAGTGAAATAATCCATAGCTACTAGTATCCACGCATGCCCCCCGCTAGATTTTTCAAATATTTCCCCTATAAAATCTATACCCCATTGCTGGAAAGGAGCAGAAACAGACACAGGTCTTAATGGTAAATTGCCAAAAAACTTTAACTTTTCGGCAAATCTTTGACAGGCATCACACCTTTTAACATATCTGTGTGCATCCTTGAATATAGTAGGCCACCAATATCCTGCTCTTAGAATTTTATTGGCTGTTGCTTTAGCCATATAATGTCCTCCACAAGCTCCCTTGTGCATTTCTATCAGCAGATCCTCAGCTTGATCTCCATCCACACCTAAGTATAATGCCCTCAGGGTTTCTCCACCATAGTTCCTCATCAATAATGACATATCTGATTGCTTGTAATTTAAGGGTCCTTTTTTTAGTAAGGGGAATACCTTCAGGACATTGCATTGTCTGCAAGTACTCCACAATCCTCCTATACCATCCACAGGTCTGCATGTCACAAATAGGTGCAATATTTTGTTGCTCTATATGGTTAATCTGATTGACTTCCAGATTTGCCTCAGCCATTAATTTGGCTAGGCCCTGACCCCTTACAAGCTTAGTAATATGTATGTCAATATTGAATTCTTGGATTCTGTTAATCCATCTGCACCTTCTACCTATAGTTTCTTGCTGGGTGAAGATATCTTTGACTGCGGCTGTTGGTACATAGGCAACAACAGTTGCTCCCATTAGGTAAGGTTTGAAATTTTTTACTACCTTTACCAAGGCATATGCCTACTTCTTAGATGTGTCATATTTCAACTCTGCAGCTTGCAATGATTTACTAAAAAATGCAATTGGCTGCTCAAAACCATCATTGTTCTTTTGTAACAGTACACCAGCTATAGTATGAAAAGAGGCAAAAGAGAATAATTGGAATGGTTTTGAATAATTTGGGGATTTGAGGATAGGTGCCTACTTGATTGCATCTTTGATAGCCTGAAAGGCTTTAGATGGCTCCCCTGTCCATATTATTTTTTCTCCCTTCCTCAACATCTTAGATATTGGGTAGACAATTTCAACAAAGTTTGTGATAAATCTTCTTAAGAAAATTATTTGTCCAAAGAAAGACTGGATACCTTTCACAATTTTTGGCTGTATGATCTTGTCAATAGCAGCCACTCTTTCAAGGTCAATCTGGATTCCATCTTTTGAAACAATATGTCCTACCAACTTTCCTTCTTTCACCCCAAATGTACATTTTCTGGGATTCAGGCATACCCAATGTTCCAAAACTCTAACAAAAATATTTTCCAAATGGGCACAATGGTCCTCTTCTTTCTTGTTGTGAGTAGTAAGGTCATCCTGATAGATTGCAAGGAAAAGATCAATAAAATCTGCAAAAGCCAGATCCATTTCTCTTTGAAAGGTCGCACCAGCATTTATCAATCTAAAAGGCATTCTAACATACACATATGTACCCTATGGGGTGGTGAAAGCAGTCTTAAACTACTCAATCTCCTTAACCATGAACTAATTGTAACCAAAAAAAATTTCCATCAATGATAATAATTCACAACCTGTGACCTTATGCAACATAGCCTCCATATTAGGCAAAGGGTAATTGTCTTTTAAAGAGGCCATATTCAAGTTCCTAAAATCAACACATAGCTTAATATCCCCATTCTTTTTTCTAATAGGTACCAAATTAGAGACCCAAGATGAATGTCTAATTGGTTTGATAATTCTTGCTTCCCTTAATTTAGCAAGCTCTTCTTGCATTTTAGGTTATAGAGTAGGATTGATAGGTCTTTGTTTTTGCCTAAAAGGCTTCATATTAGGTTTTAATGGGATCTCATGCTGAAATAGATCCTCCTTGTATGCCTTTAGGTCTTCATACGACCAAGCAAAAAGATGTCTATATTTCGGAAGCAAAGTAATCAGCATGCTTCTAACATGAGGCTTCATTTTCTTTCCAATGTAAACATTCTTAGGAGTATTTTTTGTTCCCAAGTTTACTTCTTCTAGGTCATCCTTATGAGATAGTGTTTGCTTAGCTTTTGACATATCAGGGCCATTAAACACCCTCTCAAGTGCAACCAAACCTCTAGGGATAGTATTAGTTTTAAGCTGGATAACCTCATTTCCGAATAAGGTCTCCTTACCATCAACATTAGTTACAAATGAATCGAAATCAATTTCTTGGCTTTCATATCGATCTAAACAATGCAAAAACTTTAGAATATCAATATCATCATCAAATACTTGCCAATTGCATACATTATCAAGCACTGTAGGCCTAGTTTGTACTTCTATTTGTGAGATGCCACCAAAAGTGACATCATCAAGTTTAATAGCAATATTGGCTAGTAAATCCACTCTAGCATTTTGTCCTCTTTCAACCCATTCAATGCCAAAAGCATTAAATCCTTCAATAATGCCCCATACTGCATTTTGGTATTGTCTGAGCCTCTTCTCTTTAGCTGCAAAGCGGGATCTTATTTGGGAAACCACTAATTCAGAATCTCCCAAAACCTTTAACACCTTAATACCGTGTTTTGAAGCTATCTTCAGACCGAGTATGAGAGCTTCATATTCAACAACATTATTAGTACAAGAGAATTGCAATAAGAATGAATACTTGAAAGTGTTACCTTGAGATGAAACAAAATATATTCCTACTCCTAAGCCTTCTTTGGAGCAAGCTCCATCAAAATGCATGATCCATAAATCTCCTTCTGATAATTCCTTTGAAGCTTCTTTATCAATAGGTGTTGGTCGGGTATGTTCTTCTGTTTTATCTTCCTCAACATGGAAGTTATCCAAATCAGTTTCTACAAAGTTAATTCTGATAGGTTCTAATGGGTCCTCCACATTTTCAATCATGTGGGGGGCTATTTTCTCTCTATCTACCTTAACATCTTTCTATTCAATAGAAAAGGTGGCAAAAGACTAGTCACACTGTATACTTCCACCCATTGAATCACTCCAAGGCCAAGACAACAGCATACCATAGGTTGGTGGAATATCCATCACTGTAACACTCATATGTAATTCTTTTTCAGGAAAGACTGCTAATCTATATGGAACATCATTTATGATACCTATAACAGGTACTTCCCTAGAGTCCATTACATGGCACTTACCATATGTACTATCAATTGTTAGCCCCATTGCATGCATTATTTTTACTGGCATCACATTGTTAGATGCTCTCGAGTCAATCATACAATTTCTTAGCATTTTTCCATCAATTATTAAGCTCAAGAAAAAAGGATTGACATGATTTGGGTTAGCTGTAACTATAGTTCCCAAATATATTTGCGGACTCTCTGTAGTGACTTCTTCCATTGTCTTTTTCTTTTTTGTATCATTCTGATCAGATACTACTTCATCTTTTCTATTTATGGGAATACTATTTATAAGTGCAATAGTCTTGTCTTTATGCTCATCTATCCTCATCATTTCTAGGAAAGGAACAGTGACCTTAACTTGCAAAAGAACTTGGAACATATCTATTGAGGTATACTTAGGTAAATTAGGGAAGCATGTTTTTTCAAAAATTACCTTTTCTTTCCCCTTCAAAACTTCTTTACCAGAAGACTTCTGGTTATTATCCCTATTATTTTGAAGTATAACATCACCATTTTCTTTGGCCTTATCCACCTTTTTTTCCCATATCCTAGGTTCTCTTATCTCCTTAGGCTTTGGATCAATATTCTTAGCCTCTAAACTTGCTTTTGGCTTAATTACCTCCTTCTCCTTTATGAACAAACTGCAAGGTTTACTAGACTCACCAGGGATGATCCTATTTCTTAGTTGTATATTGTTCCTTGCCCTAGCAACTAAAGCCACAGTATATTTTTCAATTTCTTCATCAGAAGGTTTCCTTAACATTGTATCATCTATCTCAAACTCATTCACAAAACAATCATCATTATCTTCTTCATTTGGAAACACTTGCTAATGATATATGTCATTTTTTTGCCTCTAAGCATCAACATCCCAAGCGCAAGGCTCATCTTTTGAGGAATAATCATCATAGGCCAAATCAGTTGGCCCTAACAATACATTCGTCATTGTGTCTTGGTCTTGGGGAGGCTGGGAGTCTTCCTGATCGTCCTGAGAGTCCAGCATTGATTGTGCTACTGCACAGTGTTGTGGAGAATGTGGCATTCCGCATATCTCACACCATAATAGATTTTTTGCATTATTCACAGACTGCCTTTGTAGAGGGTTAGGTGGAATTTGGTTATGTTTCTCATTCCCTTGAAGGGGTTTACCATTATTCCAATTTGTATTGTAAGGATAATCTTGTAACCTTGGGGGTCTCTCATTTCTCTGGAAGGGAGGCTTATAATTCTTTACTTGTTTCTGCAATAGAGTAAGAACTTGATCTATCTTATCATCAGCTGGAGTAGGTTTACCAACTTTCTCTGTTTGATTTCTCATGCTTTTAAAAGCCTTAGCATCCTCTCTTCTTCCCACTTTACCTAAAGCCCTTCTATTATTTTCAATATTAACTGCCATCTTATATGCCTGCCTTAAATTTTGAGGATCTTTATCTCTTAGTAGATAGCACATTTTAGCATCATAGGCATTACAGTATACAACTAGACATGCACTTTCGTTGGATCTTAGATATGCAAGGACTCTTGTCATAGCCTTTTGGAAATGGGCATTAAATTCAGTAACCAATTCATTGTGCCCCTTAGTAATATTGTTGAAGTCATTCAACTTGAATCTAGGATCAGTCTGATCCCCATAATGCTCCCTGAAAACTTTATAAAAGGCATCTCTGGAATCAATACTACCATCAAGTAACCCTCTGTACCAATCCCTAGCATCCTCCACTAGTGATTGCATAAAATATTTCATAGCCACATCATCATCCTAGAGTTCAAAATCTTCAACAAAACCTTGAAAAGCTTTCAAATGGTCTTCTCCACTAAAAGCATTATTACCCATGAATTTTGGAAGATGTTTATGTGCATTATTTGGGACTGGATTTGGATATCCCCTAATATTATCAAAGCATAACTGCCTATATCTATCTACTTGAGATGCCCCGCCTCCACGTCGATTTCTGGAGATAATGTGTTGTTCAATGTCTTTCTTATCATCCCCACCTTTACCTCTGTCGCCACTACATGATTGCTTAACCTTTGTAGTGCTTGCATCTCCATTCACTGAGTATGAGCTAATAATATTATGGCCACCTCCACTTCCACCACCTTGATTACCACTGCAACCCTCTGTATAGGCTTGCTTCTCAGACTTCTACTTTAATGACTCATTTTCACCATTAACCGAACCAAAAGCTTGAGGGTTTTCTGAAGACATCTTAAGAAAGGCTATCTTCTGAGATAATTCGGCATTGGCATCTTCTATTTTAGCTTTTCTTAGATCAGCTTGTAATTGATCATTCAATAGTTGTAACCTCAAAATCTTAGGATTATGTGGGAAATCCAATGATCTAAGATCAATTTTCATCCCTTTGCCTACCATACTATTTAATTCATCATTAGTATTAGCATAATGTTTTTAATTTGAAAAACCTTGAGAAGTTTTCCTAGACTGGTCAATATGGGCTTTCCCATGGTCTTGAAAGGTTATCTTCTTAGATCCCACAGATGCATCCGCACCTTTGGTAGACAGAGTAGATGAAGTATATGTAGGAGTAGCAGAAACTCCCATTGATATTGTTACTTTAGGTATTTCACATGCCCTTTCAGCAGCTACTTTAGCCACCCTTTCCTCAAAGGCTTGTCTCTTAGCTGCCTCTTCCGTCATCTTCTCAACCTTCTTCTTTTGGGCATTTCTTTCAAGTTGTTTAGCCCGACATCTCTCCAAATTCTCTTTTCTTATTCTATCTCTATTATCTTCCTCTTCTTGCAACCTCCTTTCTTCCTCAATCAAGATTTGCATATCCTTATCTATATCCGTCTCATTTTCAAGAATATCCCCTGCCTCACTAGGAGCCAGCATATAATATGGTTGTTCTGCTTGATTTTCTTCCTGAATAAAAGGAATCCCCACACTCAGAGGCGTTCCTCTAGGTTTAAATTTTTCCTAGTGAAGATGAATATGGTACCAAGTGTTGTGGCTTCTGGGAACGTCTTATCTTGTTCCCAAAAACCCCATCAATCCTCCTCTTTAGATATATCAGCTTCAATTTCTCATGCCATTTCAAAAGAGAAACTATCGTGATCCTATTTAGACATAATAGTATCTGAGGAATTTTCACTTACAAAATCACTATTCATCTTGGTATTTAAAGTAGGAGAAAAAGCAATAGGGGATGAAATAGAGTTACTTGGGGTATCATTTATTTTTACCCATTTCTTGTCTTGTCCTGACTCGAGCTCTATCATTGGCTCAGGATTCTTTTTTGTATAATTTCTTGTCTTCTTCATGCCCTCCGATGTTTGAGAACCTTCCTTTGCACGTTGCTTGTAGCACTTTATGTGAAATTTTTTGTTTGAGATATCAAAGTCGCCACCCAAAATATTGGGAATGATGAAGTTTTTGCACTTCGCTTTTGCACTCGTGACTTTGGACAAGATTTCAAACATCACCCGACACACTGACAAGGAATAGAGGAAAACTAAATGCATGTGTTCAACACAATAAACATAGTGATAGTACAAAACAATTATATTATAAAACTGACTCCGACTTAAACCAGATCTGCACTTAGAGAATGTTCATTCATTACATTCCCCAGTAGAGTTGCCACTCTATTGGCATTTTTTATAACAACCCAAGCAGAACCCACAAGAGCTTCTATGAGCTTTCCATACTCAATTATTAAAGTCTTGAAGGCACCGTGCTAACTTAACGAGAAGATAATAGTAAAGCTTCTATCTCTCCTACACTTCGGACTCTGTAAGATCTAGGAGGGTTTTCCTAAAATATGTTGTCATTCATGATAGAAATGATTTGCTCATATGTGGATAAACAACAGATAAATTACCATCAGTGTTAAAAGAGATAAACCTTCAAGAAATCGGCTACTTCTTAGAAAAGCTCGGCTCCATTTAACAAGGAATTGAAATAACACCTGAGTGTGTTGATATGAGTTATTCGATTGAAATTTCCTGAAGTTATGACACAAAATACAAAGGATGAAAAGCAGTCAGAGTTCTAGTGCCATATCCTGAAGCACGGAGTCAAAAAGAAACTAAACTATAGGGTAACTTTCATCTAAAGCACCTATGATCTATATGAATGGCATTATTATCCATATATCGATAGTTGAGTTTACTTCTCCTTGATAAATCCTATGTGAAAATTTGCATAAACTTATTGGATAACTAATGCATTTAACCAGTTCTTTGAACCAAAGCTATAGTCAAACATAATCCACAGTAAATAATAAATGGAAATTAATGAAAACCATCTTTGATTGATACTTCATTAATAATTCATGCAAACTATTACAATAGGAGAGAAAATAGACTCAAAACAATCACAAGGTTAACATAAGTATGCTCAAGAACCCCATGATTTACTAAGTTCTCAAATCGGACTCAAAACTTCAAAACCTGGACATATTGTTCTCTCTATGCTACTTTTTCTTATCTTACGTATCTTGAGTAATTTCAACAGAACTTTCTCTCGGCCCAGAATTCCCTTTTATAAAACCAAGGGAGCCAACAAGCTTCAGGCCGGAGAGTACACATGTCCATTTCTTACTGGACCGCTAATCCCTAATCAGTTATCTTTACATCATTTGTTGGTAACAGAGGAAAATCCAAAAACAAAAATGATCATTAGTTTGTAATGGAGGAAGAAGATGCGTTGCTCCAAGTGTCGCTCCCTTGACACCAAAGCATCTTTTAACCGTTTTATGCACTAATTTTATTTGAATAATTTGCACCTGAATCCGAAAAGACAATGCATTTTAAATATAATACCCAAGGCCAAACCTATACTTTACATAACCAAATTGCAATTCTCGTCCAAATTATTCATAATTCAAGTTCATCAATGAACACCCTTTTCCATGACTCGAAATCCTCCTCAGATGGCTAATTGAAAGCCACTATCTGATCCACCATTTTTTTGATAAGGTATATATTTTATCATCAATGACGTGGCTATTTTATCAAAATTTTCCAGGAAACTAATGACAAATGATAACTTTTCTAAAGTGTTTACCAACATACGGATATCAGCATTTTTGCATATTTCATATGTTTTGGCAATCATTATATTATTCATCTGCTCTTTCCACGTCTACAAAGGCTTGACCTTATCCTAACTATGCAGAATGTGAGGTAGTGGATTCAAGTCCTTTCCATCATAAATATCCTTTAATGATTTGATTTTGGACTCCATAGGAGCAGCAGACCCCTGGAACTTTTGCTCGACAATACTCTTAACAAATTGATATATTGTTATGACTGTAAGATATTTGTTCCCATGTTGTTTTGCCCCAATTGCCATAAATTTTAACTTCTCCATTCTAGGGCCCCATCTATTTAGCAAAGGGATAGCCAATTCTCTATCCCTTGGAAACAATTCAAGTGCTTGCAACATCAAGGCATAATTTGCATGAACACCATTCAGCTTACTCTAGACCCATTTATGTAAATGCCTTGACACAGTATCAACAATTTCTGAGTTATTCCTTCCTATTGCATCCCAGATTTGGTTTACCATCATTATTTGTAATCCCTTTGATATCATCCTTCACAAATCTTAGGGTGATTGTTCTTGAACTTGTTACAATGTCAACTGGGTCCGGTGGCAACTCCGAATTCATTTTATCTGTAGTTACAATAATGCCTTCCTCATCATTACCCTTTTGGCCAACATCCCTCACACTATCAATTCTCTACCTCTTTGGGGATGGTGGGTGAATCTATTCTGAAAACCTTGGAGGAGAATCCAGGTCAACAATACCTGGCATTGATTACCTTGGGATAGATGATGCACCATTAATTGTAACCTCCTTTGTCCTACTTCTCTTTCTCCTAGAAAATACCTTTATCTTCCCCTGAGGCTAATAAGTAGGCCTTTCTTCAATTCTTATCTTAGGGTACTCCTCAGTAACTTGTGACTTTCCCCTTCCTTCTACAATCCTTTCCTCCTTTAAGACCCCTACTACGCTCTCAAAATTGTCAAGAGCATAGATTGCCTTGCTGAGCTCATCCTTGGCATTAGGTATAGGATCAAAACCAGGTCTCTTCTCCTATTTACTTCTCACCATTTTTTAATAGGAAATGTAAATTGCCTTTCTCTCATCCTGTAAGTCCTTATCAAAAACGTTCCTGATGATATCTTCAAAAAAGTAAAATTTGTGGACAAAGGTCCCAGTCCGGTGCCTAGCCTTCATTTGGGACATAAAACCCTCAGGATCATAACTCTTAGGGCGTACTGTCCTTAGCCTATATGGCTTGAACAGTAAATGCAAATTTCTCCACCCTCACTTTATCATGACAAAATTGGCAAAAGCTATATATTCAAGGAAGAAAGATCCCTTCTTTTGTTCATCAGGAAAATGGAAATCCTGATATGCTCCCAACTGCCTCATGATTTCTATAAAACCAAGTCTAAGGGGGACCTCCCTGGGTAGAACAAATGGGATGGCATTTGTGCCAAAAACCCTAAAAATTGTAGTGCCATGGTTGGGGATAATATCCCCCCAGTTGTGTGTTAAATTCAACTCAAGCCTCCTCTCCATAGGTCTTAGGAAATCATGAATTTCCTTTGGAATCCTGGGGGAATTAACAACCAAGGCCTTTCTTAGCCTGCATCCGAAAACATTATGAAAGGTTACATAATCAAACTTATAATCATGCATGTCCAGGACCCTAGTCCAATACTAGACAGGCATCTCAATGTCTCCTTCCATCTTCTTCAATTCCATATCTTTCTTAAATACCTTCTGGCCCCTATACAAAAATATATGAATTAGCAGAGAAAACCATTTGAATCCTACCCAATTCTTCCCCAGCTTCAAAGCTGCTAAGCCATAATGCATTTTCTTTGCAAGGTAAGTGGAAAAATCATATACCATGTTATAACCAGGGTGTTGGATGTTTACAGCCATATACATCACCTCTATAGGCAAAGTATTCTTCAAATCAATCCCCAAAACCTGACATAATGCACAGACAGTCTTCTTAAAATGGGGGGTGAAATAGTCCACTGGGAAAGGTTCAGGCTCATTCCTACCAATAACAACTTTCTTCTGATTTTTTCCTCTTCCCGACATAGTCAAATGGGGTATTAAAAGGGATGTCCTAATCAAACCCTCGGTGTTTCTGTATTCCTCCCTGAAGACCTCCAATTTGATGGGAATCATATCCTGGCTCCATTTGTGCAAACCAAAAATCTCTATGATTTCCTCCTTGGTTACCCTGATCATTTGCTTGCCAAGATGTGTTTTGATAGTTCGAGTCATAGGGTCGCACCTCTCAGCAATATCCTTCAATAGGTCTACGTCCTCGTAAACATTAGGCACCACTAGCTTACCCAAGTCCAATCTTCATGGATTACACAAAGGAATTGTCAAATTTCTATTCCCAAACCAGTTGGAAAACAACTGCCAACCAGTGTACAACAATTCAACATCGCGAATTGTACACTGTTTATCCACTAAACCTTCCTGAATCAAGGATCCATAAAACAATACCCTTCCATCCTGCTTCTTGCTTGTAAAAGGCTTCAACAAATCAATAATATCTTGTGAATAACCCCTAGGCATAGCCTTGGAACCAGAAGTTCATGCCTTGGGTGCCATTTGTATCAAACAGATGATAATTCAAGCTAGGGTTTTTAAATGACAAACAATTACACCTTGCTTTCTACTGCTGTCACAGAAAGTTCTTCTATATTCACAAAATCACTAGCAACTACCTATATAAGCTCTAAAAGCCAATTTGCTCAACAATTCACCAGGAACCAAAAAGAAAATAGCCACCAATTATTCAATAGGCAATGCTAACACCTTTTGAAAACACAAGAGAAGGCGTATGTATTACTTACGGTTTATTTTGCAAAGCATCAAATGTCACGAGACTGGAGAGCTGTGATAGTAGCCGCTTCCTTAAGCACCAAAAAATTCTTACAAACCAAAATGCAATACTGAAATAGCAATTTAATGGTCATTTGGCATTTAATTATGCAGGCAGAGTCAAATTGGACCATTACTATTCGCTCGCACGAGATAGAACGGCTATAGTATAGCACTAGTTCATTTGAAAACAAGTCATTGATCAAAAGCATAGTTGGCCAGGCGGACGGCCCAGATTTAGTCAAAAACGGTTTGAAAAAGCCACATCTGCCTTCTAGTCATCATGTGAGCAAGAAAACTGCCCATCAGGTACCACATCAGCACGGAACGGGTCCCACCACATTTGTCCCCCGGTAACGTTTGCATCCACGCGTCAACAAATCGTGCACCTCGCAGCATTATTAAAACTATCGTTTTAATTCCGTGAGGTCAATGAGGGACGACCGTGATGCATCGGAAGGTACATAGTTTTCATCACCAGCATTCATCCTCGGTTAGCAATCAAAACTGGCCCCACCAAGTTATGCAACAGGTGGCAGCATCTCGCAAGCCTCGCAACATTTCCCGTGACATAAGCACAAACCTTGCGAGGTGTGCGATGAACGGTTAAGATCAAAGTAACTGCATCTATCAGTCAATATAATCTACACATGTGAAACAGTTATTTTAAAGAAGGGGACCGACTAGGCAGATTGGGAAATAACCCTTGAGGTCGAAAAGATAATTCAATGGTTAAGTTGTAAAATTAGTCGGCCAAAAATCATAGGGACACAAAGGTCACGACGCAAAAACCGAAAGGACGGGTAAAAGGGGTCGGTAAAGTTATGGCCAAAGAGGGATAAAACATGACTTAAGTGATTGATCACTACCGATAACAAATCAACACTCAAAAATAAAAACCCCCATTGCCCAGACCAATCAAAGGTAACGAAAATAAACCCACCATAGAGGGGAAAAAAATAAAAGCTCCACCAGTCCCTACATGCTTTCTGTCGTGAAATTCTTATGCTTTATGTCTGCATCAGGCGAAATTCAACTTTTCAAAGATTCTCTAACACATTTTTTAGAATTCTAATCATTTGTGTGTGTGTGTTTTTTATTGTGGAATGGGGAGCAACAGTCATCGTAAGAGAAAAGGTAAAAGGAAACTTACAATAGATCAAATTGAAGCATATAGAGAAAAAGATAGAGAAAGTCATACAAAAAGAAGACAAGGTATGCAAAATATTTAAATTGAAGCTTCTTCAGAACCATTAAATGTTAAATCAAGTGAAGATGAAATAGAAAATGAAAATATTGAACATCATATTGAAATTGAAAATGAAAACATTGAAATTGAAAATGTTGAAATTGAAAATGAAAATGTTATTGAAAATGAAATTGTTATTGACAATGAAAATGTTGTTCAAAATGAAATTGTTTTTAATAATGTAGAAAATAGTGAGAGTGAAAATGTTAATAACAATGTATTCAAAAAAATGAAAATATTGATAACATTGAAAATATTGAAACTAAACCTTATGTAACCCCTATTTACAAAAGAACCCCTTAATTGCTGGTTGAAGTAGATGACAACATAATTGATAATCTTCAATGAAAATGTCACAATGAATGGTTCATTTGTGGGCTACGAAAAAATTTCAATGAATTCTTCTCTGATAAGACATTAACCGAACAATGCCATTTTTTTGTGCAATTACTTAAGATTTACAAAATGAGACCATTATTAAAAAAATTAAAGATCTGTCTCACAAAAAAATCAGAAAAAAATAGTCTTATTGTGAAAAATATTTTTAATGCTCTAACCTCTATTGGTAAGACTAGTAAGGAAAAAGATAAAAGGGTTGCTCGAAGAGAGATCACAACCTCCCTAGTAAGCCATCATTTTGAGAAATGCTCGTTTAATGAGACAAAATTGTATTGATTTTGAATTAAATCATAAAACATTGAATAGAGCACTCTCAAGAAGAGGAAGACTCAATATTAATCTGTAAAATGATACGTGACCTTTTAATGGGAGGCTTCCACGTGTTGATAAAAAGCTAACCGATAATGTAAAGATGCAAATTGAACAATATTGGAATTCTCACTCTAGAGTATCACCGAATGTAAAGGATGTGTTAAAGTTATGAATTGGTAATCAAGATTGTACACTGCATCCTAAAAATTTTTTGGAATGTAGCCAAATAATTTTGTACAAACAATTTTGTCAAGATCATCCACATTTGCAAATACCACAAAGGGATTTTGAGTCTTGCAAGCCATTTTATTGTGTTCCTATGAAGGTTCGTAATACATGTTGTAAATACCATGTTGAGTTTTCAATGTATCATGAATTTTTATGCCATATTCGTTCTACTATTCATACTGATGAAATTTTGTAGGAGTGTCATGCAGTGAACCTTCCTAATTCATCCAGGGAGTTGTTAGATTATTTTTTATGCATTAGAGGTGATGGTTGCTTATATTATAGAAATTATTGTTTAAATGGAATGTGTTTGCAATCTGGTGGTTTATCGAAGTTTGTAACATGCTTTCATAAGAGTAGTGATCATGATTTTGGTAACAAATTTTTTGAGAAAAACAAGTATGAGACAGTCAAATACAAATTGAAGAGTGGAGGCGAGGGTTCTAGATGCGAGTTGGTTGCAAGAGAGGTAAGTATTGCTGATTTTATTTCAGATTTTAAGAAAATAATTTTCTATAAATATGCAAGGCATAGCCACAGTTCATAGTAGTTGGATTGACAATTCAGGATGTGTAAGGATTCTTTCCCCATTAGAACTATAATATATGTAGTTGATTTTTCTGAAAATTACATATTACAACCACAAAACGAAGTTCAATCATAATATTATAATTTTATTCAAATTTCTATTTTTGTCCACATAACATATAGGCATGCCTCTGATAGTACAGAAGAGGATAGGAAGATAATCAAGGAGTACCATTTTTACATGAGTGATGATAGATCTCATTCATCTAAGTTTGTACAAAATTGTTTTGAAAACTTTTTGAAGTTCTTGCAGGAAAAAGGAATTGCAATGGTTCAACATCTTATTTGGTCAGATAACTACACAAGGCAATCCAAGAATCCTCACTTGTTTTATTGGTTGAGCAAGATGCATATAGAGAGGGGTGTACCACATATTTGGAGTTTTTTCAAAGAAAGGCATGGAAAAGGTGAGCATGATTGCGCAAGTGCATGTTTGAAGAGAGATTTGGTTAAGGAAAAATTGAATATTAGAGGTGGTGCAACATTCAATGATGTGCCTTCTATTGTGGATTAGTGTACTTATGCACTATCACGAGGAGGGACACTTGATTCACAAGTGTGTAGGTTCTTTTGATTGGTTGAGGAGGGCTCAATGGGAGACATAATGGAATGTGAAACAATTAGAGATTATTCAAACATGCATTCATTTAAAAGCTCAAATGTAAGTGCATAGACCATATGGACACGAGAGATGGATTTTTTTTGTCAGAATTGTATTCAGTGTGATTGGGATCAGTGTGAGTCAAGTGACTAAGTAGATACATGTGTTCTATAGTACCTAACCCCTTTATCTATAGCACAATCCTCATTAGAAGATGTAATGGAAAGTTCATTTAACAACGATCATCTTTCAGATCTTGTATGACTAGGACATGTCTATATTGTTGTAGCACCATAGGGGAATGAAGAGGAATCAGACTATTTTTTGGCACGATGTGTATAGGGAAAGAAAAAGCTAACACAATCGATGGCATATGATGATGGGTTCATGTGTCCTATAGGTTCAGTTTTTCTTTCTCGAACTTCATTACATTACCATTTCATCATCATTTAGGATGTTTACAATAATATAGATTTTTTATTCTAAGCAACTATGAAAGTTTTCATAACCATTTCATCATCATTTAGCTTGTTTAGCATAATATAGATTTTTTATTCTAAGTATATTTAGATGTTGATAAAAAAATTATGGTCACACAGGTTCAATTGTTGTTTTTGGAACTTGGTTGTGAACATATATGATTAGAAAGAATGGTGTACCTGCATTTGAAGACTATGAGAAACACAAAACCATTCTCATGTATTCACACATTTTTATAGCAACAAATGTTAATTTATTGAGACATCATGCTAGACCAAAAACAAAAAAGCTATGGAAAATTAGTAGTGTTGATCATGAAGCATTACTAGAAACTTTGAAGGTAAGAGATGACCCTTCTAGCACTCTTGAGTAGTGGATCATTTGTTGTATGGGACAGGTATGCTATTGTTCATAAAATTTTGATATTGTTAATCTACTAAGGTTGATTATTTAGGTTGTTTAGAAAAATATAGATTTTCTATTTGAAGCATCTTTTCTAGTTTGTATTACCAATTCATCATCATTCAAGTTGTTTAGCATAATATAGATTTGTTAGTCTAAGAATCTTCTCTATTGTGACCATATATATTTCTCATTTGAATTATATTATGATGGTCTTGGCACGACTGATCATGGAGTTGCTACAACAATAGCCAGCTCTGATCCTTTGGTAGAGGTATGTGATAGATTAGAATAGTATATATTTCTTATTCTAAGCATAATTTATATTGTATGTAGTTTAACTTCTACCTTGATGGTTTGTATAGGTGCTTGTCACTCCAGAACGTCAACATGCTACTATTCTAGAAGACTATGTTGACCATGAAGGCAACACGTGATTTATTTCCTTCCCCTAGTGGGAAATGAATATGTATTAGGGTCGTTTGTTGTATGCCTACGTGGAATTTTGTAAATCCTATATTTGATAGAAATTATTGAATGATTATATCATGTGTATTGTGTATACTTTATGTGTATTCAATTGTACACTTTACAACTTATGTGTATTCTTTGTCACTTATGAGTATTCTAATGTATAATTTATGACCTACGTGTTTTAATGTGTATACTTTGTATTCATGTGTATAGTTCATGAATTAAGTGTATTTGATTAAATAAATCACTTTTTCACTTACTCACAAGAAACAAAACAAACCCTAAACTCTTGTGCACCTTTACATCACATCCATCTGACCCTTTTTCCATCAACTAAAAATTTGACACCACAAGAAAACGCCTTAGAGATATCAAAAATTGAAAGAGGTTTTGTAGAGGGGCCCTACGTGATCTTGTACACTCAAACAAATTTTTTCTAGGTGACACGATTTTTGAGAAAAATCCCTTCAAATATTGTTACCTTTTAGCCCTTTGGACTCTTAAGGGAAATCGTCAGTCCAATGTAGCTCAGATTCATTTGACGTGTTTTCATGCAAACGAGAACCATGCCTAGCATAAACGTACCCATCTAGATGTGTTGGAACAGTCCATTTTGTAATATGAGTTGCAGAACGAAAGTTGCACCACTTTGCAACTTTACACTACTTGCATTTGAAAACTTTTTCCTCAACTGAAAACACATCACCACGAGATAAAGCCTCTGAGATAGAAAAAAATGAGAGATTCTATTGTAGAGGGTCCCAACACAATCCCATATCCTCCGACATAGATTCTATAAGCCTCACGGTTTCAGAGAAATGTCCCTTCAAAGATTGCTACCTTTTAGCACTTTGGACTCTTAAGGGAAATCGTTGGTCCAATGTAGCTCTAGGTGATTCAAAGTGTTTGGTTGAAAAACAAGACCATTTCTAGCATTAAAGTACACATTTGGATATTTTGGAACAGTCCATTTGGTCATATGAGTTGTAGAATAAAAGTTGCACCACTTTGCAACTTTACACTGCTTGCATTTGATAACTTTTTTCTCAACTAAAAACTCGTCACCATGAGATAACGCCTTCAAGATAGAAAAAATTGAGAGAATTTATTGTAGAGGGTCCCAACATGATCTCATAGCCTCCAACAGAGAGTCTATAAGATTCATGGTTTTCGAGAAATAGCCCTTCAAAGATTGTTGTCTTTTAACACTTTGGACTCTTAAGGGAAATTGATGATCCAATGTAGCTCTGATTGATTCCACGTGTTTGGGTGAAAAATAGGACCATTCCTAATGTAAACCTACCCATCTGTATGTTTTAGAACAATCCATTTGGTCATACGAGTTGCAGAATGAAAGTTACACCACTTTGCAACTTTACATTGCTTGCATTTGACAACTTTTTCCTCAACTGAAAAATCGTCACCACGAGATAAGGCCTCTGAGATAGAAAAATAGAGAGATTTTATTGTAGAGGGTCCCAACACAATCCCATATCCTTTGAAGGAGAGTCTATAACCTTCACTATTTCCAATAAATAGCCCGTCAAAGATTGCTACCTTTCATCACTTTTGACTCTTAAAGGAAATCGTTTGTCCAATGTAGCTCTAAGTGATTCAACGTGTTTTCTTGCAAAAGAGGACCATTTCCAGCATAAAATTACCCATCCATACGTTTTGGAACAGTCCATTTGGTCATATGAGTTATAGAATGAAAGGTGCACCACTTTGCAACTTTACACTGCTTGCATTTGACAACTTTTTCCTCAACTAAAAAATTGTCACCACGAGATAACATTTCTGAGATAGAAAAATAGAGAGAGGTTATTGTAGTGGGTCCCAACATGATCCCATAGCCTCTAATGGAAAGTATGTATGCTTCACGGTTTCTGATAAATAGCCCTTCAAATATTATTGTCTTTTAACACTTTGAACTCTTAAGGGAAATCGTTGGTCCAATGTGGCTTCAAGTGATTCAATGTGTTTGGGTGAAAAAGAGGACTAGTGTAAATGTACCCATTTGGATTTTTTGGAACAATCCATTTGGTCATACAAGTTGCAAAACAAAAGTTGCACTACTTTGCAACTTTACACTGCTTGCATTTGACAACTTTTTCCTCAATTGAAAACTCGTCACCACGAGATAACACCTCCGAGATAGAAAAAACCAAGAGAGATTATTGTAGAGGGTCCCAAAATGATCCCATGTCCTTTGAAAAAGAGTCTATAAGCTTCACGGTTTCTAAGAAATAGCCCTTCAAAGATTGTCATCTTTTAGCACTTTAGACTCTTAAGAGAAATCGTCAGTCCAATGTAGCTCCAAGTGATTTGACGTGTTTGGGTGAAAAATAGTACCATGCCTAGTATAAATGTAACCATCTAGACGTGTTGGAACAGTCCATTTGGTCATACGAGTTGTAGAATGAAAGTTGCACCACTTTGCAACTTTACACTGCTTGCATTTGATAATGTTTTCCTCAACTTAAAACTTGTCACCACGAGATAACACCTCAGAGATAGAAAAAACTAAGAGAGGTTATTATAGAGGATCCCAAGACAATCTCGTAGCCTCAAACAAAGATCCTATAAGCATCACATTTTCTGATAAATAGTCTGTCAAATATTGTTGTCTTTTAGCACTTTGGACTCTTAAGGGAAATCACTGGTCCAATGTAGCTCCAAGTGATTTGACGTGTTTGGGTGCAATAGAGGACCATTCCTAACATAAAAATACCCATATAATATGCCTTGTTTTCTTATTGATGCATTATGGTTAGCAAAATTCATTGTTGTGCATTACAATAATACAAATTGCATGTCCAAGGTCAAATAACATGCATGTCATGGAGTTGTATTTAGTTTGATTAATGGTAGTATCACATTCATTTGGTCTATTTAATGGTTGCATCATGGTTGAGTGATGTATTAATTATTGATCGTGATTATTGTATAGATTTCACATGAACAATCTAATGAACATGTATCGTGTTCAGTTGTAAGGACTTTGTTTGAAGGTTGCATCAAACCCCTATGGTTGAAATATATTGATTCTTACTCAAGATGATTTTATACATTTTACATTTTATTAATCTTGAATGAACATTGAGTGACATTGATTTTTATCAAGATGATTATATTAGTTTTTGAATAAAAATTGTACCATGACATGTATTTCATTAAGTTGTATCCAATTTTCATTAATTTTAACTTCTTATGAAATAAAAATCAGTTGCCAACTTCATTACACGAGCTCGAAAAACAAAATAATGTCATATGTAAATTCATTCAATAGAGCTTGAAATCATGGGTATTCTCAAATTGAGTGTTTGATAAAAATGTATTGGTAGATATGTATGAAAAATGTGGTACAATAGAGAAGACAGTGAATTTTTTGAAAAAAACTCCTCAAAGAACTAGATGGATTACCAATTGTAATTCATAAGTGAACTATTAAAATGTAATTTTTTTAATCTACAACATACATTTTCAATCATAGCTTTAAACCATTCGAAGATAATTATACATTCCATTATGAAAATTCAAAGTAGAAAGACATGCACACAAGGAACAAATTAGATCGAATATCAATTCTTATATATCAAACTATAAAATAATTTTGTTTGTGCATATGCCTACTCAGAACAAGTTTTACAATAAGTTTTACAAAATGTGGCATATATTCCATCTCAAGATCTATCAAACCCTAAGTACATATCAATCTATATCGTATCCTAATCCTATGTTGGACCATCAAAATCGAGCCTCCCCGAAGAAGGTAGTTGCTCTGAAGTTTCCTGCACAATAACATTTCAAACAAAAAATTAGATTAATTATGTGAATGGTTGACAAGCTAGACTAGTAAACAAAAACTTATATACCACCATTTATAAATTACCAATTTAACATCAAAATCAATATACATGTACTATGTTATATCAATAATGAAATTCGTGTTTACCTCAAGTCTTGCTCTCTTTTCTGCAAGACGTTTTGCATATGATTGTCCCTTAGGACGATCGGGAGTCCTCCTATAAAGTAATGGTCCCACACTCATCATAGTGCTGATTCGAGCAGAGGACAATAACATATAAAATAAAAATGATACAAATTAACATATAATTGTTGACAAATAATCATATCTACTAATCACATATCTACTCTTATGTAAAAGTAAATGATTTGCAATATAAAATAAACACATACCTATTGTGATGCTATGACACTAGATGGGCTCATAGTGGATGAATCAGCTAAGATGCTTTCCTATATAAAAAATTACAAGAATGTAAATGCATTTCCACACAATTGTAATATCGAGAATAAAATATATATATACCTTTTGTAGCTTCATCCAATGGGTTAGACCCAGTCAACAAGGTTGTATAAGAGCCAGGTTGTTGCATAAAAGTACAAGATTACATCAGACTATCAATATATATAACTTACATGTATTTAAACATAATAGATTTCAAAAATTAACATCTAAAATAACAATTTAAATAATTTACCATATATTGATTCTCTTGCGCAAATGAAATGATAGTATGTGTAGCCTCCTGCACTTTCGACATCTACTCCTCTATCAAAAAAAAATTATCATTCCAGCACATAAACATATATTATGACAAATATCTCTCGTTAAAATATGAAAGAATTTACATAAAACACACCAAAAAAAATTACTTTAAGTCTTACCAGTCCTCTCATATCATCCTTGGTAGTCGATGTCTATCCTGGAAATGGTCCACTTCATGCTCTATCAACTCCTACATCTGACACATCATGAATCTCATAGTTGTATGTGTTTATGGAGGCCTCAGTGGGCCATCAGAGAGGTCCCAAACATAATTTGTTGCACATCATGCAATGATGAGGCACACAAATATGCCTCGAAGAGGACGATGTACCAATGTGAGTTGATGACTATGTACCAGTGGGAGCTTATGGCAATGTACCAATGGAATCTAATACAACAGATGCACCAGCATCATGCTAGAATGGATCAGGTGCAACACCACTATGATGGGATGCATTGTCAAATGGTTGTGCAACATGATGGCTCTGTGTGACCAAATGATCAGTCAACGAATGTAACACATAAATTCTTAGAGTCCCTACATCTACAACAATCTCAGGGTAAGGTAGTGGATTCAGAGCAGCAATAGGTGGAGGAGGATGAACAGGGGTGACTTGATGTTCTCTAGGTCTATCTCGTGGCATCCCTCTACCAATACCTTGGAAATCTCGCATGTCAAAGTAATTGACATGTCTCCCTAGCACGAACTCAGCATATAATTTTCAGAGAAAATAATGAGGGACATCAAGATTATTGTTGGGTGGTTTATCAAAAACCATCCACCAACGTCTCCAAAAATTATCTAGTATGCCTCTATGGGTGCACCATTTAATTAAAAAAATTGGTTCTCACACATTAACAGGTTGTCTTGTTCTCTGATCAATGAATAACTGAGCTTATTGGTGTTTCTCAATATCAAGTGCATTCACCTCATCATATGATAATCCACTAGCATAAAATTCTTTTTGCTCCTCTCATCACTGTGCAAATCTATTATGTTGAGTTGCTAAAGTTCCAACATTTGAAATGATTGTTTGCAAAGTTTTATTCATCTCTAATAGCTCATCTAGAGTCTCATATATTCAACATACTTTTCTTAATTGATTTAAATTTCTATGAATAGACTTGTGTATTGTTGGCACATTTTCATTTGGAAACAATGGTTTCGGTGGAGGATTTGGAGGGTATTCATTTTGTGCACGATCAGGATTTTGATTTTCTACGGGATTAATGTCTTCCTTTTGTATGGGGTTTCAGTTTTCATCTTCTACAGGGTTTGGGTTTTCATGCTAATCCATTTTATATCTGTTAATTGATAAAAAAAATTCAAAATTAACAATGGTTTTAATGCAACGAAAAATCTATCAAATTTACCCTATTTTTCAATAAAATTCAAAATAAAAATAATGCAAATTGAATAAAAATTGAATAAAATTTAAAAAATCCACAAATACTTACAAATTTTAGCTAATTATCCTCTGGAAAATGGATATCCAAGTTGCCCTATTGAATAAACCTGCGCACAAACAAAATAGTGAAATGGGCGCTCATATTTTCTTATTTGTTTATAAGACAAGAAACGGATATCCGTTTCCTGAATTATAGCTTTTTAAATATATGGTCGGGTTCGAGACCCGACCATATTCAATTGAAAGTGATTTTTTTAAAATTATAATATATATAATAATATATATTATGTATAATATATATTTTATATATATTATTATATATATTATATATTATTATATATATATTATATATAATATATAATATATAATATCATTATATATATATATTATATATAATATATATTAAATTATTTATTAATATATATTATATTATATAATAATATTATATTATATAATAATATTATATTATATAATAATATTATATTATATAATAATATTATATTATATAATAATATTATATTATATTATATTATTATATAATATAATATAATCATAAAATATAATAAATTTAATACTATATTTAATATATAATATTAGTATTATATAAATATTATAATAAAATATAATGTTATAATATATTCAATAATATGTATATGATAAATATATTAAAAAATTAATATAATATATAAATTAAAACAAACGGTCGGGGTCAAACATGATGGAATTATAAAATGTCACTTAAACTAAATGGATATTCGTTTCAAAATAGATATATGTAATATAATAGATATCCATTTTGGTTTGGTATTACTAAACCAAAACGGATATTGTACTTGGGCCTACAAAAAGTCAAAGGCGTGAATTTCACATTTTTGGGCGTGTTAAAAATGCATTTTTTCACATTGCCACTTTTTGGACCCCCATGATCTTGCACAAACCCTGTTGATCACATTTAAGCTCCCTTAAGAAATTGCATAAACCCTCTAGTTTTGTGTAGTTGGATTGGTAAGTTGACATTGAGGCCTGAAGCATCTCGACTTCTAATTCTTCGATGGGACTTGATGTTTGACATGCAAGTTTGAGTTTTTCAACAATGTCATGGCAACTATTAGATATAGTTGCAACAAGATGTTGGATGGTTGTGTGAACAGAGTTAGGTTTATTAACAGTAGACGATGACTCAGATACTACCAGTGTTGGATGCACTGCCATGGAGGGGCTCTGTTGTATAGGAGTATTTGCATGTGTATCCATGACCTGGCATGAGTGGATAAAATCTGTGTATAAGTAGAAGTGCAACATAAGAATTTAAGCATGTAAATGAGTGAGGAAAACATGGCAATTAATTATAAAGGAATTAACAAAATACAAGAACTATGTTCTATATGTTGTAGTTTACAATTAAATATATAACAATGTTTTTTTTTAATGCAGCCTATATTTGAAATTGGTAGTACAAAACAAATATTATATGATGATGTATCTTGGTTTTTATGCTAAGGCTAGTTTATTTGGCTGGTTTCTAGGCTAAGGACAAAATTTGGCATGAAATCCATAGTATATCTAATTTCAATTTGAAACATAAAATAAGCAGTTTATATGTATCTTTTAAAGAAATGCACTCTTTCAATAACAATAAATGTGGTGTTTTAGTAGCACAAACTAGCAACAAAATGTAAACGTAAATAATTATACTTCTATCTCGAGAGAAACAAGAGTTGGATACGCACATATAATATTTTCTATATTCACATCATAAAATTCAAAAACCTCTAAAAGGTATCTTAAACTAAGAAAACCAAAGTACATACCTGATTTAATCTTTTCAAGCACTTCTTATAATGCTTTGTTGTTGCACTTTTTGAGCCACTACAAACAAATAAATGAGATCATGTTAAATCACACAACACCTGTTCAAATAAATGAAGGAAATGCACATTTTAGGTTGCACATCTCCCTATCACCATAAAATGCTATTTCAAGACTGTTTTAGCTACATATCAAATTATCAAGGCATCAGTTTTGAAAAAAAGTATACTCATGATTTATAAAATAACTAAAATATACTCATGGAAATATTCATTTAATTGGAAAACATCTACTATGTTGCTTATCTAGGAAGTAACATTTTACCCATACCTTGGCAAGAAATTTTATATTATAAAAAATGGAGTATTGCAGGGATATTAGATTTGTAGTACTGTAATACCTTGGTTGATAGTTGTCTAAACATTAAAAACCTTACCATAGTTATATTTTTGAGGTCTTTAGTTCTTCTTCAGTTATTTTTAGTATGGAGTCCTATGCTCTTTTTCAATAAAAATGTAGAATGGGCAGTATCACACTGTATAATGAGTATTATATAAGACTCACATTTATAATGTGAATGGGTAGTTATCACACTATAACTAAAAATGTATTTACAATTTGCAAAACCAAAAATAATCTATTAAAATGTCAATATTATTACATTTGTTATGTAAAATGATTTGTAGTTTTTGTGTATATATTTTTATAACTTTTACTTCCTACAAAACATTCACTTACTCTACCATATGTGAAGATTTTCAAGCACAGGCCCAAAATATAATATTGAAGTTATATTTTCCCAGCAAAAGATGATATAATACAGAAGATTAGGATTCAAATTCCAAATAGAGCATTAGAGACCAAGTATAAAATGTCACTGTTAAGCAAGAAGCATTAAAATTGTCAAGGCTAGTTGTCAAAGTGTCAGTAAATTTTATAATTGTATCATTTTTACTTATTCTCCTAGATGTTAAAGATAAGGTTACAATCCTCGGGTGCACTGAAAATGTAATCAGTAACTGAAGTTGTTGAATGGTATCTGAAGTTAAATTTTCTAAGGTGGCCCAGAATGTGATTGTAATTGGGCAAACACTTTTAATTATTATATTCTATACCTATTAATCTCAACAAATGATGGATTTTTTTTGTTGAGACAAGCATCTTTCCTTCCCTTCCATTTTCATTTATTTCTCTTTCCTTTTGTTTCACCTTGTTACTTCATAATCAAATCATGAAACTTGTTTACAGTTTTTGAGGAATATCAATTTGTTGCTTATCCTAATCACATTTTAGCACATACTGAACTCCTATGTTTCAATATTGCATTTTGTGCACTTAATTTTAAATGGGAGGATCACTTCTACAAGTATGAGGTCAAACTGGTATTGATGGCAATCTATAAAATTCAATGATAGTTTTTTTTTCCAAACATTGTTGAATTTATAAAGTTTATTGTAATGAAAATCAACAAAACAAGGAGATGATACACCTTATGTAAAGATTTTTCATAACTTAAAAGAGAGAATGATGTGGTAGATAGTGTAAATTTTCCCAAACATGAATTGATTATGTTAGTGGTAAGGAAAAGTATGCAAGAATCATGTGCTTCTGGTGTTCAAACAGGCACAAAAAATTGTCATCCTTAAACACTCTCCTAGAAGCCTTTGGGGAATTGATCCAAGAAGCCACACTATCAAGTATCATAACCATCCATGTTTTCATATGTTGTGTGGAGAAAATGTAGGGCATGAAGGAAAATATTAAGATAACTCTTATTCGAGACCTTTAAAACAAGGGCAAGCAAGATAACTCCAAGAATTGAAGATGAACAAACAATATCTGAAAAGAAACCAAAATTGTAGGTGGGTGTATTCTATGAAGAAATTTTAGAAAGCCCCTAAAATCAATAAATTTCCTTCATAAGCTATGGATGTCAGCCCAGGCCTAAATCCAAAGCAGGTATGGATATTGGTATGGATGCCAGTTCAGGCCTAAATCCAAAGTAGTAAGGGTGTTGAACACGACAAAAGATATCTTCAATAATCTACCTCAAGTAAAACCCATTCCTCTAAAAGCATTAAAAAATATGGTACCATAACAACATTTCATTGTCACTCCATAATTTCACATAACAAGTGGTAGAACCCAGTGAAGCTAACAAAAAATATGTGATAAGTTGGAAATTCTACTCACAAGAAAACTTTCTTAAGAGATGATAGTATCTTTCTCAAAATATAATTAACGAGAAATATTATTCATGCATGCTACCCTAGGCATTCAAATACATTATACAATTGAAGGATCTTCTTCTCACCGTAACCTTTCTTGTCATTCTTGGGTAGAAATAGTATATAATTTTGAAGTGTTGTAACATGATTACTTAATTTTTCCCCAGCCAAGAGTAAGGAGGATAAACCAATAGAAATTTCTACTTTTACCAATAAGTCATCTTGAAATTATCTTCATAGTTAATTATTTATAAAATGACCTCTAGACTTTTATTAGCATTGTCTAACAATTTTTTTTCTCACAAGTAGAAGGTAGTTTTGGGTTGCCTCAAGGCATATGCTTTTGGTTGTGTTAGAATTTTAACATTTGAGTCTCTTAAGCTTAAGAGTCTTGAAGGTTCCCAACTTCCCTCAAAATTACAAATGTCTTAAAATTTTAATACATGGCTTATTCAGTAGTATCCTATTTGTTTTCCAACAATTATTTTGGCTAGACATTGAACACTTTTGGGATTATGCAATTTCAGAGTATCTTATGCAGGCTTCAACATCTTAGCTTCTTTAATGACAAAAAGGAACATGGCTGACATGAGCTAGCCTGGTACAAATATGGTGGTAGGGAGAGACTTTCCTGTTACTTTTATCTCTTGTGGTGTAGATTTCACATATCATACAATGTAAGCCCTTAAGTTAGAAAATTCACTTCAACACAACTATTTTAACAATAGCTCATCATTTCTGCATTTGAAGGAAATTTGGTCTTTTGTCAGTTTCTTTTTCAAGGATGTTAATTTTTCTTGTCAGAGTATTATTCTGACTTAGTTGTTCCAAAAAAATAGTGTAAGAAAGAATCCAAGGTGTTTTAGATGGGTTCATCTCAAATATGATAAGTTAGGGAGCAAAACCTATCAATGAATGCAACAACTAATATAGGTGTGGACCTTTGAGTTGAGATGGGTTCATAGAAATAGTGGAGAGTCCCATGAAATGATGATCATGACGATCAAGGATCATAGATGATCAAAATGATAGTAGGAGGAAAGTTCATGTACCTTTGGCCACTGCAGGAAAATTTGTTGAAAACACAAAATAACCAATGAAGCATTGTTTTGTATGTATTGGACAAATGATGAGGATTTTGGCCATTCCAAGGTGTCATAGATAGATGTAGTCTATCTGATGCAAAAAAAAGTCCATTTTGACATAATTGAGATAAAGAAATTACAAAACATTTGCAGTCAAGGTTCTCAAATTAAAAAAACTAAAGATACTGCTAAATTCTATAAAAATAGGTCAAACGGTCATAAACAACCTACCTAGATGGATCAGCCACATCACTCCCAATTACAAAATGTGTATGTGTTCATAATGACCATTCAAAGCTATAATAAAATAATTATTACCTAGATAAGATAGCCATCCTGAATTGTAATCTGGAAAGCCCTACCAACTAAGCATTTCAATAGCTGTTGGAAGATGAACTACTAATTCCAAGTAATAACTTCACAAATCTTCTCACAGATTGTTGCACATATTTCTCATATCAACAAAGTTAAATATTTCATTATTGTCATAATTGTTGTTCTTTTTGACAGTAAATATTGTTGCTCTTTATTTGTTGCATTATTTTCTTAAAATTCATTTTTTTCATAGCACATTATATTTAATCATTTAAACCAAATTGCCCCTCAAAATATGAATCAATGTAGGACCCAATATAGAAAAGTATACCCTTCATTTGCTGATATATTTTTTGGATCATAATAATATTTCATGAATTTCCAAAGCAACCAACTCCTTTTTGTGCTTACAGGAAATTTGGATGGCACAATGCTAACTCTTAAAGATATGTGTTTCCAGCTTGAGGTTTTGGCATAGGTAGTCAAATGGAAAAGTGAAATATGGGACCAAGAAAAGGGAATATCATTTTGAACAGGAACAAAAACAACCTTTCATTTGGATACACACGCTTTGAAGGTCCTACAAATGGATTAGCCTAAAGAACGTCAGTTATTATCATCATATAATGAGTAAGGGTGCAGCTATGTTACTGTAGTGTCTCCTAAACTACTTGAACCTTATAATTTTAATTAAAATTCTGATGGTTCTATCATTGTAAAATTAAATTGTTGCCTCAGATAAAATCAGTCAACTGTTGTTTCGATTGAAATACTACTGATTTGACTACACAAATAGTTGAGGATTTTGAAATCAGAACTGACAGTGTGAACCTGTGTTTTGTGCAATTTCACACTCTAAATATGATAATACTTGAAGCCACCAAAGACATAATTTTTCTTATGAATTGAATCCTCTCATACTAAGTCACTGAGAACAAACAAATAAACCACACATGCATGCCTCTTTTGTATTATATACATTTAATGTATGAAAATAATAAAATGGGATCTACTACAAATAAATTGAATCTTAAAGCAAGCAATAAATTACAAGGTTTGGCAAAATGAGTCAAGCACCTCATTTTGGAGCATAATTATATTTTATTTGCATTCTAGAATACTGTTTGAATTATAAATCTTAACCAGTTACTAATATACAAAGAATTCCCCAGTCTTCATTCTAAGTGGAAACTATGGATACAATCAGGAAATTGAGCTAGCTTGCAGTTTGTCATAAAGGTTAAGTCGTAGAGAATGTATTAGTTAGAGAGTTTATTCTAATTTTAGGGTTGTTATCTAAGGAACCCAACTTGCAGTAGCCCGGTGGAATTAGATGAGGGAAAATGATGCTCTATTAGTCTCTTCTAATTTTGAAACTCTTATCCAAGAAATCCAACCTCCAGAAAGGTTTGAATTGGAACGATTAATGAGGGGAAGTAAATGTGGGGAAACAGTCATTTCATTGCGAGTTTATAAATCTTCTAACTTTTGGTAGTATCCCAATACTTGACACAAATATACATTTGCAAGTGGCCTTACTGACACTACACACTAGTGTGTGATTAACTTTGTCATAAACACATTACATATAACACTTTCAGCTTGCATTTTATTGTAAAAATCAACACTTGAACAAAATACATAGTATGTATTGCTCAAAATAAAAAATCATCTTTATTTCTAATAGTTATAATGGAAGTGTAGACGAGTTGAGTAGAAATGAAAATCTTTGTTAAACAGAGTTGACAAAGATCTTTGTTAAATGAAAATTATGACAAAAAAGTAAATACATAATCAAAGGGAAAATCTCCCAAAGCATGGCAAGTGAGTTACCGCAAGAATTTGCACAAATTGTGTCCTGATATCAACGATGCTGATGAGGAAAAATGGCCAAAATTGCTTCAAACCCTATCACCGTGGATTTTTGTAAAGTGCAAGAAATCCAAATTCTCCCTACAGTTGTTCCTTCAAACTATTAACAATAAACAAGAAGTAGGTCTAAGAATGTTGGAAATTAGAGCTCCCAAATTTTTGCTTCAGTTCAAGAGAAGATTCTACCAGAAATGTAAATATGAATTATCAATTTAGGGTTTGGGGCATACTATTGAAGGGGTAACCAACTTACCTCAAATTTTGTTGTGCTATCAAGGATGGCGACTACCTCAACATTCATTACTTCGATTTTTGGGACAGATATTTTGCTTCTTCCCACCTGCGTTGAGCAACAGTTATGAGGGTAGTAAATGCTCAACCATCTATACCAGCAAGTGTAGAAGCGAAAGATCAATACCAGCGAGGAAGAGTTTGGAAAAATGATGGACAATTGCAATGCATTGCATCATGTATTTTATTACCTTTGGACAAATTTGCACCATTGGGCATGAAAATGGCTTGTATAAATTGAACATGGGGACGCCTTTCGCGTAATTAAAGGGTCTATAATAGATTTTGTAACTAAATCTAAAGGTCGATTACTATATTTGAAAAAATGAACCGAATCAATTACATCAAGCATTAATTTTAAAAAAGTAAACTCATAAAGTGTAAGGAACATGTGGTACAAAAATCATCATTGGTGGCCATAAAAAGAAGCCACTCAACAAAGTCTTCCTTTCATAAATAGCATGATCTCTTAAAGTGAGCTCGACTGAGAATGATGCACTATTAAATATTAGGAACTAAGCTCAATTGTAATTAAAAACTCTCATATATCCGAACACTTGCTGCAATATGGCCGACTTTTTGTAATAGTGGGGTTTGCCATTATTCTTTACTAGTATGGTTGACGTTGGATGAGATACAGGTAGAACGACCAGGCTACTCAGTTTTACTTTAATGAAGAAGTAAACCCTATCCTTACGCACTGCATGACATACTCTCTCATTATTATTATTACTTGATTACAAGCTCAATATATCCCCTCTACGGAGACGACGACCTTCTTGTGATATTTTTAATGGCAGAACCTCAAGTTGACTGCTGATTTGGATTCTAGCTCTCCTGTGTTTTTTTAATTGCTATAAACCACGAGCGACCAGAAAAACTCAGAGCTGAAATGCATCTTGTTGAAACGACAAAATACGACATTAATAAGATAAAAGAGAATAGATGACTTATTGGGTTACAGCTGGACTGGAATAGAGCAACTATGAAGAATCACTGGTTATTGCTAACATTGGCTGTGTTCGGGGGTTTAGTGGAAGTGGAGTGCATCTACAAATCTCAGATGCCCAACGGATTTCGGGTTTCCCCAGGAGGAAAGGATCAGTTTCAACCGATTGTCCTCAGTCCCAGTGGGGATTTTGTCTTGGGATTTTACAGAATCGAGCGAGATCAGTTTCTTCTTTCTGTTGCATTCGTCCTAGAAACGGACGAAAGCAAGGTAAATCTAACAGAGATTGTATGGAGCGCCAACCCAAATAATACCGTCAGAAAAAACTCTGAATTCGTGCAGGATGCGAGCGGAAGCGTTGCTCTACTAGACGAGCGAGGGAGGAATGTGTGGCATGTACAGGCGGAGGCGGAGGCGGTGGTTGCGCTCTTAGACTCTGGAAACCTGCAAGTGAAGACCCAGCAGGCGGTGGAATGGCAGAGCTTCGATTATCCCACAGATACTCTGCTTGAATCCCAAAATTTCACAGCATCGATGAAGCTCGTTTCGGCGGGGGGGGATTATTCTCTGCAAATGGAGGCGACGGGCATGGCGCTGACATGGAAATCTGGGCAAGTGTACTGGAGGAGAAAGGCGATGCAGGAGAAGGCGCTCATAAATCCCGAAAATGGGCCAATCTACGCGCGCCTGGAAGGCGATGGATATATTGCAATGTACCAGTCGGAATCTCAGTTAGTCGACGTCACTCCACTGGACACGTACCATCAGAAGCTCCGCGTCAGAAGACGGCTGAAGCTCGACGCGGACGGAAATCTGCGGGCTTATTACTGGCATGATGAGAAGCTTGTGTGGGAAGTGGATTTTCAGGCGGTGGAGAGCCCCTGCCAACTCCCCTCCTCCTGTGGGCCATATGCAGTCTGTGCTCTTGATACACACTGTGCCTGTCTCTCTGCTCCCGCCGCCGGTTCTTGTTTGAAGCCCACAGATCCTGCACTCTTTTGCTCACAGACCACAACTGTCGTAAGAATAACAGGCGTAGATCTGCCCTACAGTGAGTTTGCCCCTTTCGTTAGCATGGAATCGGAAAAGAGTTGCATGGATCTGTGTTTAGGTGCGTGTGGCTGCTCCGCCGCTTTGTTTTACAACAACTCAAAGCGATGTTACCAGGTGCCCGCCCCTCTGCCTACTCTGCTTCAAGAGCCCACTCAAGATAAAGTTGCTTTCATCAAAATCCTCAATACGACTAATAGTAATGATAATGGAAGGGGGTCTGGATGTAGAAGTTGGAAGTGTAAGGCAGTGTTGATAGTAGGAGGCGTGGGAGTGGTGGTGGGCGGATTAGCGGTGGTGGGAGCTTGTGTGATGACCTTTTGGCGTTGCAAGTTGCAGAATGGGAAGAGAGAGATTTATATCGCTATGTCAGAGAAATTTATGGCTGCATTGCCTTACAAGAATCTTAACAAGGATGAGGCAGCCCAGCTTGCCGCATGAATCTTGGACTTTGGTTCCTTCTCATGAAGAAAACAAAGGGGGTTGGCCTTCCAGTCAAGGCAAAGCATGTATAAAGAATCCGCCAATCTTAATATTTAGTAACCAACAATTTACCTGTGCTTTTGTAAGTTTATGCACATAACATAAAGAGAGGGAAACATCTCGAGTGTGAATGGCATCTGCAAGGCGTTCTTTTGGATGCTAGTGGTTATCTTTTTCGTGACAAAGACATTTCTATTAATAAATATGAAAGTAACAATTAACTATTAATTAAATGTAGATGGCTTTTACTTTATTAGTAAGTTGAATGACTCACTAATCAAAAGTTTTATTGGGATTAAGATTTGTGAAGTGTGAGGTTTGTGATTTTTAAAGGGATGAGATTGAGACTGTGTTATACGTGACTTTGATATAATGGATATCTTTTAGTCATCGGTTCTTATTCAAATAAGGTAAATTATTCATGCATTTTTTGTTTGTACTCTCAATATCAAAAATCGCAAAAACAATCAATGGTTGTTAGAAAACTTTTCAATGAAAAAATAAAATAAAATGTAACAATTTAAAAAGAAAAACTAAAGTTATTTAAGATATCTAGGTAAGCAAACACAACTAAATATAAACTAGCAGTTGGACCTATAGATTCAATGGGCACACTATTTACTTTTCTTATTAGATAAATGTTTCATAGTCAAATCCTTAAGTACATGAAAATTGATATAAAATATATATAATCTATTGAATGCATTATTTATATGATACAAGACAATAAAATAAAGTTTATTTTAAAGTAATAGAAAAAATAATTAGAACTAAAAATTACATATCATAGTTGAAATTATATCCCATCTTAGAGCTAAATTATATCGTTTTTAAAATTTTGAATTCGGTATCATAGGTGATCTCAACATGAATGTGCCTTAGAGAATGTGTTGGAATTGAAATATACTTCTTGATAGAATTTGAAAGTTTCCATAATGAAAGGGCAAGTAGCTTGGTGGTGGATAGTGAGATTCTAAGTTTGAATATCAAACTATCCAATATTCTCATTAATGTACCTATAATTCTTTGTAGAAACAAATACAATTCTTATTGCAAAATTACAATTAAAATCTATATATAAATACCAAAAATGACTCAAATAACTATTGTACATGATGGTGTACATACACTCCAAGATCTTGAGAATGAAGATCTATACCTTTACATTGTTCAATAATTTGATCTCCTTTTGTGGATGCAAATTCATTCAAAAAAATTAAAAAAGGAAATAGAATTCACCACACAATTTTTTTCAAAAACTAAAAAATAAAACCCATATTTTTATCATTGCAACCTAATATCATTTGGGAATTAGAATTCATCTCATTGGTGTTACATTAGTATATTGACATTTTTCTATCTATAAAATTTACCCACATTAAAAATAATGTAATAGCAATTGTACTCTTTATGATGGAGTGAGGAAGTTTTTACATTAGAAAGTATGAAATTTATTTGATTTCAATATTATTGAAGAACATTTGTAGCAACTTCATGTTATGACGGTCTCTTAATTTTCATATATCCACAAAAGATCCTTCTTAGAGTTGTCTGATAAATTGGGTGTTCATGTTCTCAAAATTTTCTTCCTTTCGATTCCCCTCAATATTAGATGGATTAGGTAGCAAATATCACAACTACATCCCTCCCCAAAAATTGATCTTTAAAAGCTTCCTTTGCACTAGCCTTATATGGAGGTGGAATTCCATTTCTCTTTGTTCTTCTTTGCCAAATGGCCACTTCATTTTCCTAGGGCTTTGTAAGGTGTACTCAATGAAGAAAACTTTTGGTGATAGAGTGGGTGCCTCAATCGCATGTTCTCACCCATTCTTGTATGAGATAATTTCTTAGTCACTATAGATGTAACTCGGTGTTGGAAGGATTAAGGGTTGGGAATGTTGGAGTGAAAAAGACATTGAGAGGGGGGGGGGGGATGAATTAGTGTCATGAACTGATTTGACAAATTTTACAAAAACTGAAACAAAACAGATTTATGCTCTCATTTATCAATGATTAACTCATCCATATATTGAATGCAATCACATATAACTGAAATGAGAAGTACGATAGTGAAACATTGCATAATAAAGCATTCACACAATAAATTAGAGGAACCACAAATTCAGAAAAGTGGCACACGATATGTCAAGTGGAAAACCCTCCTGGGGTAGAAAAACCACTCCTATACTGCTGCCTTTTTAGGCTTATATTTGAAAAAACACTTTTAACAATGCCTTATAGGCTGATTTTTTAGCACCAACTCAAGGAGCACCAACCCCTCATTTTGAAACACCAATTTCAAGGAGCACGAACCCCTTTCCAATTTACAAAAAATACAATGATACAGAGGGTCTCTATGTTCTCTATTTTCTCACAAGTGCCTCTCAATTGACAATACCTACAATCCTCAAGGTTCTGAGTTGAGCCTTCTGAATTCTAGTCATTGTCTTATCTTAAGACAACTTGTATTGAACTTATGTTTCAGATTTACAATCTCAGAATAAAAATTGACTTATAGTATAGACAATACAATAGTTGTGTTTCACTCACACTTTTCTCAATCATTTTTCATAGTTCAAAAACAGTGATTTTTCTCTCTTTTTCCTCTAACTCATATCTTTGAAAAATTACCAAAATTACAGCCAAAAACCTTTTTTTTTTTTTGTCCATCAAAATGAGGTATTTTCAATATGACTAACTTCTGTCGAAACTGTGTTTTGCCAAGTATCTTCAGAGATTCAGAGAAGTATCCAAAATAAAAGATTGTTTCTGATAGAATGGCCAAGAAAGTATATTTTGAGAAAGAAGACTCTAAACCCTGACCACACAAGGAATTTGCACCATCAATACTATCTGAAAAAGAATCAATATAATGCATGCACCAATAAAAACATTTTCAGATCTAAAGGATTTTAGTGGAACAAAAATATCCTTGAATACCACTGCTACAAATTGTAATCGAACCCTCATTATTGTGCACCTAGTGACTAAGAACAACTACCATTTTGAATCGATGAAAATAATGGCATAATTCTCTGAATGCATGTCATAACATCTGACAAAAAAATGATTTCCATGTTGTAATAAACAACAAAATAACATTATGCAAGAACCTGAAAATAGTTTTGTAACCGAACCCTAGTCATGATGAGCAAAAATAAGCAATGCTTTCAGACCACCCACAAACATAAATTCAGAGTAACCGAATCGAATGCATAATTTTCAAATTCAAATAAAAGAACAAAAATTGTCTTCTATTTTCGTGCCACGAGTAGTAACGGTTCCCCATACTTCAAATGATAAGAAGAATACCTGAAATAGTTTGAAAGAGAGTGTGAGAATTTGTACTAGGGTAAACCCATAATAGTGGTGTACAATTTTTATGAGGAAGGAAATTTGAAAAAATTCTCACGCATTGAAAATTTCATGTTTTAAAGGGTTCGTTCAAACTAGGGGGTTCGCACGAACCCAAAAGAGGGGTTCGGTCGAACCCCGTTTTGCATGGTGGGTTCACTCGAACCTTGTGATGCCACGTTCCCTTATGGGGAATTCAAAAAAAAGGGGGGTTTGAGCGAACCCCCCTTCGAACGAACCCCCCTTCACCCTTTCGAGCGAAGGGCGAACCCCCCTTTTTTGCCCTTCTCCACCTCTTCCACCAAATTTTAGCAGAATTCTGCCCTTCGAAGCTCGGGTTGACGATGAAAATGGAGGATACTTCACAAACCCAACTGGAAGATGGTAGTCCTCAGAGTGAGCTATCCAACGAATTAAATTTTAATATGTTTTGGTTTTATTATGTATGTGTTTTTTTAGTTTTATTAAACATAGGTTTTTCACTAAAAGTCAAGCTCTCTGTTTTGCACATGTGGAAAAATAGCAGATTATCAAAATAAAATTTTAAAAAATATGTTGAGGCTGGGTATTGATGTCCTTGATTGAGTTAAAAAAAAAAAGAATTTCGATACATATAGAAAAAGTTATGTTGTATACAGTCCGCCTATGTTTGAATTGCAATTGGTTTGACTTCGAAACTTGATTTAGGAAAAAATATTCAATAAAAAACTATGAGACCAAATGCAAGTGCTAGATATCGTAGTTACAAATCTAAATTTGAAAAAATTAGAATTTTATCCTTTATACAAAAAAAAATATGTTGTATACAGTGAGCGTCACTTTTTTAAAATGTTGTTTTCTGAAAAAAAATCAGTTTTCATGGGAGATGGAAAAAATTTTGCAATCTGATTCCAAAAATTTTGAAAAAAATATTTTTAGAATCTACAAACAAAATGTGATGAGACTCTAGTTTTCATAATCTTCAAATTCCTCATGGTTTAGCCGCTATAGGTGCCCAAATATGAAGATTTAGTAAAAAATAATAATTGCAGTGTCCAGTTTGGCCAAAAATTGTAAACCACTATTGTGGGATCACCCACCAAGAGATTACCAAAATAGGAGATCGAGCAAAGCAGTCGAGTTCCTTCCATGCTCGAGTTCACACATCTTTCCATGCGTTGCAGCAAAGAGAGTAACGGTTGTGACAAGTTACTCATGGCAATGACAAAAGCTAGGGTTTCAACCTTTAGCAAAATGAAACAACAAAAAGATTTTCCCTAGACTCCTTTCACTTGCCTTTTTCCTCAAGATAGTCAAATCAAAGGCATTCGATGCCTTAACCATACTTTGATAAAAGCTTGAAGTCCGAGTAAGTCAACAAACATCATGATAATTGACAAACAATAAAAATACTTTCAAATCCACAGACAAAGATATTCACAATACCGACACAATCATTTCCTCACATCAACATGTCGATTCCCTTAATAAAAACATTATGTTGTTCTCTAAATACTTCAAAATGTCGACCACAAAAATAAAACATTACTACCAAGAATTCAAAGCCATGTCACTTTCATAGTGGCTTTTAAATAATTAATTCCTCATACCTGTTGTCGGCCCTAAGGCCTGATGAAATATCAATTATAGGACCCGATATACATGTGACTTCTTTCTAAGTCATTTTCAAATGTAGGTAAACCAAAGTGATGCCACCAATCAGCATTACAAAATTGCCATGAAATAACCTTTTTCAAAATAGAGGCCAAATGATATCAACTTGTAAGCCAAAGCTGTATAAATAGCTATATGAAATAAAAGTATGAGCATAAACATCTATACAAAATGAAAACCTAGAGATCACCTTAGCATAGTATAGCTCAAAATGTCAAACCTGTCAAACTAGAACTATACCACCTATCATACAAATGTGATCAGAACCTCAACTAAATTGAACATCACAAACACCTAAAAACAATACTCTGTGAATGCCATTATCAACCTGAACATAGAAGATTCTGTAAACAAGATGCCTTGTAATCTGCATAGGAGTCAAGAGATCAGTACCATCAAAACCATCATCACAATGCTGAAGCCAAAACTGAATGTAAACAAGAGTGCCAACCATCTTAATGTAAACAGTGCAACTAATAATCAATCGCCAAGATGCCAATTTGAAACACAATTTTGACATCATGGAGAAATACCAAAAGAGAAGCTCAACAAACTCCCCCTTTGTCCTTGATGGCAAAAAATGAGCCATCAAACCGAAAAACTGAACCAGAACCAAGAGCTCATAATTCTCCCCCATTTTGTCATAAGGACAAAGGGAAAAATAGTGAAATGCCAAGAAGTTGAACAAAAAAATCTGCAGATATAGCAATGGGGTAGCAAATAGGAAACCATAAGAAGTAACAATAAGCCACTAAGAGAGCTAACAAGCTCCCCCTAACACCAAGATAAAGTATTAAGAGAGCAAAGATTGAGAGGCAACTCCCAATCTAGACCAAAGTCTTTCAAACACCTCTTTAGCCAAAGGCTTAGTGAAGATGTCAGCTACCTAAGCTTGTGTAAGACATATTGCACAAAAACCTCATTAGCCAACACCTTTTCACGAAGAAAGTGAAATTTAATAGCAATGTGTTTAGTGTGAGAGTGCATAACAAGATTTTTGGAGATATTAATCGCACTAGTATTATCACACATAATAGAAACAGGTTTAGGAACTTCAATACCCATGTCAGATAGAGTTTGTGACATCCAGATTACTTGAATACAACAAGAGGTGGCAACAATATATTCTACTTCAGTAGTGGAGAGTGAAACAAATTCTTGTTTTTTGTTGTGCCATTCCACTAATCGATCACCAAGAAAGAAAACAACACCACTGGTGCTTTTCCTATCATTCAGACAACCAGCCCAGTCAACATCAGTATATGCAATTAATGAAAAATCATTGCTTCTAGGATACCAAAGACCATAATCAAGAGTACCCTGAACATATTTAAGAATTCTTCTAACAACATTAATATGAAATTCCTTAGGAGATGACTGAAATCTTGCAACCATGCAAATTGCCTGCATTATGTCAGGTCTAGAAGTTGTTAGATATAACAAGCTGCCAATCATTGACCTATAGTCAGTTGGATCTACATCAGGAGAATCATCAACCTTGCTAAGTTTGCAACCTGTAACCATTGGAGTGCTAACTGGATGACATTCATCCATTTGAAATTTCTTGAGCATCTCTCTTGCATACTTTGTTTGAGAGAGAAAAATACCAGTTTCAAGTTGAGAAATTTGAAGACCTAAAAAGAAAGTTAATTCTCCCAGCATTGACATTTCAAACTCAGATTCCATAATCTAAGAGATCTTTTTACTCAAAGCAGTATTGTTGTAGCCAAAGATAGTATCATCTACATAGATTTCAACAACCAGAATATCAGAACCTTCAATCTTAACATAAAGATTGTTGTCTACACCTCCTCTAATAAAACCTTTTGAAATCAAATGATTATCCAGTCTAGAGTACCAAGTTCTAGGAGCTTGTTTTAGGCCATATAGAGCATTTTTCAGCCTGTAAACATGATTAGGCTTGTTTTTGCAAATGAACCCTTTAGGCAGTTCTATATAAACTTCTTCATCTAAATAACCATTTAGAAAATCAATTTTGACATCCATTTGATATATAGTAAAGTTCAGCCAAGAATATTCCAATAGATTCAAGTCTAGCTACAGGTGCAAAGGTTTCACCAAAGTCAATACCTTCTTGCTGAGCATATCCTTTGCAGACATACCTAGCCTTGTTGCGAAAAACATGGCCATTTTCATCATGTTTATTTATGAATATTCATTTACCCCCTATGACATTTTTGTCATCTAGTCTTGGGACTAACTCCCAAGTATGATTTTTCTCAATTTGATCAATTTCTTCCTGCATTGTATTAAGCCAACATTCATCAGTTAGAGCTTCATCAATTTTTTTTGGCTCAAATTGAGTAACCAAACAGAAAGCAGTAAGCTTAGCTATTTGAGCTTTTTCATCAGATTTAGCAGTTCTTCTACTTGTTTGAACTCCTGCAGATTTATCTCCAATAATCAGATCTTTAGGATGGTTTCTAGCAAGAGATTTTGAAGGGGTTTTTGTCACACATTTTTCAGGACTTGTTTCATCATTTTTAGAATTTGCTTCAGCAAGTTTAGGACTTGTTGATTATTTTTTAAAAATAGTATAAATGAGTGTGTATGGTTGCACATGTGTGTTTGAGCATGTACATGAGTATATGTTTATAAATGAGTCTATATGTTTGTTTGATTATTTTCACCTTTCCTCGTGATTGAGTTTTTGAATTGTGGTGTCACCACCCTACTATTTGCCTCATATTATAGAAAAATTTGCATTAAAAAGTGAAAAATAACTTATACTAATCACTTGAAGAGCAAGTAAAATTAATTATTTTCTAGTAGATAATAAAGCATGCAATATGGAAGTAGCTTCAAAATGTATTATTTTCAAAATCATTGACTTTAATTTTGTATCTTATAGACCATTCAAAAGTTGTAAAAATTGTTCAACATAATGAGAAATATTAGAATTTACAAGTACATTAGGATTCCTACACTAGTGAACATAAAATACCTTAATAATTTAATTTTTGCATAGAAAGAATTAATTTGCATACATAATGAGGCATAAGATTGGTCCTATCTAAATAAATTCCTACATAATAAGGTATAGGTTTGGTTCTAGAATACCATTCCATTTTTAACAAGTGTAAGAGTAAATGAACAAAATAGAAAGCAAGAAAATTTGGTAAGTGGGAACATAAATATGATGATACAATCCTCATGAATTAGAGATTGTCCTTTGATGGTTCATGGAACTTGATGAGCATTCAAACAAGTCTAACATGTATCTCTTAAAGTCTTTTACAATCATCATTACGAATTGAAATGACCCTTGAATCAACCGAGTGACAAAGGCAACTAAACCCCACTACACATTTTTTTGTAGAAATAACCCTCCATAGAACCGCTAGACTACAAAATATAGTCGCAAACGTATTTTATGAGTTTGGTGATTGAGATAATAGATATTTATATGTGAACTTTGATTATTGCATAAGATTCAATGTGATGGTGGAAATTAATCTATGGTTGTAGTGTTATGTTCTCATGTAGTAGATGCCACCAATTTTATTGATTGCTTGGGTTTTTGGCCATTTTAGATATTTTATATTTTAAAGTGGTGTTTTTTCTAGCATGGTGGCCAAGGGATTTTGGAGGGCCCAATGATTTTACCTCGTAAAAGTGAGACCAAATTTAATGATGTCACACAAATCTCTCCTTTAATGCAATTGATAATTAAATACAAATACAAATTAAATTAATTATTTTGTTGCTTTATTTTATTTTTTAACTACTTGAAAAGTATGTAGCTTATTTCTTGATTAAAAGTAGGAAATGATCAATGTGATTTTTTTTCTTTAGAAGATTATATGGCAAGGAGATTGTCTTGCACCCTACAATTAGGGTGAGCAAGGAAGAAATAATGTCCCTAGATTTTTAAATAGTATATTATGGTATTGGAATTATGCAATTTGTGGCTTATGTAGGCATAGACTACAAATATGTTGCTTATGTAGATTGTATGCTTAGAAAAGAGGCTTGTTTAGTTCAATATGAATGATCTTCATATAGGCCTAAAATATCTCAACTTTGGTACCTCTATTAATTGCCTTTTAGGCAACATATGTGGCCTCAATTGGATTTTAAGTGGTCTTGAAATATCAAGATAAGTACATTGGAGGAGAGGTGGGGCCTTGAGGTGCTGACAAATATAAACACATTTTTAACAAGATGAATATAATATGTAAGAGAAAGAATACATATGCCAACAAAAATGAGACTTTCTAATGCATTGAATTCTATATAGCAAAGTCACATTATTGGAGATCATGGAGGGGGGAAAGAGTGAGTGCTATTGATAGCACAAGGAAATATTTTTGCATGTATATGTTTATAAAGCATAGAATGAATAGTTTTCTCTAGGCAATTTTGATCTAGGATCCTAAAACAAATATAATAAAATAGCTTAAATTAATAATTTGTTTTAACAAAAAATATTAAGATATTAACTATGTTCATGTAAAGCCTCAAGTTCCAGCATCTAAATTCTGCACATCCAATTTTTCACAAATATTTCAAAATGCAATAACCTTCTTCAAAAGTAGTTCAAGCTAATGGTACTCTTGCTTAGAATTTTGTGTTTGAATTGATCAACATTTGGAAAGCCTATATTGAGTGGTCTTTCAAGACAACAAGAACAACTAATTGTAGAACAATTTCTTGACTCGCCACTAATTAATGACAATTTACAAAGCTAATCATGTCACCCTACATCCAAACTAAAGCCAAGATAAAATCTAAATCACTAGTTTCACCAATGACTTCTATGAAATAAATATTTTTTAAAAATCAGTCAGACTTTACTAATTTCTTAGTAACTTCACCAGATATAATGTTGAAGCAAGTAACAAATTATTCCACCAAATACTTCAAGGATAAAAGGACAATAAAAACCATCCAATGAAAATTCCAAAACATCTTCCAAATGCAGAGAATTATTACAAATAAGCAAATTTCTCATCGATATATTCAAAACAACCGATTATATGAGAAATGTTTTAAACCGTTATGCAGAGCCAGGTAAAGGTTAAAAAAGGTTGGATCGTTATCCCAGAGTAATTAACAAGCTTAACATCATTGACAACATTTTTCTGACAACTTCATTCACGATATCACGAAAACAAAACAAAGGGCATAATCGCAATTCTTCTGTCACAACCAGGCAAAAAATCTCCAACTTCCGCAAAAACTCTACAAATCGCTAACTGAACTTTAGTCCCAAAAAAAATAAAAATCGCTAACTGAACTTTCAAAATACTTATTTTCTGGTTTGGCAAAAAACCAAAAAATGTAAAGCGCCTTACCTTTGCATATATTCCTCCGCTTGTTCAAAGTCTACTCATAATGAAACCCCACTTCCAGTGTAAAACAATTATTTTATTTGCCGAATAGTGTAAAGAACCCAGGTTCGATTCGTGGGGCCTCTGCTACCAAGATTAAATACGACTGTAGAATTGTATCTAGTATGACAAAAGACGTCATGAGGAACTAATTTGGTGAAAGCAATAAATAAACAAGCAGAGGTATATTGAAAACGGTGAGCCTCGGGATGGTGGTTATGGCGGTGGCCGTGATGCAAGCGGCAGAAGAGGATGCGTGCTTAGGGTTTGGCCTGACAAGCCCTGACATGGTGTCACCGTCGGAGGCAGAGCTACAAAGGCGAGTGGCTTTAGGGTTTATACGTACGACCGTCACCTGTTGTACATGGTGGCCCTGTTTATGAACCTGTTGTACCATGGTGGCACTGTTTGTGAGCCTGTACCTTTCAATGGCCCAAACAAAACATAGGGATTCTCGGTATTTTGAGGTTGGGCATGACAGGGATTTCTTTGGATCCGAGGGGCCTGGCAAAGAAGAAAATCTTTATAGGGTTTCTGGCAGTATAGTGTGAAAAAATGAGGCACAGGATTATTGCAGCACAGACTAGGAATGGGCAAAGGTTTTCACAGTTGGAAGATGATTCAATGAGACAGAAGATGCCTACAATAGCATGATCATATGGCAGTCGGCATGGGTCATCTGCATCACAAGTGCAACCCCATGATAGGGAATAGTGGATTCACCATCTCGCATGGCGGTATACTATGGAGCTCACTTCGGTTTCACCAGTACCATTGGGAGTGACTATGGTGCAAGAAAAATATAAAAAAAGTTAGTGCGTTAAATGGGTATGGGCACTATCTATTTGGTGGGTTGGGCACTATCTATTTAAATGGAGCTTGGGCACGATTATCACGCCTGAATCTAACACATTAAACTCCAGCTATAACTGTTGCATCCCTTTAAAATCTATGTACCGGCTTACTATGTCTCTGAAAGATTGTTAGCTCTTTCTCATTTAATATAAAAAATCCAATTTGAGGGAGAACACAAATCACAATCTGATTTGATCTGAAATTGCAAACATGTAAGGTACAGATATAGCCAAGGGAGTTTTGGAGTAATTGGGCATATCTTATCAAGAGTTGAAACGGTGATGGTTACTCATTGAGAATAAGACAAGTAAAATAATATTGAATGGAAAGTCAAGATTTTTTTATTTTCTATCATTTATGACATTATTTAAATATGAATGGTAAGATCATTTGACGGTAATCTTCTTTAGTATATTTTATCTAGTATATTAGTTAAAGGATTAAAATGTGGGATGGTGGTTATATGGAGTGTAATAGATTAGATCATCTAATATTATATAGAAAATGTAGTTGTGTTAGAAATAATAATTAAAAAGAAGGATTATTTTTTGAATTTAAAGAACGATTTTCATTTTAATATAGTCATATATGAGATCAATTAAGGATTGTCTAATTTAAAATCTCAACAAAACTGTACTTAAATTCAAACATAAATTACACACAATCTGTGCAAAGTGTTACCCATAATTATAAGCTTTTGAAAATTAATTTAATTTAATATATGCTTAATAATTACAATTGCATCCATGCTTTCAATCACAAATGGGCTTACAATATGATAGGCTTCAACCATTCAATTATAGCATGAATTCAACACTCCATTGTCTTTAGATATCTCCTTGCTCTTTGTTGCTCTTCTAAAAATGGTTTAAACCTTTATACAGTGAAAACTTGATGTAAAAGGTTTTAGGTCAGCCTAGAATGAGAAATACCATTCCAAATTGAATACAATGCTTGTAACTCAAGATTAAATTTGTGGTTCGATCTGCAACTAGAAATAACAATATTAACCCTAATCTAAAATCAAAACTAATCTAAAATCAAACAATAAAGAACGAAATTTGAAAACATAAATGTAAATTGAATTGATCTCACTGAATAATGTATTCACCCTTTCGAATTAACTCCATTGCTCTTCTCCATTTTGCCTTTTAAGTATTCTTGCCCTCAGATTTCTGTGTTTGAATGCAAGCATAACTTCGTCGAGTGTCTCAGCAAAATATCAAAGATTGTTTCTTCTCAAAAGTGTATAATGATTTCGGGAGGAGGAATAATGATAATGACAAGCCATTTTATAGATTTTGTGTTTTCAAATGATCAGCTCAGATTGAAAGAAAGATCGACGGATGAGATTGATGAATGCCATGCGATGAGTTATGTGACAGATAGAACGCAAGTTAGAACGTGAGTTCAACTATAGGTAAAGACTAATTTTAGAACATGAGTTCCAATCTTCATTTTCAAAAAATAAAAGAAATAGACTTTGTATGCAAAAGCCAAAGTTAGAAGTTGGAGAATAAATGCATGATAAATGCATGTGAATGCAAACTTGAGTTAGTTAATTAAATAAAGATATTTAATTAATAAATATAGATCATGCATATGAGTTGGAACTAGTTAATCGATTAGTTGTGACGGAGAGTTCTCTCATAGAGATAACTCGAGTCAGACGATAAGTGCATGTAAGAGATAATTGAATGTTAGAGGAATGTGACATAATTAATTAAATAATGAATTTTCAACATTCGAAATATGAGACTTTTAATTAAATAAATAAAGTAATTTATTTAATTTGGCTGTTGAAAAGGATAAATGAATAATTAAATAATAAATATTTAATTATAGATGAAAAGGGGTTAAATGAATAATTAAATAAAGATATTTAATTATAGTTGGAAAAGTATGATAAAGAATTAAATAATAAATTATTTAATTGATAGATAAAGGGGGAAGAATTAATTAGTTCGCAACATAATTAAATAAATATGATTTATTTAATTAATTAAGTTGAATAAAGGATGATTATGAATTAATGAATTAATTGAAAAGGGTATTTAATTAATAGAGGAAATATGTGTTAGAAAGACAATTAAATAAGTAACATTATTTAATCAAGACGACGGACTATAGAAAATTATGTTGAAATGTGTACTCGTAGGCCTAGACCAATTTTCGGTATCTACAATGCTAAGATGGGCCTTCCATGGGACCAATGATGCCTCTCGAATGATTATGCTTTATCTCAATCCTCTAAATCCTAATGTGCATATCATAACCTCTCTTAATTGATTTGGCATGCCATCAAGTCAAATGATCATAAAAAATCAAATAGACACGTGGACATGCTTGTGATGTTATATTAATGTGTTTGATGAAACTACAAGGTTTTCTAATCAATATGTGGTACCACATAAATAATTCTTGTTAGCTAGCTTAAGGTTACCTTTGAAGGCTATGTCAACAAAATCTATTTGTGACATACCAAAATGACTAGAAAAGAAGCTAAAACTAAGAAACAAAACAAGCTTAAATGAAATACTTTTGGTTTATGTAAAATTGCTCATAGCCTAGAATGCTCCTACATACAACACCCTTTAAAGTAAGTGATTTGTGAGCACAATGCCTACAAATTGAGTGGAAACCCTCTTCAGATTGGTGGACTAACCACAATGCACTCCAAACAAATGAAGAGTTTTCTAGAATTAACTTTGTGTCATTCCTTTGACCTCTACTAGTTCCAACATAAGAAAATAGGACATACTCTATCTTTCCCAATACCTTATTTTCTACATGTATCTACCACTCCTCACTTTTTTATCATTTTACATTATCCTTAAGTTTTTAACATTTTTTAAATATAATTGACAAAATATCTTGAATGCTAAAAAAATTGGTTTTAGTGGCTGAATAATATTGAAAAGTGGAACACATTATTTTTCTGCCACTATCTAGCTAAGGGCTTCCATTTCCTTAGATAGATACAACCCATTTTTAATCATTAATATTATAAGAGATCATTTCTATAAGTGAAATTCATATTTACATATCAAATCACTTTCACAAACGTAAAATTCACTTCCGCATACATGAAGATCATATCCATAAATACAATCTTGTATTAAAGAATCAACAATAAAACTAATTGCACCAAAACCATTGTTTAATAAGTAACAATCTTTTATTCATCAAATTAAAAATTAAATATCTCTACCATGTACATACAAAATAAAATACAAACGACATAGATTTCTAATCTTTCTTGAATTTTCTTTGAAAATATCATTTGCGAAGTGCAAAGTTGGTTGAACCAATCAAGAACGTCCCCACTGGTATACATATATATATATATTATAGTGTGATATTGGCGATGAATAAGACAAAAAAATGCCCTAGGCTTGGCGTCGGAAACATTAAAAAACAACCGACTTAGCATAGAGCATACGACAAACGCGAACAAGTCAAAAGTAACAGACAATCACTCACACTCAACACGCATTGATAACTATTGTTGACTAACCAAATATATTTCTTACAAGAAAAATGTGCGTCTAAACCAAGGCGGAGTAAGTAATCTACCGCTAAATTCAATAACCATCCAAAACTAATGAATCCGTTCCATCCGCCCAAGCCGGCAGCAACGAGGACAACCACGGTTTAATTTAAATGCAACCACAGTTTAATTTAAATACCTGTACAACGTTTTGAGTCCAAAACACACGCGACAAATGCTACCCATCATTTTAATACACGCAACTACCCTGATCTGGATCAACTTTGGCATTTGCTCGGTCTGCAGTTGACCAAATCTTCTCTAAAAAATCGTCTTTAAACGCCAGCGTTCTGAGAGAAATCATTGATTGCACAGTAAGATCTTTCTTCTGCAAACCCCAAAAGATGGGCTTTTTGTTTTGAATGTGGTCCGATTCGATCCAGGGGACAAGCAACAGCAGAGTTTTTAAATGGAAACGTCTGCTGGTTCTCTGAAAATATTCGAGAAAGATCAGAAGAAAAATTTCAAAGATTCGGATGAGTTGCATTTGAGATCGGGCTACTTGAAGGCGGCGCAACGCGCGGGTTCGAATCCTGTGCTGGCCTGTTTGCCGAAGACTACGTCCATCATATCTGCGTATCAGATGGTTCCACTCAGTCCAGGCAGAGACTATGCTTGTAGAACTAGTAGACTGGGTAGCATCAAATGCCATATTTCTTTAATTCCCAGGGAAGCCATGGAAAAGAAGAATGACCACGCGTTCGAACCTCAGGAGCCTACGTCTCCCAAGGTGTCGTGTATTGGTCAGGTGAAGAAGAAGAAACAGGCGTGCAAGGAGAAGCACAGACGAACGAAGACTCAGGATCGACCTCCGCTGCCGTCACAAACGAAACCCCTCGAATTATCGCCTCGCGTCGCAAAGTTTTCCAAGCTCAAAAGTTTCTTCTCCGGGAAGAAAGTGACGGAAACGGTGTTTTGCGAGTCTCCAGAGGCTGATGTAAAGAATTGTCCTTCGCTTGGGCAGATGAAACGGTTTGCCTCCGGTCGCGAGTGCGATGCGCTGGCAAATGTATACAGAGATTCACAGAAATTGGAAGAAAGATGTAGTGAAGAGACGTTTGAATCGAACGATGCAAAGATATCGCCTGTGGTGTTTTACTCAGGGCCTCTGATACTTGAAAGTAAAGATCAAAAGGCAAAGGCTGAAATTAATTTGTGGAAGCGGCGCTCTGTGGCGCCGCCCATGGCTTTGAATCTATGCACTCCTCATGGCTTAGAAACCAGACTGCCTTTAACTACATGATCATAGGTTTTTGTTCCTTTTTTTTCTAATAACCATTTGCAGAGAGAGGCGCTTCTTTTGTAAGCTGTAAACACTGTACAGTGTTTTGATTAATGAAATGGCTTGTGATGGATAAATATGAAGACGTTTAAAATTTATTTTCAGGTTTTGAGCATTTTGCAGGAGTGTTTATTTTTCTTATCAAGTTTTTTAAAGCTCAGATTGTTCGATTACTTTAATTCTTCAACGTGCTTTCCGACTGGTTTGGTCGAGGCATATCACCATAGATTGTTGTCGGGCGAACGAGTTTTGTTTCCCTCTGTTAATAAATTATATGTATGTTTTTGTTTACCGTGAATAAGGTACCGACATTAATATTTATCAAAACTCGAGCTGGTTTGCATTTTCCAACATTGACATCCGACGGTGATCAATTAACCGGCAACCGACCGGTCACTCCAGAGCGGTGACGGAGACTTCAAGAAACGAAGGCCACTTGCATGGAAGATATCAAAGCTCATTTGCATTCCCAGAAAAGGTTTGCTGTAAATACCATTAGTGTGGAGGTCAAATCCATACTATCTGTGGTGCATTAAAACTAATATTAATGACGAGTGATAATGTTTGGATTATTTGCTTCGTTTTGGGTAGTTTGTGGTTAAGGCAACGACAAATGTAGTGGTGGATGAATTGTTGAAGTAGAATTTTGAGAGTTGTAATAGTTTAAGCAAGAGTAAGGAGAACTAGAAATATTTTTTTCTTAAGGAAGTTAGGTTGTAATTCAGGGAATATGTACAATCTAATTAAAAGTAATTTCATGGTATCTTTTTATATGGAAATGAAGTTGCTTTCAATTTTCATTTTGCAGATGATAGTTTATTATTCATTCAAAACTCTCGAGAAGAACTTATTAACACCATGGATGTCTTAGACCTATATTGTTCAACAAGTGACTCACAACTTTTTTTGAATAACCTTGAATTTTGGACGACTTCAGTTGATCAACCACCTCCTTGGATTCCCCTATAGTGGAAATTCAACAATCATGGAGTAATTTCAAGATACCTGGGCATTCCGTTGGGAATAGAAGTTTCACTATTTGAAATGTGGAAATTGTTCATCAATAAAGTAAAAAGCAAGCTCTAACTTTGGTCAAACAATTTTTTATCTATGGCTAGACACATTCAAATTGTCAACAAAATCCTCATAGCGGTTATGTTTACATCTCATCATGTTGGCTTCCTTCCAAAAGTAGTTATAATCAACTAACTTAGTTAATCAAACCGTTTCTATGGGGAAAATGGAATAACAAAAAAGTGTTCCCAATTGCTTCATGGTTATACTGCATCCAACCAAAAAACAAAGGAGGTTTAGGAATAATTGATCCCCTCATGCAAGGGATCTACCTCATTGCTAAATAGATTACTAGATCTTTTAATGGAGTAGCACTATGAAAATCTCTTATCAGGGATAGAATTGCTACAACCAAAGCCAATAATGCTTGGAAAGAGGTTGGGTGGAAAGATAAAATCCTAATGGCTAAATACTTCAAACTTCAAGCATCTAGACAATTTTTAAGCATATGGAAAGCTTGGCAACATGTTTCTCCTTTTCTTGAATGGAAAGGACAAGATATTAGTCATGGCATGAGTTTTGTTGCTTCATCTATTTGGTGGAATAGATTGATATGCTTTCATGAGAAACCTTTAGCGACCATCTCTTAGCAGCATATAAAACCCTTATTCAAAAAAGGCATCAACGAATTCACAGACATTTGGGAATTCACAACTCTAACTTGCAAAAGTGACATGCAACTTATGCAACACTTCAAGCTATCTAATGTGCTTATTAATGACATTCACAAGGTGTAAGATGTTGTTCCTTCAAAGCTGCAATAAAATTATGTACTCCTATTTCTTGCAATTTTTTCAAGGATTAGAGGTGGTTTCTAGGCTATAATATTGAAAATTTTCCTCAAACTTATTTACCTTAATATCCTTCCTCCAATTCAAATTCATCTTAAATTAAATCTAAAATGGAATCTAAAATGGTCAAAGTCTAAATGGTTTAGCTTGAGCATTGTTGTTTGGAAATCAAAAGATGAGGCCAAAGCTCAATTTTTAGCGTGGAAGATTATTCATTACAAAATTGTTGTGGGAGAATGCCTCACCTTTCTACGTAATCAATCTACCAAATGTCCTTTCTGTCACAAACTAGAAACCATCAAACATGTCTTTTGGTCATGTAAACACTCACAATTAATCTATCAAACAATTATGACTCTTATTCCTGACATGTTTAACAAAATAAAATAGAAATCAACTCTTTTAGGGTTGCAATGTTCTCAGAATATAGTTTCAAAATCTTTTTGTCAATGTACATCCTTCAATATATTTGGTTGCTCAGATGTAAAGCTATTTTTTCTAATGCTTTTCCTCCTATAGAAGTGATCATGCACGGTTTATTCTCTAATATTATTTTGCAACAACCAACTCTTGCTAAAGTCGTGAAGGAGAAACACAGTAGCATCTCAAAGCTTCAAACCCAACTATCTAAAGTTCAGTCTCAGTTAGCAATGATTGCTAAAAAGCATAATGGACATCTACTCTCAAAGTTTAATATCATTATGGAAGAACATGTACTACTCACTCTTGGAGAAAAGTGATTCTCTTGTAAATTGTACACTACCCTTAAGCAACTTTTTTCAACTATCTTAGTTGATTTGTGCTCCGTTTCTAGTATTATTGTCTCTTTTGGTTGGGATGTGCCTCCTCAAGGCACTTCTGCTCTCTTGTAAATCCTTTTCTTTTATAAATATAATGCATTTTCTCAATAATTTTTTTTGTTCAATTAGTGTTTCAATGTAGTGTTTCTCTTGTTTTCAAATGTTCATATGTATTTGGTTGGTTTGTTTCAAAATGGATGTTTTGTCGAACATTTTGAACACTTTGTTTATGTTTGTAACATTGAAAAAAGGGTCCTTAACCTTTTTCACGCTTGTTTAGCTCCTTCTTGCGGATTTTGGCTTAGTTTGGCCTTGATTTAGTGTTATAATGTGGATAACACATTCACATTAGGTTTTGGGCCCTTGTGAGCTAATGTACTTTAATGATGCTTTGTAAAGGTGTTGTAAAGTGTTTTAACACACTTTCACACTTTTCTAGGATTTCTAAGCATAATCAACTTTATTTTCATCATAATTTCTCTTAGCCTTGCCTTATTTGGTGTGTTGTAAAGTGTTGTAACACACTTTCACATTCCTCTAGGGTTGCCTTTAATAATTGGGCTCTTTTATGCTTAATTGTCCCCTTTTTTCATCCACAAGCCTTATTTTGGTGTATTTTGAGGATAATCCTGACAAATGGCATTTAATACATCAAATCCCCAAAAACCCACTTCAAATTCCTAAGGTGGGACTCATTCGCCATTCTGGGCAAATGAGTCTCCTTAGGTGGGACCCATTCACCCAAGGTGGTGAATGAGTCCCCCTTAACTCAAAAATCAAATTTAATTTAAATCTTTGGCAGGATTTTATTCTCCAAGATCCAATGTCAGCTTGTAGTGTTGTAATTTCGGGAATTCTTGCATAATTGGGTATAAATACAAGGTTATTTCTCTCATTTTAATCCTAACAATTCTATTGAATCCTAGAACTCCTAAAGCATTCAAGCATTCATTTGAGCAAGAGCATTCAAAGGTTTTTAATGGCATTCTTCAAGCACCAATCATCATGTCATATATCACATTCTTCAAGTTTGTTATTGTCCTTACAATTGTGGTGTAGATTTCATGATCCAAGCAAGCTTTGTATTCAAGATCTATCTTCAACAAGCAAGAATCAAGAACCACATCCATTGTGGCCATTTCAAGCATATTTGCAACACTTTATTGCAAGGGTTTGGTGAGTTGCAACATCACCTTTTGTTCATTCATCATTCTCCTTTACATTTGCTTTCTATTTCAAGATTTAATTAGCAACAAGGAGTTTGACCAAGGCAAACCCCCATTCTCTAACCCCACAACCATTTTTCTCTCTTTGCATGTGATTTGCAGGTCTAGGTTTGTAGATTTATCAAAGAGCAAGATTGGAAAAGTTGTCATCAAGTTTTCAAAGCAAGTCAAAGTTGTCAAGATTGTGAACAAACCTTGGAGGAGCTTGGAGAAGACCTACAGGTTGAATTTAGCAGTTTTGGACTCGGATATGAGTCGAGAACAACAAAGCAGACTGAGGGCTACAAAATCCAACTTTGAATTTGTAGAAATCTAGAAGTAGACTGATTCACCACTATTGGAAAATGAGTCCCACTACTCCTGTCTGTCAGAGGTTTTTGCAGATCTGAGTACCCTTTTGTTTGAAACCTGTTCCGAGATAGATTTCCCGACACTGGAATGATTCACCCATCTTGGAAAATGAGTTCCAGTGGGCTTCAACAGTGAATTTTCCATGGTTTTAGACCTCCATTCTCCCTTCTCCAATTTCTCAGGTGCACCTATCCAGTTTTATAGTTTTATGTTGTTGTGTGCTTACATTTCTAGATCATTCTTTGAAGCATTACATCAAATTAGGTTTTTGTATTTTATCAGTCATTTCATTGTCTTTCCAAGTTTATACTTGGTGGTGAACCCCTTAATTACATTATTCAATCCCCTAGAAAACAACCTTTGTTAGATTTCAATCTCTTTTGCATTGGAATCTCAAGGGTTGTTCTTGAGTAAAATTGAGAAAATAGGCTCTCTCCTTTTAGGTCCAAAACCCTAGAAGCAAAAAGAGAGAACCACCACCTACTTTCAAGGTTTCATTTTGGTGAACCTACATTTAGATCATTATAATCCTGATTTGGATTGCATTTACATCCTAGATTTAGCTTGCATTAACATTGCATTAGGTTTTGTATTAGTTAATTTGCATTCTAGGGTTTCCATTTTTGCATTAGTGAAAAACTCATTTAGCTTGCATTATTGCACTTAATTCCATTAAAAATCAGTAAATTTCTGCATTTTCCTCAGAAAACATAAAAATCATAAAATTCAATTCAAATTTTTTGAAAATTTTCAAAAAAATCCATACCTAGACTCATTCGCCACCTTGGGCAAATCAGTACCTTTGCATATTTTGCATTGCATTTTTTGGAATTTACAGTTCATTTCCAGAGTTTCTGTTTGCTACTTCTGCATTTCAATTTTACTTTTTATAATTTCAATTACAAGCATTTCATTTTTATTAGTTTACATTGCATTTGCACCCACCCTGAATTTAGTAGCTTTTGCATGAGTGTTTGGTGTCCTATTTCTAATACCATAGTGAGAAGAATTTTGAGACTCATGTCATCCCATGATAGCACAATCATTGTGGATCTTGGGTTATCTAGAGCTTCCATTCCTAGTATTGACACTAGTACACTAGGCATGGACAACACCCTAGGTAACTCCTTGCCTTCAAGCAACATGCAAGTTGAACCAAAGAATGATAGCATTCCACAAGAAAATATAATTCACATTCATGAGGACCTAGTGAACTTACAACATCAAATTAGCCTTGATAATATTTCAACCACTGTAATTCCTACAATTGAAAACATTCACCGTATGCTTGAAACTGAAGATGGCCTTGACCTTGTGAAAAATATAGTGCAAATATTTGGAAAGCATCTCCCCTCAACTACTAGTTGTCCCTTGCTCGCAAACAATGCTTCAAGCCAAGGAGGAACTCAATTTCCTCCTCTCGCAACAATACCTTCAATACCTACCTACACCCCTCCTCAAGTCACGACAATACAAGTTAGTAATGTGATTCCTTCCCTAGGTATTCCAGCTAGCATCCCTAGTTCCTATGTGGCATCACATGTTATAGCTCCTACTATGTTACGACCTATAAGCATTCCATTCACTTGTCCCACAAATACATACACTCCATCACCACTTTCATTCCCATCTCATAACACAAGCAATGACCCTCTCATACATCAACTTTTCCAAACCATGTCATCTCTTCAAAAACAAGTTTCCACCATCAATCAAAATCAAAACGGTCCACCCACATATTATGTCAAAAGTAGTCCACTATCCTTGGAGATACTACGTACATCAATGCTACAAGGTGTAGAGATGCCTAGATTTGAGAAATATGGAGGGAAGGGAGATCCTTCTAACCATGTTAATGCCTATACTACCCTATGTGGTGACTTTATCCTTGATGATAAACTTTTGGCTAAGCTCTTTCCTAAGACCTTGAAAGACACTGCCTTGGAATGGTTTTCTTCTTTACCAAATAACTTGATTCTTTCATTTGATGAACTTATTGAGGCATTTATAAATCATTTCCAAGTGCAGATGATCCCTAAGCCAACCTTGGTCGACTTGATGAGATGTAAGCAAAAAGAGGAAGAAAAGATAACTAATTTTATCTCCTGCTATCAATCTCTTTATTCCCAAGTTGATGTCGAGATACCTGACCCACACCTTCAAAAGATGTTTATAAAAAACTTGCAAAACAAAATCCAAGGCTAGTTGACAATGATGAAATTGCCATCCTTCATGCACTTGTGTACTGCTCTCTGTGATTACCAAAATTTGGTTTCTAGTCGCGATTCAAAGCCCACTTCTAGAGCCGAATTGAAGGATCCGAGAATGTGCACCAAAATAATTCCCAACCCTTTAGAAAATAAAATAAAAGGTTCCTTCAATTAAACCCACTCAACAACAAACTTAAAAATGTCCATAACTAGGTTGTTGTTGTCAAAGCCTCAATGCCCTTTAGTTATGGAGATCCAAAGAGACATTCACTCCCCTACTCGACACCCTTCATAATACCATGTCCCAACTTCTAAACCAACAAATGATTACCTTACCTCCCATTAGACAACTTGACCCTAATAATCCTTTGCCTCTGAGCTTTAAATAAAATGCTTATTGTCATTTTCATCAACAAAATGGACATGACACAAAACATTGTAAGCGTCATAAACATCTTATGCAAGACCTCATTGATTCCAGCCATTTATCCATTGCAGATACTAATGATCAAGACAATAAGTATGTTGCCCATCTGAACCAAAATTTACAAATTTTTACCAATACTATGCCAAAACATAATATCTCATTTGTTAAATCTAGAAACACACCTAAGAATGATGTGATGAATGTTGATACAGATGATGAACACACTGATTCTATTCTAAATAAGGCTATTAATGACAATCCTATTGATGAAATGATAGGGGTGATGGATGTCATCCCTCGTAAGGGCTGAACTAAGAGTCCTCTTGATATTGCTTTATCCTCTAAGGATATATTTAAACATTTTCCCAATGGTCCTCTTTACATAGCCGATCGTATCTATGATAAGCTGACTAATGGGATATTAATAGATCCCGCCTATGGAGAGAACGTGATCACTGAGTAATTCCTCCTCTTGCATGAGCTTTATCAAGATGATTATGACAAATCGAGAGCATGGATCAAGACACATAATGGTTTTGTGTGCCCTAGAATTGGATCGATCACCCTACCATTACAAATAGGACCAAAAAAAATAGATGTTACATTCTCCATCATCTCGTAGTCGGACCAATTTTGTGTGAAGCTTGGCCACCCATGGCTTCACTCCATGAAATTTTTCCCTTCGATTTTGCATAAATGCTTGAAGTTTCTCTTTGACAATGAGATATTTATTGTTCACCATAGTGGCTTTAACCCCTTGTCATCTAAAGGAAACTTTTACCTAGATGCCTTTTGGACCGAGCCCATGGAACCTATCAAGCCAAGAGAAGACTTCTTTTTCTTTTCCTACCAAAAGTTCAAGGCAAATAAGATAACAAAGTTATCTCTTAAAAGCATGTCCCCATCCACCTCCGAGCCTACCATCCTTGACAAAACCATGCTTGAACCTAAACAAGATCAAAACAACCAAGACCAACCTAAATAGAAACTTCACCTACCTCTTACAAGTGACCAAGAAACAATGAAACCTCTTTCTTTGTGAGATTCCTCTATTTGTACCTTCATTCTTCTCTATGTTGTGAATCGCTTTTTCTTTTTCACCATTTTCTTGTGTTTTCCTCTTGGGAATGATGCAAGGCATTGAGACATTCATGTCTCCTTCATGTTGACCCAAAAGGATTTCTTTTTATTTTTCCTTTTCATTTCATCTTTATTTTTTTCTTGTGTTTTCCTTTTGGGGATGACACAAGGCATTTCGTGTTTTCCTTTTGGGGATGACACAAGGCATCGAGACACCCTATGTCTCTTCCATGTTGACCCAAGAGGTTTTTTCCTTGGTTTTCACTCTCTTTGTGTCATTCTTCTAGTTCTATGTGTATTTGGAGGATGATGATAGTTCCGAGCTCTTCTTACAAATCATTGCAACAAAGAACATATTGACCCCAAATCCATAGATCCCTTACGTGTTTGGTGTTTTCCTTTTGGGGGTAACCCCTCGCTTTTCTTTTCTCTCACATGACACAACCTTACTCAAAAACATATGACTTGGCATAGGGATTTCTAAGTTGGATCTCATGTTTTCTTTCTTGTTAGCATTTTTTTTATTTGCTACTTTAAAGTAATTTCTCACAACATGGTATTTAACAATTTCTTTAAAGTGGGGGCATACATTGGCATTATTTATTTTGCATTTTTCCTTTTCATGGTTCTTAGTGCAACCTTCTTGCTTCATACAATGTGTTTTCTGCTTTGTGGATGACATTGGGTGTGATGTCTTTCATGAGTGTGATCTCTCTTATCATATTATATTCCTCTTAGTGGCTTGAAGCAACACATTGCATCCCCTAAGTTGTGAATCTTCTATTATTTGATTGGTCCTCTCTTGGAGACATTAGGCACAATGTTCCCTAAGTTAAAGACCTCACATGAACTAAGAAAGACTCCTTTGAACATTTCCTATTTCTTATGTTGCATTTATGGACACCTTGCATAACACACCTTGCATGCTTGTGGATCCATCCTGTTTGTTCATGAGCTCCAAGCATATGAAGTCTTGCTTGTCTCATGAAGCTCAAAAACCAAATCATCTTTTTTTGTGTGGCGCCTTATTAAAGTTATCAGGAGGTATAACTTTGGTATGGTTTGAGCAGGAAGCCCAACTAGTGGCATGAATTTTCCCATAGCCACTTGCATGTGTGTGAGTACATACTAGCCATGAGTGTATGTTTCTCACCCCTTTAGGACTTCTCACCTAGTGGACAACCATGAGTTCCGTTGCCTCAGAGTGCTCGTATGCATTTTTTTGAACAAACAACCTAGATCTGATCCACACCGTGTTGGACAAACGGTCGAAGCTTGTTTCAAATTTCTCCTTCATTTCTCTTTCTCGTTGTTGGCATTGTATGATTGGCCTTGTCACTATTCTTTATATCATTTTCATGTGTGCTCCCTTGTGTTTATGTTAGTTTTCCATGAGATCTTGACCCTGGGAGCTTGATCATCCCTCTTGATCCTTATCGTATCATCTTTCTAGCATTGGTACAATGGAACCCTCCCTTGATGCATGTTTTTTTACTTTAGTGTGAGTTTGAAGTAGGCTCATCCTCTCACTAAAGTGGGGGCTAAATGTAACGTTGAAAAAGGATCCTTAGCCTTTTCACACTTATTTAGCTCCTTCTTATGGATTTTGGCTTAGTTTGGCGTTGATTTAGTGTTGTCATATGGATAACACATTCACATTAGGTCTTGGGAACTTGTGACCTAATGTACTTTAATGATGCCTTGTAAAGGTGTTGTAACACACTTTCACATTTTTTTAATATTTCTAAGCATAATCAACTTTATTTTCATTATAATTTCTCTTAGCCTTGCCTTATTTGGTGTGTTGTAACACACTTTCACATTCCTCTAGGCCTGTCATTAATAATTGGGCTCTTTTATGCTTTAATTGACCCCTTTTTGCATCCACAAGCCTTATTTTGGTGTATTTTTTAAGATAATCTCGATAAATGGCATCAACAAGCAAGAATAAAAAACCACATCCATTATGGCCATTTAAAGCATATTTACAACACTGTATTGCAAGGGTTTGGAGAGTTGCAACATCACCTTTTGTTCATTCATCAAATGTTCTCCTTTACATTTGATTTCTATTTCAAGATTTAATTACCAACAAGGGGTTTGACCAAGGCAAACTCCCATTCTCTAACCCCACAACCATTTTTCTCTCTCTTTGCATGTGATTTGTAGGTCTAGGTTGTAGATTTATCAAAGAGAAAGATTGTAAAAGTTATCATCAAGTTGTCAAAGTAAGTCAAAGTTTTCAAGATTGTGAACAAACCTTGGAGGATCTTGGAGAAGCTCTACAGGTTGAATTTAGCAATTTCAGACCTAGATTTGAATCGAGAACAGTAGAGCAGACTAAGGGCTACAAAATCCAACTTTGAATTTCCAGAAAGCCAGAAGTGAACTGATTCACCACTATTGGTGAATGAGTCCCACTACTCTTGTCTGTCAAAGGTTTTTGTAGATCTGAGTACCTTTTTGTCCGAAACATGTTATGACACAAATTTCCCGACACTAGATTGATTCTCCCAGCTTGGTGAATGATTCCCAATGGGTTTCAAAAATGAATTTTCTAGGGTTTCAAACCTCCATTTTTCCTTCTCAAGTTTCCAAAGTGAACCTCTCTAGTTTTACAGTTTTTTGTTGTTGTTTTCTTGCATTTCTAGATCATTCTTCGAAGCATAGCATCAAATTAGGTTTTTTGTATTTCATCATTCATTTCATTGTCTTTCCAAGTCTACACCTGGTGGTGAACCCCTTATTTACATCATTCAATCCCCTAAAACACACCCTTTGTCATATTTCAATCTCCTTTGCACTGGAATCTCAAGGGTTGTTCTTGAGTGAAATTGAGAAAATAGGCTCTCTCCTTTTAGGTCCAAAACCCTAGAAGCAAAAAGAGAGAACCACCACCTATTTTCAAGGTTTCAATGTAGTTAGTAGATTTATGAATGATTTGTTTTAGTTTATTAGATTTAATAGTATTGTTATTATTCATTTCATATTTTAAATAAATAATTGCAATTATTTAATTAAATAATTAAAAGATGAATTAATATAGATTAAATGTTTTAATGAAATAAAAGATTTTTTTAGTGTTTTGTGAAATAAATAAATGAATTAACTAATCAATTAATTAATAATTTTACACAAATGTATATATGTATCTGTATATATAAAACATTATATATGTATATATACATACATACATATATATGTATATATACATATATCTATGTGTATATATAAATATATATACACACATACATATACTCATATATTTATATATACATATATAAATATATGTATATACACATAATGTATGTATGTACACATATATGTATGTATGTACACATATATTTATATGTATGTATATGTATATGTGCGTGTACAGATAGTGTGTTTTATGGTTAAGGCCCCATGGTTGGACAATCTTTTATTAGAACCTCCATCTCCGATTACACCAAATGGTATTAGATTGAAGGTTGTTCCTAGAGTAAGTGATAAGCCTCACTTAAATAATTTCTTGTATTATTTGCACTACAAAGGACTCATTTAAAAGAGTGGTTTGAAAAGTCCTTGTGTACATGTCACAATCAAGGTAATCCATTAGGGAGGTGGTTCATAGAAGAAGTGTGGAGATATCTTCCAACATAGGGTTGTTGATAATAAAGTATCTAAAAATTATATGTTATCTCCTAACATTATAAAGTTGGGTAGAAGATAATAAAGATTTTTTTGATAGAGCAACAAGTGTGAGGTAGTTAACACTGCTTTAGTGATGAAGAGGGTTGGAAAAATATTAAAGGAAAACAAAGGAAGATAAAAGCAATCAAAAGCATAATACCTTCACCTAAAACCTTTTCTTCTCTCCTTGATGAATGAAAATAGAGTGCACCCTGTTGCAAGTTTGGAGGTGTTGTCATTGATGTCAACAAGAAGTATACTAGCTAGTGTTTTCATTGATGTCAACCATGTATTGATGAAGTTTGTTGCATGATGAAGATGTTGAGGATATTGAGAAAATTATGAAAAAGAGGGAAACAAGTCATTGTAGGTTGTGCATGTGTAGTTGAGATATTCAGGAAGTATTGTAAGTACATGGAGCTATCTTTATGTTGGAGTGTTTGGAGATGTGTTGGAATAGTGTAATAAGTGGAGATGATGTCTCTGGTACTTGGTTTCCAACTGCTTTTGAGAAAATTTTATAAACAGAGAAAATAGTGTTGTGCATGTGTTCAAAATGTGCTCCATGTTTCTTCTATGAACTGATGCTATGCTTGTGCAGATCTAACATGTTCAAAGTTGTCAAAGGTTGCTATATTCAGAGTTTGGGTTTCTGGACCATTGTATAAAGTGAGATATTTTCACTAGTGTGTGAACTAGTTTTTTAGTGATGTTTTCTATGGTGGGAGAAATATATTTGCTCCATGTTTCTTTGCAGTTTAGCTTTAGGTTGTGCAAATTTGGGAAACTACATATAATGTTTGTATCTTTCATTAAATTCAAGGTTTCACTTGGTTTAGTACAATACACTGTGTGTTTCATGTGCCAGTGTGCAAATAAGGTTTACTGGATGTTCTGGGTTGAAGTATTTCTATGTTGCAAGTTTGCATGAAGTGTTTGATGAATCTCAAGTGGTTTGAAGATTATTATAGATCGTGTTCAAGTGAATTTTTCTATCCAAAAGTTATAGATTGATTTAAGGAAGTGTGTACTTAAAGTCTATGATGCTTAACATGGGTATTGGCCGACCTTGTGTTAGCACTACATGTGAAGTTTATGGAAGTGTGTTGAGGTATGTTAGGATATATTTGGGTCCTACTTAAGGAGTTAGCTGGGTTTCCTTCATTCCTATCCATCGTGGGAATGTTTGGGTGCCAACCTAATTCGAATTTGTAAGTGTAGTGGATAGTTGTCGACCTCAAAGAAGGTTTTTGAGTTTGAGGATGATATAAATAAGTCTGGTGTTGTTGTGAGATGCAAGAGAGAAACAAGATAGAGTGAGATCAATGCGAGTGAGGTGAATTTAAATAGAGCAATATGAAATTAAAGTGTTGGATTCCTGAAGGTAGTGAGTTGAAGGTGTTTGAAATCTTTCATTCAAGTTGTGAAAGTGTTGGAGCAATTGTGGTGGTATCCTTGTTGCATTGATAAGTTTTTATTTGTGTAAAATTTCTCTTCTATCTTCTTGTGTTCTTTCTATGGCAGCGAGCCTTTTTTGGACAGTGTGTCCTATTTTGGCAGTGAGCCCTTGTACTAGTTTTGCAATTACTTATATTGTGAGCTAATCCTCACCATGGTTTTTCCCTCACTAGGTTTTTCACACAAATCTGGTGTTCTCTTTTGTATGGCATTGTTATTTTAGTTTTTATTATCTGCATTTCATGATTAACTACTTTACTAGAATAAGTGTTTATTGAATGCATGTGGATCTGATTACTATTGAGGGTTTCGATGTTTTAATTTTCTACAACTAATTCACCCCCTTCTCATTTGTCTTGTTCATTCAAAAATTGGTATTAGAGCAAGGTTCCTTGGAGAAGAGCTTAATTGCTTAAAGTAGATCTGGGATGGCGAAGCAAATTGATTTCCCTAGATTTGATGGAACAAACTATGCATTATGGAAGACAAAGATGGAAGGATATTTGTCGGCTCATGGATTTGAGATTGAAAAAGAATTAAAGAATCAATATGTTCCTCTTGCAAGGGTAGATGCAAGAAGTTGGGTCCACAAAATGTTCAAAAAGTGGAAGTTTTTTATTTTTAATTTATTTATTATTTATTATTTATTTTCTGATTTTCAAAATTTGTCACTGTTGGACTTAAAATTTGAAGCACTTACACATTGAATCTTAAATTTTTTTTAGCAATATGAAATTTAGTATTTTGAGTCTAGTTTTTAAATATGTAATTTATTTTAATACCCAAATGATACAAAATAATTTTTTATATGCATGCATAAAAAACCACTTTTTAAAAGCCACCTTTTCAGGACCATACCATGCATGTGTACGGGTACCATAATTTGATCTAAACAAAAGTATTTTTCTAATTCCTTATGGGGAAAGATGTGTATTATAACAAAGATTGATGGGGATATTTTTTTATAAATTTTTTCTTAATTTTTTTTTTTTTAATTAATTTTTTATTGGCCCTAATTGCTGGTTTTTAAAACCCTTATGTATGGACACCATAACTTGACCTAAAATTATCATTTTTTGAATTTTATTTTTTTCAGTGTGTAAATAATTATTTTTAGATTGATGCCATATATTTTTTTAACAAGAAAATTAAAAAAAAAGTTATTAAAAAAATATGAAAACTTGACATTTCATGTTTATGGACCAGTTTGCTCATAAATTAATTGAAAAATAGAAAAAATAATCTAATCATAAAAAAATTATATATTTGAAAACTGGACATTGTCATCTATAAGGGTTTTAATTTCATAAAATAATTTTGAAAAAAAACCTCATTAGCTATATTGTCAAAGTTAGCTTTTTTCTCTTGAAATTGCCATGACCTTGTACTTGCAAGTCTAAGGCTAAGTGTTGCATTTCCATGCTTTTTCCAAGCCTAAATCCAAATGAAAAATATGTATTGTGAGTTTCAAACATTTTGGAATGAGTATCCACTTTAAAATGCGTACCTATTCTAAAAAATGAATGGGTAACTATTTTAAAGTTGAAAAATGACACTTCCCCTGAATGTGGACCCAGCTTCTTGGACTTACCCGCAAATGGTCTAGGCATAAGTGATGAGATCAAGGCACATAAATCAAATGGTAAGGAAAGATTTATTTCGATGATCGGTCTTTCAAATTTTGAATTGGTTAAAGTTATGAATCTTAAGACTGCTAAAGAAGTTTGGGATAAGCTTGAAAATATTTATGAAGGATATGAAAAGGTCAAACAAGCTAAGTTGCAGAATCTGAAGGCACAATTTGAGACTATGTGAATGTCTGAAGATGAAACAAGTGCAACCTACATGCAGAGGGTTGATGAACTAGAAAGTTCTATAAGAGGTCTTGGTGCACAAGTCAAAGAACCTAGGGTGGTAAAGAAAGTTCTCAAAACTCTTCCCAATTCATATAGTGAAGAGGTATCTGCTATTGAGGAAGTTGCAAATTTTAATACTTATTCTAGAGATTAGTTGATTGGTACACTAACTTCATTTGAGATGAGAAAGCTTGGTTTGAAACATAGTGTAAAAGTGGAGACTGCATTTAAGGCTGGAAAATCAGAAAAGATTGAAGATTTAGATGGAGATGATCTTGATGATGTGGAAGCTAACTTTGTAAGAAGTATGAAAAAGAGCACCAGTAAGTACAAAGGTAAAATACCTTTCAAATGTTTTAACTGTGGTGATATGGGTCATTATGCTTCTAGATGTCCAAAAAGAGTTTTGAACAATAAGAGTAAGGATAATAAAGGAATGATGATTAAAAGAGCTTACTATGCCAAAGAAGATGTTGGTATTTTTGATAATGAATGATCTGATTATGGAGATTTTGATGATAACGAATGCTTGTTTTTGACTATAAAAGAAGAATCTAGTTTTGCTAACTTTGAAATTTGTGTGAAGGAAAGTGTTCTAGAGATGAAGGATAAGGTTGAAGGCACTTTGGTTTTTGCTTTCATGTTAAAGAAGATAAGAATTATTGGGTTGTTGACAGTGGCTACTTTAATCACATGACCAAAGACAAAAGTAAGTTTGTTAAGCTTGAAAAGTATGATGGTAGATAGTTAAATTTGGAAATGATTCAGGAGCTAAGATTTGTGGAATAGGTTCAATCAGTTTTGATGATAAGCATAATACTGATAATGTTTACTATGTTAAGGGCTTAAGGCATAATATTTTGAGTGTTGGAAAAATGTATAGAAAAGGATATAATCTTGTGTTTAAGGATGAAACATGTGAGAACAAAAAAGGATCTTGAACTGTGATTGTTGCTAGTAAAAGGATATATGAAAAAATATATCAGCTTAAGGGCATTGATGGTCATTGCTTTATGTCTTAGATCAATGATAGTTGGTTATGGCATTGAAGGATGTTTCATATGAATCTTGATAATTTGGTCAGAATCAGTTTAGTTAATGCAGTGAGAGACCTGCCAAGAATCACAAAGCCTATCAATGTTGTTTGCAGGGATTATTAGTTTGGAAAACAAGGAGTAGCTTCAAAGGAAAGGAACAATTTACTACTAGAATACTAGAATTAATTTATACAGATCTTTGTGGTTCTACAAGGGTGATAAGTCTACAAGGTGATAGACATTTCATGATTTTGACTAATGATTACTCTAGAATGAAATGGGTTACTTTTCTTAGAGAGAAATATGATGCATTAGATAAATTCAAGGCATTTAAAGCTAACAACACAAAGACTTCCTATGAGTTGTGGTAAGGAAGGATTCCTACTGTGAAGTACTTTAGAGTATGTGGAAGAAAATTTTATATCAAGAGAGATGAAGAAAATCTAGGAAAGTTTGATGCAAGGTTTGATAAAGGTATCTTCCTTGGATATTCTACTAAAAGCAAAGCTTATAGATGTTACAAAAAAATGTTGAGAAAGATTGTTGAAAGTGAAAATGTTAAGGTTAATGAGAACCTATAGAATTCAATTGTAGTAGATGGATGTGTCAGACGAACTTGATTGTAGAGAAGTAGAAGAAGAAAAATCCAATGAAAAAGAAGTGCAGAATGAAGAGGAAGAAGCTTCAAAGAAGACCCCTAAGACCCCTAAGTATGTGCAAAAGAATCATTCTAAGGATCAGATCATTGGAGACAAGAGGAAAGGAGTATTGATAAGAAGAAAATTTGTTGAAGTTGAGGTAAATCTATGTTTACTTTCTAAATTTGAACCTAAAACAGTGAGTGAGGCATGCAAAGATGAATATTGGATGAAGGCAATGGAAGAAGAACTTATGTAGATTGAGAAGAATCAAACTTGGGAATTGGTTCCTAGACCAGCAAACAATAATATAATTGGAACTAAATGGGTTTTCATAAACAAGCTGAATGAGAATGGAGAAGTGGTAAGAAACAAGGAAAGAATTGTGTGTAAGGGTTACTCACAAGTGGAAGGAATAGAATTTGAGGAGACATTTGCTCTTGTGGCTAGGATGGAAGCTATCAAAATGTTTTTGGCATTTGCAACACATAAGGACTTTAAAGTTTATTAGATGGATGTGAAGCTTGTTTTTCTGAATGGTGAATTGGAAGAAGAGGTTTACATGGAACAATTGGAAGGATTTCAATTGTCAGATCAATTGGATATGGTGTGCAAATTAAATAATGCATTATATGGACTGAAGAAAGCTCCTAGAGCTTGGTATGCAAGACTGGATAGATATTTGATACAAGGATTCAGTATAGGCACTATAGATATTAATACTTACTTTAAATTTGAGGAAGTCAAAATCTTGATAGTGGTTGTATATGTGGATGATATTATCTTTGGTGGAAATGAAGCTATGCGTAAGAAATTTGTTGAAGAGATGCAAAAAAAGTTTGAAATGTCAATGTTTGAGGAGATGAATTTCTTTCTTGGACTACAAATCAATAAAATAGATAAAGGGATTTTCATTTCATAGTCTAATTGTGTCAAAAAGATGTTGAAGAAGTTTGGAATGGAAGACTCCAAACCGGTATGCACTCCTATGGTGACTGGTTGTAAATTGAGAAAAGATAATGATTCACCTAAGGCTAACCATAGAAAATACAACTCTATGATTGGTGGACTATTGTATCTAAGTGCTACTAGATCGGATATCATGCATGGAGTTTGTCTTGTGGCTAGATTTCAAGAACCTAAAGAAATACATATTGCAGTTGTGAAGAGGATATTTAGATATTTTAGAGGCACTTCAGATTATGGATTATGGTATCCTAAGGATACTGATTTCACATTAAGTGCTTATTTAGATGTAGATTGGGTTGGTTGTGTTGATGAAAAAAAAGTACAAGTGATGGTGCATTCTTTCTTGGATGTAGATTAGTGTCATGGTTAATAAAGAAGAAAGATTCAGTTTCCTTATCCATTGTAGATGCTAAGTATATTGTTGCAACATCATGTTGTACACAAGTTTTATGGATGAGACAGACATTGAAGGATATCAAAGTAGTGTATGATGAGTCTATTTCTATCTTTTGCGATCACACAAGTGCAATTAAAATCTCAAAAAATTGAGTGCTCAAGGAAAAAGCATATATCAATTAGGTATCACTTTTTAAGAGAGAAGGTTTTGGAGAATGAGGTAAAGCTTGAATATGTACCTACAAAGGATCAGATTGCTGATATATTTACTAAGGCTCTTCCTAAGGATACTTTTGAGTATCTTTGGGAGAAGTTGGGGGTTATTTCCCATCCTTCATTGAAATAGATGCATATGGAGATGCATCAGTCTAGTGGATCCATGGATCTATCTCTTTTCTAGACTGATGTTGGTGGCCACCTCTCAGGGGGAGTAGGTAGTGTCATGTGTTGTCATTATTGCAAATTTTTTGAGTTTATTGGGTGTACTCCTAAGGGGGACTATTCAGAGAAAGTGTTTTGGTTTAGTGTCAAAGGGGGAGAATATTGTAAAACCTTTTCCTTTTCCATTGATGTCAAAGGAAGAAAAAGTATCATGTGAAATTTAAGTGAAAGGTATTAGGGGGAGAAAGTTGTGTATGTTGTCAAATCATTTAGGAGAAAAGAAAATATATTCAAAGTTGTTGTGTTGTCTTTGGTGGTTTTTCACATCTTGTCTTGCCATCAATGACAAAGGGGGAGATTGTTGCAATTTTGAAGGTGTTTTCATTGATGTCAACAACAATTATATTGATCAGTGTTGTCATTGATGTAAACCATGTGTTGATGATTTTTTTTGCATGATGAAGATGTCGAGGATATTGACAAAATTTTGAAAAAGAGGGAAATAGGTTGTTGCAGGTTGTGCATGTGTAGTTGAGATATTGAGTAAGTGTTGTAAGTACATGGAGCTATCTTTATGTTGTAGTGTTTGGAGATGTGTTGGAATAGTGTAATGAGTGGAGATGATGTCTCTAGTACTTGGTTTTCGATTGCTTTTGAGAAAAATTGATAAACAGAGAAAACAATGTTGTTTAAGTGTTTAGAATGTGCTTTGGGATGTGCTATGCATTTCTTCTATGTTGATGTTATGATTGTGAAAATCTACCATGTTTTTCAAGGTTGTCAGAGGTTGCTATATTCAAAATTTGGGTTTTTGGATCATTGTAAAAAGTGAGATGTTTTCACTAGTGTATGAACCAGTTTTTTAGTGATGTTTTATGTGGCCTAGGAGAAATGTATTTACTTTGTGTTTCTCTGTAGTTTGGCTTTAGGTTGTACAGATTTGGGAAGTTTCTTATAATGTTTGTATCTTTTAATATTCAAGGTTTCACTTAGTTTAGTATAGTACAATGTGTGTTTCATGCATCAGTGTGCAAATAAGGTTTACTAGATATTATGGGTTGAAGTATTTCTATGTTGCAAGTTTGGATGAAGTGTTTGATGAATCTTAGGTGGTTGAAAGATTATTCTAGATTGTATTCAAGTGAATTTTGTTGTCTAGAAGTGTTGTGCCTTGCATAACCACCCCATCTTTTGCCTTGGTCAAAATGGGCCCCCCTTTGTTTTTTTTTTACTTAGTTATTTTTGAAACAAAGTTTGGAGTCTAGTTTTGCCAATACTTTGTTTTTCTTTGGTTTCTTTGTCGAAATCGGAACCGGAGCTGAATCGGGTTTTGAAAGTTCTTTTGAGGCTTGTTTTTGGTTCTATCCCGATAGTCTTTTCTTTGCCTTTGTTTTTGGTCTTTAGCAGAAGTGGAGCCGAAGTGGCAATTGGGATGGTTGTTATCAAAATTTGATAACAACCACAATCGATTCTGATCCCGCCTCCACTACTTTTTTATTTTTGTTTTGTCTCGATTTTTGTGTTTTGTTTTATTAGGTTGGTCTTTTATTTAACTTTTTGTATTTGTATTTGTTTTGTTTTTAGTTGTCGAACGCAGAGCCGAAATGGGAATGAGGTTTGGAAATTTTATAAATTTTAGATCCCGATTCCATTTTAGTTCCGCCCCCGCCACTTTTTTTCATTGAATTTTTGACTGAGTCCCACTGTTATGAAGTGTTTGTTCACTCTCAGTTTTGACTCCCCCTTTACTGCGCTTTAATGCATTAATGACAGTTTTCCGGTGTAGGTGGAAATTTACATATTTACCTTTATTTAGGGTTAAGCCGATCATTATTGTTATTGTTAAAGATCTAAGAGCACAAAAGAGTAGTAGCAGAGTTCATTTTGAGCAAATTGATCGAGAGAGAGAAGGGATTGTGTGTGAATCGATTCAAAAGGTTAGCACGGGTTTGTTTGCGTTTGAGGTAGGTTTCTTATCATTGTTGTTCTTCGGTTCAATTGCTGTTGTGTGTTTTGTATATATATTTGCCCGTGTTTTGAATCACGTTGTCATTTCGTTATAAGTTCGTGATTCTTGGCATGCTGGTTTGAATGGGTCTTTTATATTGTTGGTCGGGTTGTCTTTTTAGTCTTGCACGTTCATGTTGTTTCTTTCTGTTTTTAGGGCACTATCGCTTTCACGACTTAATCATGATTGCGTCATGTTTGTTTTTGGTTTGCAGTAGATTAGATTAGATTAAGAGTTTTCAATGGCATTAGTTAGATTAGAAGTTACAGTGAGGTAGATTAGAGATTTTACAACGAGTTAGGGTAGATTAAAGTTAATTAGGGTTTCTTCGTTTGGTAGAATGGCAGGGTTTAACCCCGTGCCCTAGTTTTTGTCAGGTTTGTTAGATTAGGGTTTCGTTAGTCTCTGTAATCGCTTTTAAAATGTTTTAAAAAAATGATATCTTAGAATGCAATTGTTCCCCACGGTCATATGGGTGTAGAGTTTTAAGCTCCTTTGCCATTTTATAGTGACCTAGGTCTTAATCATGACATTGTGTTGAAAATGAATAAAGTATTTGATGACGTCATGATTAGCATAGGCGGAGGTGGGATTGGAATGGATTATGAACTTAAGAGTTTTGTTTTATGAGGTTATCGATTCCATTTTTATTCCTTTTCCGATTCCGAGTTCTAAAAGGTTTTCCTTGAAATATATGATAACATTGGCAGAGCCGGGATCGGAACCGAGGTTGAACTTAAGAATTTTGTTTGCAAAAGTTATCGATTCTATTCTCATCCCGTGTCCGGCTCCACGTATAATGGGAAAGTCTTTCTTCAAAGTAACGATGATCAAATCGGAGGCAGAGACGGAGGCGGAATGGAAATAGAATATGGAAAAAATGAAAATTCGAAGAAAACCAAATTCGTTTTTTGTTCCGATCTCGGTTCCGATAACTTCCCTGACTCCGACTTCGAGCCCGTTTGTTATTAGGTGAAGTTTCTATATCGGTTTTTGCTCAGAGTCCGCCAGTGTTATAAAAGAGATTCTTTTGAGCTTCTGTTTGGGTTTCGACTCTGATGTACGTGTAACAGGTATGTTTTAAAAGCATGTTTTGTGATGATATCTAAAGATCTAATTAGAGGTTTGCCTGCAGGAAAATTGGAAGATGTCAGGAACATCAGGAGAGGCTGCTCAAAGGAATCAATTGGTTGAAACATCAAAGACAACACCAAAAATAAAGAAGGTGAAACTAGAACAGTTGCCTTATACATTGAGGTATGATCATAGGAATCCGGTGGTGAAAGTGAGCAAGGTGGAATCAGACTGGTCAAATATCACAAATACTAATCTGGGCCAGTATAGCTTTGAAGAATTACATGAAAAGACCTTTGCAAAATGAGCAAAATTGACAGGGAGAACACAAAGGATTGTTGATTCCGGTCTTCCACATATCACTGTGTTTCCTTTATCAGTCCAGTGTCCAGAGTTGATATTGACAGTAGCCAGTACCTACAATCCTGCTACAAGATTATGCATGGATTCACAAAATAATGTGATTATAGATCTTACTCCGCAAATATTCCAAAGCATATTTAATGTTCCTGATCCCAAGAATTTGGTGCAACTAACTGAAGCAGAGGCATTGGAGAAATATAGCAAGCATAAAGACTCCAATAAGTCTCACTTAAACAAAAAGTGGTTAAGTACAAAGAAGAAATCTTTAAGCAAGCTTGCAAACCAGCCAAAGAGGGCAGATTTCAATAAGGAGATATCTGATTTGATATTAATGTTGTCCAGAGTGTTTGAGAAGAGGGATGCCTTCCACTTCAAGGAATGGATGTTTCATTTTATTCAAGTAATCTTTCAGGGTGATTACCAGTTTGATTGGTCAATGATTATTTCTGATGCCATACATGATCAGCTCACAAGGGTTAGATAGACTAAATCTTTCTTCATGACATCTTACATTGTATATGCAGTAGCAAGTTTGGAGATTTTCCTAGGATTAAACAGAGTAGGTATAATGGGAGCCTTGGATGGACAAAAGAAGGTATGGGAGCACTATGATCAACTATCTCTTTAAGTTGCTGAGACTCATTTCAGAAGAGTCAATGATGCATTTTTATATGTGATCATCAATTAGTTGAGTGGAGATGTAGGATACATGTTAAGTCAAGAAGCTATGGCTTTTATTGCTGAATGGGGAAGTTGGTATATCCAATACACCAAATTTAAATACTTCAGATTATTTGGTTTTGAAGGCCATCCGCATTTACTTCCAAGATGCTGCAGTAGTAAAATAGTGCTTATGGAGTTTGTGTATCAAGCCATTGGAGTTAATGCTAGGTTTGGGATGAAGCACAAGACAGGATGCCATAAATTTCCCATGACACTGGGTGAATATAATTTTCAACACTTGAAGGGAGCGAAGGTGGCTTGTAATGAGTTGATACAATTGAAATTGGGATTGTATACAGCTCGGAAGTATTTTGATCCAAAGAAGAAGATGTATGCTTTATTACCTTCGGTGTTCACAAGACACTTTAATCTGTTAGAAGACTTTTGGTGTGATCGGCAAGATGAGTATGACTTCAGAAAGAAGAATTATGAGAGATTATCAGTCTCACTCATTTCAGAGCTTGGTATTAAAGAAAATATTCCTGACACTTTGGTGGATGATGGAATTGTATTGGATCCCTCATATGAAGCCTTGAACATTGGCACCAAAAGCTTAGATCCAATAGACTGGAATGAGGAAGAAACAATTGATATTAAGAAAATTGGAAGAATAGTCTTGGATAGAAGTGTGTAATGGTTAATGTTGAGAACTAAAGCCCCTCAAGGACTAGTCCTTAAGAAAGGTAAAGGGTACAAGAGGATTAAAAGAAAGACACCTCCCAAAGAGCCATTGGAATTCTTTCCTCCCGATGTTGAAGAAATAGAGCTTGAGGTAGTCGATGAAGAAGAAGAGGCACCAGAGGGAGATGTTCCAATAGAATCTATTGCTTCTACGCCCGCATTGGGTGAGTCATCTACACAAGCCCCACTCACATCAAAAAAAAGTAAAGAAGTTCAAGAAGGAACTCTTCATGCCATGGTTGAAGCTCCTAAAGGAAAAGAAGGGGAGGAAGAATTTGTAGAAGTTGAGACATATTCAGATGAGACTCTGTTAGAAATAGATTTGCAAGAAAACATGCCTTTAGGGCATACTATTGAGTAGATTCTGACACAAGAAGAGCAATGGAAACTATTTGAAGATGCTACAAAAGAGTCTGATGCAAGGGCTGCAACTGAGAAGCAAAATAAAATAGATGCTAAGGTGCAAGCTGATGCTCTACTTCAACAACAACAATTAAAGGAAAAACAAATTGAAACAAGGACAACGACTGATAAAATAGAGGAGCAAATGAGGCAACGAGAGCATGATCTCAAGGTCAAAGCAAAAAATGACAAATTGGAATTGATACAGAAAATCCATGATCTTGAGGAAGAGAAAGCAAGAAACCGAATGGAAAAGGAAGCCCTGGTTGCTAGACTGAAGCTTGCAGAGGAAGCTCAATAGAAAGAACAAGAAGCTGAAGCTCTAAGAAAGGAAATAGATGCTGAAGAGCTAATAAAGAAACAACAACCTGAAGAAGAAAGGGAAAAGGCAGAGAAGCTCATAGCCTTATAAATGGAAAGTATAGAAAAGGAAGAATTAGAAAAGATAAGGAAAGAAAAAGAGGTTGAAGAGATAATTAGGAAGCAAAAGGAAGAAGATGATGAAGCTGCAAAACTTAAAGCTTTGGAGGCAGAATGGTTGGAAAGAGAGGCCTTAGAAAAAGATAAATTAGAGAAGGATCAGATGGAAGAAGAGAGATTGAGAAAAGAAGAAGACAAGAAAATGCAAGAACAAAGAGATAGAGAAGAGGCTGAGAAGCTGGTGCAGATGCATGTGCTGCAAGAGCAACAAGAGAAAGAAAAGGTTGATTCTCAACCTGAGGTAAATATTCAGCCACCCTCTACAGTTGCTGCTTTCTCTTCCATGATGATGACTGCTCCGAGTGCTCCTATATGGTTGAAGTTAGACCTGCAAAAGAGAGCTAGAACACCTCCTCAACCTCTTAAATGGGAGGACATGATGAAGGGAATTGAACAGGAAAGGCCTAAAAAGAAGGCTAAAGTCTTACATTCTACTAGACTCACAGATAAAGGGGAGATAGTGGCTGAATGTGCCATGCCTATGACTGAAAAGGAGGTAGGGGATATGTAGCTAATATACTATCAATTGCGTACAGTTAATTTGGGAAGACCCACTAGGAATCAACAAATGAATCTAATTGATGTGGTGGCTTCAACAACTAAATGAAGAATGATGAAGGACAAGCACAAGAAAGATGAGCTTAAGGCTCAATTGGATTAGTTACATTCATTCTTGTAGAGTATCTCCTCTCCAAGGTCATAGCAAGTTGCAGCCATTTAGACTCCTATTTTGTTAAGCAAAAAGGAAGTAGATGATTTGGTGCAAGTTAGAGGTAAGGCAGAGATGGTAGATAAATGGATAGACAAATTGAACCATGAGGTAGGTGAGGTTTTAACAAAAGGATTTGAGGCCTACAAAGAAGTAGAGGGAGTAATAAAAGAGATGCATCAATACATTGAGGCATTAGAAAAACAAGAAGAAGAGTATAAGGAGTATAGTGAAAAGTTAGAAAAGATAAATACATTACCTCTAACTACTCTTCTAGAACAGTCTATACTTGAAGATGATAACAAACACTTTATAGAGAAGACTTCTTGCATACTCAAGTTTAGAACTATCGTTTTGAACAAACACAAGGATGAGATTCAGGAAGCAATTAATAAGTTGATAGAGCAATTGGAAGAGTTGGAAGCGGTCATGACCATAATTGTAGATGTGAATTTAATGACAAAGGATGACATGCCTTTGAGTCAGGTTAAAGAGAAATGGAATGAAAGATTCCAAGGGCTCATGTAGGAGAAGGATGATGGAGGAGACTTGGTAATAGATCAGCTTGTAGAAGTCAAGGAAGAGATAAAAGCTGCAGGGAGAGAATTGATAAAGATGAAAAGTATAAAAGAGTTTGCTATAGTTGAGTTGGATCGGATCAAATTTGAAGATGACTGGATTGATGGGCCAGATATAGAAACTTTACAACAAGTCTTCACCAATTATGAAGAGTTCAGTGCAGATCCAACTTCACATGCATGCATAATGTTCTCCTTCTTTGCATGTTGCATGCATACAACACTAATAGCTTTTTAAGCGCATGAATTCCTCTTCTATTCTATCTTCTATTTTTAGTTAAGACTGAAAGTCTAATGTAAGAACTCAAGATCAAATTGATCTGAGTTTCCAAGAGAGTCTGAATTCCTAAAAAGGTGGAAAGCCTAAAATAAAAGTGAGGTTCAAACTTTTTGTATAGATATAAATACTAGATGGGTATCACATTGTAAGGGTTGGCTAATTGAGAACTAGATTGGCTTACCTAATGCTAAGAGATAGGATTTTTTAGAGTTTTATAGAGATACATTGTACTTAATCTTTTACAGTTAATAGAATTATAGGTTTACTCGAAAGATGGTGTTTGGAATTAAATTGTTTGTTTGATAAGGTTGATAAGTTATGATCTATCTGTATGCAGTGATTGTGTTGAACATAAGAGTTTCTTGAATGATGAAAGTCATTTGAAGGAATCAGATTTAAGCATCATCTTATTAGATTGTCATTGAGTTGAAGTTATTAAAAAGTCTATTGATCTATAATTTTGATGATGAATGAATGTGTGTTGTTTTGAAATCCTTGAGATATTTGTGAAGAGTAATTGCGAAGTTAATTAAGCACTGAAAATGTATGCAGTGGTATAGATTATGCTACGGACTATACCATCTTATGGTTTTTATGATCTGTTAGGAAACATTCATCATTGAAAGTATATGTCTAGATACTAGATAAATTCGGTTCATACTTACTAGTTTACCCCTTTGTTCTATCTTTTTCTTTTATTTAAAAACCATTAATTTACATGAACTATTTCGATAAAAAGAGCTATAGCTTGAGTCCTTTGTTACCAGCATAGGCCCCTTGAATATTATAGTTGCATGAACCAATTGAGTGACATCAGACAGTTGAGAACCAACTACTAGGACCTTGGGAGTTAGGCTACTACATGTTGTCTTTCTTTTTCAGGAGAAATAGAGTAGAAATATTCTGTTTTAATGTTGTTTGTGTCATTTTAACCATCAACAGAAATTGGCGTTAGAAGGAGGGCTGAAGGGACAAGCTGGCTCATGGAAGATCTTTTTCACTGGAGGGATATGAGAGGGTTCTTAGATCCTCTAGTAATCATGAACTATTCGAAGAAATTCAAACCCCGGTTAGACCAAGACCTCATGCTCATAGGGTAGAAATACCTACATTACCACCATTGGTTACTCCACCAGGATTTCCACCAATTCCATCCACACCACCACCAATCCCACCAATGGCTTATTTTATGGGTAATCCCTCCCCATTAGGAACTATTCTAGGCGGATTCCATGATTTACCAAAGAACCCAGAGAAGTTCTCTCCAAAATACATGCATGGAGAATCAAGAAGTGCAGAGGAACATATACAAGCATTCAAAGATGCCTGCACATGAGCTCAAGTTGCTCATCAAGATGTGGTATGTAGATTGTTTCCTTATTGTTTAGGAGATATGGCATATAACTGGTATCTAAATTTTCCCCAGGGATCTATCATGGGTTGGACAGATTTTAAAAAGTGTTTTATTAATCAATTCAGGGTTTATGTGGACCCTACAATATTGTATCAACAATTTTCCACCATCAGAAAGGAACATCATGAACCATTGCCCTTGTTCAACACTAGGTTGCATAGGATGTATCGTAGGCTACAAGAGCCTTACTTAGTGCAGGAGCCCATGGCCATATAGGCGTATCTAAGAGCTGTTGATCCTTTGATTGGTTTGTTCTTACAAAGAAATTATCAACCTGATGAGATTGACTCACTATCTAAGATTTATCATTTGGCTATCAAATTGCAACAACAGACAAATCTGCAATCTGGAGGGTTAGGACCAACTTTTCCTCCAATGAATTATCAGATGCCTAATCCACCATTATACATGCCTAATCCACCATTATACAATACTGTCTCAGGGACGTCTTATTCTCATTATGGACCTATATCCAAGTTGCAAGCACCACCAACTGTGCCCTTCTTTGGCAATAGCATGCATGATTCCTCACATCAACCCCCATAACAACAACCTCAAAATCAACCTCAAAGTCAATCGCAACAAGGGGGAGGACCAACCCATGTCCATTCCCCAGCCATAGTTCAAAATGTGCAGAATGAGAAAACTATTCAACTTACAAGTGGAGTAGAGACTCTAAAAAAGACTCTCTCTCAAATGTCAAATGACATGGCACAACTCAGACAAAACCCTCCCAATAATCAAAACCAGAATTACAACAATCAAGGAGGTTATAACTATCAGGGTAATTACTCTAATCAGAACACCAATAGGAACTTCCAGAATCAAAACTCCTCAAACCAGAATTATCAAAATCAAAACAGAGGATACAATCAGAGGTTCAATAACAATAACAACAATAATAGGTAGTGGAACACTGGACCTAACAATGGAGGAGTTCCCCATAATTATCAAGCAGGTGAAGAAAGATCAGATACTACTAATGTTGCCGATTTGAATTTTATGACAAATTGGTGTAGGTTGCATGATACATCAACCCATTCTGAGGTCAATTGCCCAGAAATGGAGAAGATGGTGAAAATTGCATAGGCTGATGCCCATCCTCAAGTAGGAAATTCCAATCAAGGCAATGGGCCAACCAGCACTGCCATGACTTATGAAACCATTGAAGAAAAGTATCAATTCCCTATGCAAGGGGATAATGAGCCAAAAGAAGACGTCTATGATGCTCAAGCTTTCCAATCTAGGGGTGGTCACTTTCTGAGGAACCAGAATAAAGGGCCATTCACTACATCTGCACCCCCTAACAACATGGTTCCACCAAATCAGAATGCAGACAACAATCCACCCCCACCAAAGGGACCTTCTGATTCTCATAATAGAGGTAATCAACCTTCTTTTCCTAAGTACCAATTTAGGAATGATTCAGAGTTTGATTTTGTTGCAGAATTGCAAAGGCATAAGCCATCACTGTCTTCCTTTGATATCATGAAGTGGTGCCTAGCTCAAAGGGAGGTGGTATTAAAAGCTTTGGAAGAAACAGATCGCTTGAAAGGGAAAGGTAAAATGACTCCCACAAAGGAGACGAATGCTGCTATGTATAAAGGTAAGACCAATACCACACCTTTCTTGTTAAGTTTGAGAATCTTTGGAAAGAATCTACACAATTACTTATTAGATTTTGGAGCATCAGGGAATGTCATGCCTTTTTCGATTTGTAAAAAGTTAGGATTGAGTCCTATTCCAACCAATAAAAAGGTGATTCAATTGGATAAAACTGAAGTTAATGTTGTAGGTGAGTTGAAGAACATGCATGTGTAGGTTGGATCAGACCCAAGGATCCAGACCTATATAGATATTCAAGTTGCTGACATCCAAGAAACATATGGGATGCTTTTAAGTAGAGAGCTAATGAAAAGCATAGGTGGATATCCGTCCTTGGACTTCTTGCACATGTGGTTACCATGGAAAGGGGTTGCCACTGAGATAAGAATTGAAAGTGAACCTAGGCTCAAACACATGATTACAGAGTATGATACTCCAAATGAAGTAGCATTCTTTGAGATTGATATGGGTGTTTACAAGCAAGAGGAAGTCCTTACTTTCTCTGTAGTTAGTCCTGAGGATACACTATTCTTAGACCACACTGATTTGATGATTCACATCAACCAACAAGTTCTAATAAGGAAATTGCAACAAGATAGGTTGGTTTTAGGAACAAAAACTGATTTGAGTAATTTATTGCTTCCTAATTGGTGTAGAATACACTATCATAACCATTTGGAGTTGAAATGTTAGTCATGCATAGATATTCTAAGGCATGTAGATCTACCCAAGCAAGAATTTCAAGAGGTAACTGAAACTCCCATTAATGAGTTTTCTTTCCAAGCTAAGGATGCAACTATTCTTACATGGGTCAATCTTTCTCTAGAAGAAGTTTCTTTACCAGTAGAACAGACTCAAGTCTTAGGGTTTTCGGATCAAAAAGAGGAAGTGGAAGTATCTCAGTTTCATTTTAATACCCCTATTCCAGATGCTTTGACAATGCCAAAAGAGTTAATAGAAGATGAGTTAGATCCTGACTCAGCCCAAGAAATCACTCAAGAGGTAGTTGTTGAACAAATTAAGGAACTAGGAAAATCATTAACTGAGCTCCTTTTCAACACGAATTCTGATAAATAGCAAAAGTCCGAGCTGCCACATGTCACAAGTGACAAAATCCTTATAGTTTCTAAAAAGAAAGAGCTCCTAGCTAAAGACCAATTATGGACTCTTAAATTTGATGGTTCTAAATCTAAAGCAAGAAGTGGAGCAGGAATTGAACTAACTAACCCGAAAGGGAAAACTTATTTTGCTTCTTATAGATTGCAGTTTGGTTGCACTAACAATGTGGCTGAATATGAGGCACTTGCAAGAGGACTTATGTTTTCTCATAAGAAGAAGGTAACTACTCTTATAGTGATGGGAGACTCTAAGGTAATTGTAAAATAGGTACGTAGCCAATACACTTGCCATAATAAAAGATTGGCTTCTTATAAGAATAGGGTCTGAAATTTAATAGAAGATTTTGATGCCTTTGGGATTACTCTTATTCCAAGGGAAGCAAATCAAATAGCAGAAGCTCTTGCCATTGCAGCAAGTACATTAGATCCGATACAGGATTCAAATCTAAAGAGGTTTTCTGTGGAGTTGATTTCAGTCCCTGCAATTCTTGACAATGTTAGACACTTCCAGGTGTTTAATGATGATCAACATATTTTGGCCTTTTTGGAGAGTTCTGATGTATTTCAAAGACAGGTAATTGATGATGTTGACATGGATCAAGGAGACTGGATACTAGAAAGTGATAATACAGAAAGTGACAATCCAGAAGGGATAATGGATTTAAAGAGAAATAACATCCCAAAAGGGATGATAGCATTGGAAAGGATATTTGCTTCAGATCCACGAGCTTATCAGAGAATGCCTACAAAGAGTGAGGGAGGCAAGTATGAATCTATTAATTTGACTCACTAAAGGGTAGAAATGAATGTTCTTATAGGGAAGACTTGTCCTTAGGAAATAAAAGATGAGATAATCAAAGTCTTGAAGCAGAATATTGAAGCAATTGATTGGAGCTATGATGATTCAAAAACTTTTGATACATCTGTCATCACACATACAATTCCTCTTAAGCCAGAAGCCAAGCCGTTTCGCCAAAAGCAATGCCCAGTCAATGCGTTAATCGAGCCTCTGACCCAGAGAGAAGTATAGAAGCTTTTGGCTACAAGAATAATTTTTCTAGTTAGACACTCTACCTGGGTGGCTAATCTAGTTCTTATGAGGAAGAAGAATGGGGAAATCAGGTTATGTGTGGATTTAAAAAATTTAAACAAAGCCTCTGAGAAGGACAATTATCCATTACCTTCCCTTGATGAAGTATTGCAAAAAGTTAATGGATCTCAAATGATGTCTTTCTTGGATGGATATTCAAGATACAATCAAGTACTAGTAATTCATGAGGATAGGATGAAGACTGCTTTCACTACAAAGTGGGGCACATTTGTCTACAGGAGGATTCCATTTGGTCTAATCAATGCTGGTGCTACTTTTCAAAGAGCGATGGATGTAGCTTTTAAAGACCTAATAGGAAAGTATATAATCATCTATGTTGATGATCTAACCATCTTCTCTAAGAGTAGAGAAGATCATGCTGCTGATTTAGAGAAAGTATTAAAGAAATGTATCAGTTATGGTGTCTCTCTCAATCCAAAGAAATATGTATTTGGAGTTTCTGAAGGGAAGCTCTTGGGTCACATTATATTAGAGGAGGGAATTTCCATAGATCCTGATCGAGTAGAAGCCATTTTGAAGTTGAAAAGGCCAGGAAGTAAGAAGGAGATGAGATCTTTCTTTGGAAGGATTAATTTTGTCAGGAATTTTATAACAGGGTTTGCAAAAATTGGTAAACCACTTAATGAAATGATGAAGAAGGATGCGAAGATTAAATGGAGTGAAGAGGCTACATCTAATTTCATGCAGATTAGACAAGCTATATCTAAGGCACCTATTTTAACAAGCCTGGATTATCTAAAAGCATTTTACATTTATTCTTTTGCTTTTGAGCATTCATGTGCAACAGTTTTGACGTAGAGAAGAGAAGAGAATGAGGAGAGGCCTATTTTTTTTATGAGCTCTCCATTTAAGAACGCATAAGTAAGATACTCATCAATAGAAAAAAAGGCTTTTGCATTGGTGCGAGCAGTTAAAAAGTTCAGACACTACATAATCCAAAGTCAAGTGATGGCTATAGTCCCAGATCCAGCTGTAAAGTCCCTCCTGATGCAAAGTGAATTAGGGGAAAGAAGAGGAAATGGATGACCATTTTACAAGAATTTGACTTGGAGATTCACCCAATGAAGCTTGTAAGAGGTCAAGGTTTGTCAAAGGAAATGGCTGAAGTGGACAAGAGTATTACTTGTCAACAATACACTATTCAGTCATTCACAAAAGATCCCTGGTATACAGATTTAGTCTTTTTCCTCCTCAACAACAAGTGTCCAGAAGGGATGAATGCTACTCAAAGAAGAGCACTAAGGATGAAAAGTGCTCATTATATGCTTAAAGGAGGATCAATCTACAGGAAGAATTTTCAAGGAATCTACTTGCGTTGTCTGGATCAACAAGAAGTTAAACATGCTATAAGTGAATTTCATGGCAGACATGAAATAGGACATGGATCTGCTGATGCGTTGGTTCATCAGATTTTAAGGTCAGGTTACTATTGGCCTTATGTGTTTAGGGATGCGCATCAACATTGCAGGACTTGTCATGTATGTCAAACTTTTGCATCAAGAGAAAGAAATCCTGCGATGCCCCTACAGCCGGTTTATGAGGTAAGGCCATTTGCCCAATGGGCACTTGATTTTGTAGGTGTGATTAATCCAAATTCTTCTGCAGGGCATAAATTCATCTTGACTGCGACGGATTATTGCACGTGTTGGACAGAGGCCCTGCCTTGCAAGAATAGCACCACGGAGGTGGTCATTAAGTTTCTGATAGAGAACATCACAACCAAGTTTGGAGTTCCATTTGCTCTGGTATGTGATAACGGCCTTGCTTTTTCTTCTGCTGAATTTATTTCATGGGCCTATGAGCATAAGATTGTGTTAAAATATTCTTCTAATTATTACCCTCAGGGGAATGGAGTGGCTGAATCCACAAATAAGAATTTATTGGAAGTAATAAAAAAGTTGTTAGAAAGTAACCCAAGGGACTGACATACCCAACTGAGATTTGTCTTGTGGGCAGATCGAACCAGAATCAAAGCAACCCTAGGGAATTCACCTTTTAAGTTATCTTATGGCCAAGATCCAATCTTCCCCATTCATTTACAAATACCTGTTCTAAAATTTATGCAGGAGTTTTACAATAAGGATGATAAGATTGAGGTTAGATTGCTTAACTTATTGAACATGGAAGAACAAAGAGATGCTGCTTTGCAGCAATTCTCTAAACATCAGGCTGTTGTCAAGCGCTGGTTTGACAAAAGAGCCAAAGTAAAATCTTTTTGAATATCAGGCCTTGTGCTATTATGGGATAAGGCTAGAGAAAGGAAGGGAGACCATTAGAAATTTGATAGACTGTGGTTAGGTCCCTACCAAATAGCTGAAATCTTAGGAGAGAATTCCTTTCATTTGAGTACCTTAACAGGAGAGCTTGTTCCATTACCAGTTAATGGTCAGTTTCTCAAACACTATTTTGGTGCATAGAAAGTCTGGTGTTTTGAAAAGGAATGTACTATATAGTATCATATGTAATTAAGTTTTTAGTTTTTAGTTTTAAGTTTTAAGATTTTAGTTTTTGTTTTGTTTATTTTTTTTTTGTTTTCTTTCTTTGTTTTGTTTTGTCTTGTTTCGTTGCGGATTCTTATTTTGCTCATCTAAAGTTAGGGGGTTGTTATTCAAAGTATATTATTGGTACTAGGAGAGAAATTAGTTTAGGTATTCTCATTATAATCATTGAAAAGGATTTCATTCTAAAACTTATGTTTTATGATCATTCTAGTTTGGGTTGGAAAAGTTATTAAGGATAGAAGATGTAAATGTGAATATCTCTTGAATTGTGATCAAAGATCTGTCACCAAATTAGAAAAACATCTGCATGAGTAATTACCTATTTGTTTTAGAATGACTCTATCTGTGTTTCAAGTGAAAAATTAGATTCCAAGACTATCATGAAATCCATTGTAGTACTCAACCCACATTTTAGATTCATTGAATATGAGTATTGAGAGATGCATAAAAGAGTTTCCATCCATAAAAAAAGAGAGAAAGAAAGAAAGAAAAGCAAGCTCAATATCAAGTGGGTAACCAAGTATCTCTATCGGGGCTATGGACGCTTGTCTGGTAGTAGAGCAATGCTTTGAGAGGACTAGAGGTATCTCCATCGGGGCTATGGACGCCTGTCTGGCAGCGGAGCAATACCCAATATTTTACTGCACGATAGTTAAAGGACTCAACTTATGTAGCTTGAAACTTAGGTATAGTTGTTCACAAGTAGAGAAAGTATTTACAAAGAATGATGTACAATATAAGCACACACGCAGATTCAGAAATAACTCATGAGCACATAACATCTGAGATTCAAACTCAAGATTATCCTACAAATATCTGATCTCATTCAAGGAAAGGTGTTTATAAGCCAGGTAGTTTTTGGGTGACTAAAATTTTCTTTGGGTATTTTGAAAATAGGTAAACCATTTTCCTAGCCGAGTCGCCATTTGTTATGCCTTGCATAACCACCCCATCTTTTGCGTTGGTCAAAATGGGTCCCCCTTTGTTATTTTTGTACTTAGTTGCTTTTGAAACAAAGTTTGGAGTCTAGTTTTGCCAATACTTTGTTTTTCTTTGGTTTCTCTATCAGAATCGAAACCGGAACTGAATCGGGTTCTGAAAGTTCTTTTGAGGCTTGTTTTTGGTTCTATCCCGATAGTCTTTTCTTTGCCTTTGTTTTTGGTCTTTAGCGGAAGTGGAGCCAGAGTGGGAATTGGGATGGTTGTTATCAAAATTTGATAACAACCATGATTGATTCCGATCCCGCCTCCACTACTTTTTTATTTTTGTTTTGTCTTGGCTTTTGTGTTTTGTTTTATTAGGTTGGTCTTTTATTTAACTTTTTGTATTTGTTTTTTTTTTGTTTTTAGTTGTCAGACGTGGAGCCGGAATGGGAATTAGGTTTGGAAATTTTCTAAATTTTAGATCTCGATTCCATTTTAGTTCCGCCCCCACCACTTTTTGTCATTGACTTTTTGACTGAGTCACACTATTGTGAAGTGTTTGTTCACTCACAGTTCTGACTCCACCTTTACTACGCTTTAATGCATTAATGATAGTTTGCTGGTGTAGGTGGAAATTTACATATTTACCTTTATTTAGGGTTAAGCCGATCATTATTGTTATTGTTAAAGATCTAAGAGCACAAAAGAGTAGTAGCAGAGTTCATTTTGAGCAAATTGATCGAGAGAGAGAAGGGATTGTGTGTGAATCGATTCAAAAGGTTAGCGCGGGTTTGTTTGCGTTTGAGGTAGGTTTCTTATCATTGTTGTTCTTCGGTTCAATTGCTGTTGTGTGTTTTGTATATATATTTGCCCATGTTTTGAATCACGTTGTCGTTTCGTTATAAGTTCGTGATTCTTGGCATGCTGGTTTGAATGGGTCTTTTATATTGTTGGTCGGGTTGTCTTTTTAGTCTTGCACGTTCATGTTGTTTCTTTCTATTTTTAGGGCACTATCGCTTTCACGACTTAATCATGATTGCGTCATGTTTGTTTTTGGTTTGCAGTAGATTAGATTAGATTAAGAGTTTTCAATGGCGTTAGTTAGATTAGAAGTTACAGTGAGGTAGATTAGAGATTTTATAGTGAGTTAGGGTAGATTAAAGTTAATTAGGGTTTCGTCATCTGGTAGAATGGCAAGGTTTAAACCCGTGCCCTAGTTTTTGTCAGGTTTGTTAGATTAGGGTTTTGTTAGTCTCTCTAATCACTTTTAAAATGTTTTAGAAAAATGATATCTTAGAATGAAATTGTTCCCCACAGTCATATGGGTGTAAAGTTTTAAGCTCCTTTGCCATTTTATAGCAACCTAGGTCTTAATCATGAAATTTTGTTGAAAATGAATAAAGTATTTGATGACGTCATGATTAGCATAGGCGAAGGTGGGATTGGAATGGATTATGAACTTAAGAGTTTTGTTTTATGAGGTTATCGATTCCATTTTTATTCCTTTTCTGATTCTGATTTCTAAAAGTTTTTCCTTGAAATATATGATAACATTAGCGGAGCCGAGATCGGAACCGAGCTTGAACTTCAGAATTTTGTTTGCAAAAGTTATTGATTCTATTCTCATCCCGTGTTCGGCTCTGCGTATAATGGGAAAGTCTTTCTTCAAAGTAATGATGATCAAATCAAAGGCGGAGGCGGAATGAAAATAGAATATGGAAAAAATGAAAATTCGAAGAAAACCAAATCCATTTTTTGTTCCGATCCCAGTTTCGATAACTTCCTCAACTCCGACTCTAAGCCCGTTTGTTATTAGGTAAAGTTTCTATATCAGTTTTTTCTCAGAGTCCGCCAGTGTTATAAAAGAGATTCTTTTGAGCTTCTGTTTGGGTTTCGACTCTGATGTACGTGTAACAGGTATGTTTTAAAAGCATTTTTTGTGATGATATCTAAAGATCTAATTAGAGGTTTGCTTGCAGGAAAATTGAAAGATGTTAGGAACGTCAGGAGAGGCTGCTCAAAGGAATCAACTAGCTAGAACATCAAAGACAACACCAAAAATAAAGAAGGTGAAACCAAAACAGCTGCCTTATACATTGAGGTATGATCATAGGAATCCGGTGGTGAAAGTGAGCAAGGTGGAATCAGACTGGTCAGATATCACAGATACTAATCTGGGCCAGTATAGCTTTGAGGAATTACATGAAGAGACCTTTGCAGAATGAGCAAAATTGACAGGGATAACACAAAGGATTGTTGATTCCGGTCTTGCACATATAACTGTGTTTCCTTTATCAGTCCAATGTCTGGAGTTGATAGTGACAGTAGCCAGTACCTACAATCCTGCTACAAGATTATGCATGGATTCACAAAATAATGTGATTATAGATCTTACTTCACAAATGTTCCAAAGCATATTTAATGTTCCTGATCCCAAGAATTTGGTGCAGCTAATTGAAGCAGAGGCATTGGAGAAATATAACAAGCATAAAGACTCCAATAAGTCTCACTTAAACAAAAAGTGGTTAAGCATAGAGAAGAAATCTTTAAGCAAGCTTGCAGACCAGCCAAAGAGGGAAAATTTCATGAAGGAGATATTTGATTTGATATTAATGTTGTCCAGAGTGTTTGGGAAGAGGGATGCCTTCCACTTCAAGGAATGGATGTTTCATTTTATTCAAGTAATCTTTCAGGGTGATTACCAGTTTGATTGGTCAATGATTGTTTCTGATGCCATCCATGATCAGCTCACAAGGGTTAGACAGGCTAAATCTTTCTTCATGACATCTTACATTGTATATGCAACAACAAGCTTGGGGATTTTCCCAGGATTAAAAAGAGTAGTTATAATGGGAGCCTTGGATGGACAAAAGAAGGTATTGGAGCACTATGATCAATTATCTCTTCAAGTTACTGAGACTCATTTCAGAAGAGTTAGTGATGCATTTTTATATGTGATCATCAATCAGTTGAGTGGAGATGCAGGATACAGGTTAAGTCAAGAAGCTATGGCTTTTATTGCTGAATGGGGAAGTTGGTATATCCAATACCCCAAATTTACATACTTCAAATTATTTGGTTTTGAAGGCCGTCTGCATTTACCTCCAAGCTGCTACAGTAATAGAATAGTGTTTATGGAGTTTGTGTATCAAGCCATTGGAATTAATGCTAGGTTTGGGATGAAGCACAAGACAGGATGCCATAAATTTACGATGACACTGGGTGAACATAATTGTCAACACTTGAAGGGAGCGAAGGTGGTTTGTAATGAGTTGATACAATTGAAATTGGGATTGTATACAGCTCGGAAGTATTTTGATCCAAAGAAGAAGATGTATGCTTTATTACCTTCGGTGTTCACAAGACACTTTAATCTGTTAGAAGACTTTTGGTGTGATTGGCAAGATGAGTATGACTTCAGAAAGAAGAATTTTGAGAGATTATCAGTCTCACTCATGTCAGAGCTTGGTATTAAAGAAAATATTCCTGACACTTTGGTGGATGATGGAATTGTATTGGATCCCTCATATGAAGCCTTGAACATTGGCACCAAAAGCTTAGATCCAATAGACTGGAATGAGGAAGAAATAATTGATATTAAGAAAATTGGAAGAACAGTTTTGGATAGAAGTGTGCAATGGTTAATGTTGAGAACTCAAGCTCCTCAAGGACCAGTCCTTAAGAAAGGTAAAGGGTACAAGAGGATTAAAAGAAAAACACCTCCCAAAGAGCCATTGGAATTCTTTCCTCCTGACATTGAAGAAATAGAGCTTGAGGTAGTTGATGAAGAAGAAGAGGCACCAGAGGGAGATGTTCCAATAGAATCTACTATTTCTACGCCCACATTGGGTGTCATCTACACAAGGCCCACTCACACGAAAGAAAAGTAAAGAAGTTCAAGAAGGAACTCTTCATGCCATGGCTGAAGCTACTAAAGGAAAAGAAGGGGAGGAAGAATTTGTAGAAGTTGAGACAGATTCAGATGAGACTTTGTTAGAAACAGATTTGCAAGAAAACATGCCTTTAGAGCATACTATTGAGTAGATTCTGACAAAAGAAGAGCAATGGAAACTATTTGAAGATGTTACAAAAGAGTCTGATGCAAGAGCTGCAGTGGAGAAGCAAAATGAAATAGATGCTAAGGTGCAAGCTGATGCTCTACTTTAACAACAACAATTAAAGGCAAAAAACATTGAAACAAGGACAACAACTGATAAAATAGAGGAGCAAATGAGGCAACGAGAGCATGAGCTCAAGGTCAAAGCAGAAAATGACAAATTGGAATTGATACAGAAAATCCATGATCTTGAGGAAGAGAAAGCAAGAAACCGAATGGAAAAGGAAGCCCTAGCTGCTAGACTAAAGCTTGTAGAGGAAGCTCGACAGAAAGAACAAGAAGCCGAATCTCTAAGAAAGGAAATAGATTTTGAAGAGCTAATAAAGAAACAACAACCTGAAGAAGAAAGGGAAAAGGCAGAGAAGCTCATAGCCTTATAAATGGAAAGGATACAAAAGGAAGAATTAGAAAAGATAAGGAAAGAAAAAGAGGCTGAAGAGCTAATTAGGAAGCAAAAGGAAGAAGATGCTGAAGCTGCAAAACTTAAAGCTTTGGAGGAAGAATGGTTGGAAAGAGAGGCCTTAGAAAAAGATAAATTAGAGAAGGATCAGATGGAAGAAGAGAGATTGAGAAAAGAAGAAGAAGACAAGAAAATGCAAGAACAAAGAGATAGAGAAGAGGCTGAGAAGCTGGTGCAGATGCATGTGCTGCAAGAGCAACAAGAGAAAGCAAAGGTTGATTCTCAACCTGAGGTAAATATTCAGCCACCCTCTACAGTTGCTGCTTTCTCTTCCATGATGATGACTGCTCCGAATGATCCTATATGGTTGAAGTTAGACTTGTAGAAGAGAGCTAGAACACCTCCTCAACCTCTTAATTGGGAGGACATGATGAAGGGAATTGAACCGGAAAGGCCTAAAAAGAAGGCTAAAGTCTTACATTCTACTAGATTCACAGATAAAGCGGAGATAGTGGCTGAATGTGCCATGCCTATGAATGAAAAGGAGGTAGGGGATACACAAATAACTGACTGTCAATTGGGTATGGTTAATTTGGGAAGACCCACTAGGAATCAACAAATGAATCTGATTGATGTGGTGGCTTCAACAACTAAATCAGGAATGATGAAGGACAAACAAAAGAAAGATGAGCTTAAGGCTCAATTGGATTAGTTACATTCATTCCTGAAGAGTGTCTCCTCTCCAAGGTCGCAACAAGTTGCAGCCATTGAGACTCCTATTTTGTTAAGCAAAAAGGAAGTAGATGATCTGGTGCAAGTTAGAGGTAAGGCGGAGATGGTAGATAAATGGATAGACAAATTGAACCATGAGGTAGGTGAGGTTTTAACAAAAGGATTTGAGGCCTACAGAGAAGCAGAGGGAGTAATAAAAGAGATGCATCAATACATTGATGCATCAGAAAAACAAGAAGAAGAGTATAAGGAGTATAGTGAAAAGTTAGAAAAGATAAATACACTGCCTCTAACTACTCTTCTAGAACAAACTATACTTGAAGATGATAACAAAGACTTTGTGGAGACGACTTCTCGCATACTCAAGTTTAGAACCGACTTTTTGAACAAACACAAGGATGAGATTCAAGAAGCAGTTAATAAGTTGACGGAGCAGTTGGAAGAGTTGGAAGCGGTCATGACCATAATTGTAGATGTGAATGTAATGAGAAAGGATGGCATGCCTTTGAGTCATGTGAAAGAGAAATGGAATGAAATATTCCAAGGACTCATGCAGGAGAAGGATGATGGAGGAGACTTGGTAATAGATCGGCTTGTAGAAGTCAAGGAAGAGATAAAAGCTATAGGGAGAGAATTGATAAAGATGAAAAGTATGAAAGAGTTTGCTATAGTTGAGTTGGATCAGATCAAATTTGAAGATGACTAGATTGATGGGCTAGATATAGATACTTTACAATAAGTCTTCACTAGTTATGAAGAGTTCAGTGCGAATCCAACTTCAGATGCATGAATTCATGCATGCATAATGTTCTCCTTCTTTGCATGTTGCATGCATACAACACTAATAGCTTTTTAAGCACATGACTTCCTCTTCTATTCTATCTTCTATTTTTAGTTAATACTAAAAGTCTAATGTAAGAACTAAAGATCAAATTGATCTGAGTTCCCAAGAGAGTCTGAATTCCTAAAAAGTTGGAAAGCCTAAAATAGAAGTGAGGTTCAAACTTTTTGTATAGTTATAAATACTAGATGGGTATCACATTGTAAGGGTTGGCTAATTGAGAACTAGATTGGCTTACCTAATGCTAAGAGATAGGATTTTGTAGAGTTTTTCAGAGATACATTGTACTTAATCTTTTACAGTTAATAGAATTACAGGTTTACTCGAAAGATGGTGTTTGGAATTAAATTGTTTGTTTGATAAGGCTGATAAGTTGTGATCTATCTGTATGCAGTGATTGTGCTGAACATAAGAGTTTCTTGAATGATGAAAGTCATTTGATGGATTCAGATTTAAGGATCATATTATTAGATTGTCATTGAGTTGAAGTTATTAAAAAGTCTATTGATCTATAATTTTGATGATGAATGAATGTGTGTTTTTTTGAAATCCTTGAGATATTTGTGAAGAGTAATTGCGAAGTTAATTAAGCACCTAAAATGTATGCAGTGGTATAGATTATGCTATGGACTGTATCATCTTATGGTTTTTATGATCTGTTAGGAAACATTCATCATTGAAAGTATATGTCTAGATACTAGATAAATTTGGTTCATACTTACTAGTTTACCCCTTTGTTCTATCTTTTTCTTTTATTTAAAAACCATTGATTTACAGGAACTATTTTGATAAAAAGAGTTATAGGTTGAATCCTTTGTTACCAGCATAGCCCCTTTGAATATTATAGTTGAATGAACTAATTGAGTGACATCAGACAGTTGAGAACCAACTACCAGGACATTGGGAGTTAGGATACTACTTGTTGTCTTTCTTTTTCAGGAGAAATAGAGTAGAAATATTTTGTTTTAATGTTGTTTGTGTCATTTTAACCATCAACAAGAAGTTACAATTTTTTTGAGGAAGCATGGACTTAATTTTTATGGTGTTTAGCACGACTATTGGCCGACCTTGTGTTAGCACTACATAAAAAATTTATGCAAGTGTGTTGAGGTGTGTTAGGATCTATTTGGGTCCTACTTAAGGAGTTATTTGGGCTGCCTTCATTCCTATCCACCGCAGGAATGTTTGGATGCTGACCTAATTTGAATTTATGTGTAACAGATAGTTGTAGAACTTGGAGAAGGTTTTTGAGTTTGAGGATGATATAAATAAGTGTGATGTTGTTGTGATATGCAAGAGAGAAGCAAGATAGATGTGATGTCGATGCAAGTGATGCGTGATGCGGATTTGAGTAGAGTAGTGTGAAATTCAAGTGTTGGATTCCTGAAGGCAATGAACTGAAGGTGTTTGAAATCTTTCATGTAAGATGTGAAAGTGTTGGACCAATTTTGGTGGACTCCTTGTTGCATTGATAATTTGTTCTCTATTTAACATTTCTCTTCTATATTCTTATGTTCTTTTTGTGACAAAGAGCCCTGACGTGAGCCTTTTTTGGAAAGTGTGTCCTATTTTGGTAGTGATCCCCTGTACCAGTTTTGAAATTACTTATATTGTGAGCTAATCCTCACCATGTTTTTTTCTCTCATTGGGTTTTCACGTAAATCTGGTGATCTCTTATGTATGGTGTTGTTATTTCAATTTCTATTATCTGCATTTCATGATTAACTACTTTAACAGAATAAGGGTTTATTGAATGCATGTGGATTTGATTATTATTGAGGGTTTTGATGTTTTAATTTTCTACAATTGGTTCATCCCTCCTCTCAGTTGTCTTTTTCATTCAACACACCCTTATTCCATTTGATGTGGATATGTGGATTACTCAATGCTTTAGCATAACCTTGATATGATTTGATAACGATGTTATAAGCTTGATTCAATAGAGATTTTTCTAGAATATATGTATGATAATAGACTCTAGATGCCAAAAATGAAGGATGCGAGCCTCTAGGTATAGAGTCTCGAAGAGGTAAAATCAATGGCTAGAAATAATTGATGATGGACAACTAAGATTGAAGAAGGATTAGGGTTTGGATCAAGGATGCAATAATATGAAAAATGTTAAATGATGGATATAATCTAGGTTTAGGATTGAGATAAGGATAATAGAACTAATGATAATGGATAGGATCAAGAGGTAAAATGAGATGAGTGGATAAGATGAAAATGGTTAGCTTGAATTTTGGCCAGGTGTCTAGGTTCAATAAATCTAGAGGAGTTAGTTATACATGTGAAAGGGACATTTGTCATATGAGGACACAATTAAATAATGATCTATGCGAGTAAAATGAAATGATAGGATTAGATTGACAAGGATAGAGAATAAGGGGCAATAAATTAAATGAATAAAGTGATTAATTAATTAAATTATTTTATTAATTAACTAAATAAATAAATAATTTATTTAATTAGCTAAATAAATAAATAATTTATTTAATTAACTAACTAAATAAATAAATAATTTATTTAATTAACTAACTAACTAACTAAATAATTTATTTAATTAACTAACTAAATAAATAAATTATTTAATTAACTAAATAAATAAACTATTTATTTAATTAATAGGATCATGTGAGGGGATATTAATTAATTAAATAATATATATATTTTTAATTTTTTTAAGAGGGTTAAATGCTTTTGACCCAGAGCTATGAACCAGTGAGGTCATAAATGGGGAACATCATCCCCAGTATAAATTATCAACAATTACACTCCAATGGGTTTGAACCTTGATGGCAAGAATTACAACACAACTTAACCATCACACCATGCCACTATTGACAATAAATATTTATTTAATTGAAAATATTATGACAAACGATATTTAATTAAATAAATAATAAATATTTAATTATTTAAGGGATTGGGATAAGGATGAGAATAAGTAAATAAGTAATATACATTTATTTAATTAATGGCTTAGAATAGCCTAAAATTAGGTGTGATTAGGTAAGGTCATATTTTAGGTATCTATATTTTCCCCCTCTTTGATATGACATCATGAAGCAACGTTGTATCAAAAAAGTTAAAAATATAGTGGATGAGAGATGATAAGGATCAAAGATGAGGCAGGATAAGGATCAAAGATGATGCCCCAGTCAATGGGAGGATAGAAAAGGATGAATAAGGAAAGATTAGGTTAAATAAGGAAAGATTTGTGATTAGGTGATGGGATGCCCCCTTTGAAAGGACATGTAGGTTAGGAGGACACATGTGTGCTCTTGAAATGGAATGGAATGATGAGGGATAGGATCAAGAAGCATATGAATTGGAAGATGAAAGAGGATGAAGGAGATGAAAAGGAAGGGGAGTTTGGTGATGATGGATAGCTTATGCTAGTATATATTGAGAAATCCTAAGATTTGATGTAGCAAAGGTGATTATGCACCAAGGTATGAGGAACTAGAGCTACAATGTACCCTTTGCATGGACTTGACACTCAAGCAATTATAAGAACAAAAAAGAAGATTATGCCCCATTATACACTAGTTGTGACACACCAAGATATAGATAGATCAAGGTGGTTGTAATTAGGTGTAGTCATGGGTAAAGAGATAAATGGTCTAAAGATAAATCAAGACAAAAGACTCACTTCAAACATGTCATGCAAATAAAATCTCTTTCTAAATATGAGATGATGATGATTGATTTTCTTGTGATTAGGCTTGGATAATCACCTAAGAAAGGCTTGTATTTTCTTACTCAAGCTTGGATAATAACTTAAACAAAGCTTTGAAAAAGATGACGATGAGTGATTGATTAATTAGTTGAGAAACGGATAAGATCATATTCCTTCAACTCCAATCACCAATATCCACCTCTCATCACTACCCACCTCTCACACTCCCTCACAGATCAAGGCTAAGATAAAAGTATATTAATGTGTTAAGATGAAGATGGTGATGTGGTGTTGGTAGTACAATGTTGAGAAAGGCCATGACTGCTTTGTAAAAACTTGCAACATTAGAATGGATTTGGATCAGCATGCAAAGTCACTTTACTTTCATTATGGGGGAAATCTATGAATTGTTAGAATATGGATGGAATGGCTTGCATTACATGGATCCATGGGTGGCCAAGGAGGATTTTATAGAGGAGATCAAGGTCTTAGATTTGACAAGTGGTTTCAATTGTTGTGGGTGTAAATTGGATGGCTAGTTTTATAGAGCCTTTAGATTCATGTTCAACTTCATCATATTATTTTATGGTATTTTTTGTGCAGGGATCGCAAACATCATCATAATATCCCAATTTCTTTATTAGGCTTAGGTTGTAAAGATTAAGTCCTGATCCACCATCTATTAGGATGCATTTGATTATGATTTTATGGATGTAGGCTTGAATGTGAAGCAAATGATTATGAGATGGACTGATGGAAGGAATTTCTTTAGAATAAAAGGTGAGGGCTTATGGAGATGATAAATGTCCTATCACAACTTGAAATTGAACAAGATCAATATAATTAGGGACATGAGACTCATGAAGGGATTTCTCAAGAAGGTTCTTATGGATGGGAGATGTTTTAAGTAGCTCAAGGATAGATATCTATGTTGGAGTTATGTTTAAGTGTTCAAGGATGCTATATTGATTGGTAAATTGAGAAGAGGGTGAGGCTCCTTCGATAGTGATTTGACCATGTTGGGTAGTGATGACACAATTAGGTGCTTTGATAGTTATAGTAGCTACTTGGTAAGGAATTTGTTTGATGTGGCCATTGACTAAATTAGATGAGATATGGTTGTTGTATAAATAAGGCATTGCATTATATGATGCAAAAGTTTTACCATCATTATGTCAAGGAAAAGGCTTCTTGTATATACCTAATTTTTCATAAGGGGATGTATAGCCTTCAATAGAGATATCTCCTCAATCAATAAGATCTTGGATTTAAAGTTCTTGAGTTTCATGTATGAGGAGGTTTTATGTCCATGAACCCTATGATAGTCACAAAATTCATGTTCTTTGTACCAAGTGGGTTTAGGAACATCAAGGCCAAGGGGTTTGATAGGTGACAATTAGATCATGTTTTCTTGAATTATTTTTTGGAGGATGATTTCGATAGGTTTACCTAAGGGGGTATATTAACATCTAGTGTATCTTTTAGGTCGACCTTTAGGAATACACACATTCTGTTGGGGAGCTAGATTGTTATGTGATAATGATGGTGGAGGTATTTGGACATTTTGAAAATGTTTTGAATGAGTTACACTATCATTGACCATGTTTTTGTTTTTATTCCAAAAAAATGGGATCTGTAACTAGATTGGGAATTGTTGTCTTTGATCTCTTTTGTATATCTTTACTAAGCCTTTGGTGATAATGTATTTTTGAATAGCTACTCCTTTATCCATGATTTAATCAAAGGAGTGATCACATTGCATGTAAAGTGGAAGCCCAATTCAAAGTTTAAGTTCTTGATAAAGATATCAACGAGTTTTTTTTCAGGTATGGACCATGTAAAGTGGCTAGAAAGATGTCTCCATCATTTCAAAAATTAGGCAAAGGATTCACCATTATTTTGTTTGGTGTTGCAAAGATTCATCATGGTGATATCATACTTTATGTTATAAGAAAAGTGAGTGATAAATTTATTGGCTAGCTCAAGAAATGTTGTGAATCTTGTCCCATGGTGGAGGTGATTGAACCAATCGAGGGATTGCCCACCCAAGCTTCTAGGAAAGAGCCTTAAGAGGTATGCATCAAGATAGGAAACCTATTGGCATGCAATATTGATTATTTTAAGTGTTCCTTAGGATCTCCCTTTCCCTTGTAGTTGTCAAATTTAGGTATTTCAAAATTTTAGGGAAAGGGGATCATGATGATGGACTTTTCGAAAGGATAAAGATATATTTCTTGGAATGCATAAGATTTATTGTGATGTCCTAGTTAAAGTACCTTAAAGGTATCCTTTATTTTTTGTACATATTGGGCTAGAGTACATGTGAAATTGAGGGGAGGTGATTGATAGTTGGATATGCGAGGTTGTGAGGATGGTATGTGTTGATCTTAATGAGAGGATGAAATGGGATTGAAATATTGGAGGTATTGATGGGTAGATGAAATGGCATTAGAAGAAATTAGATTTGAGGTTTGGAGATGATGTTTTAGGAGGGATAAATTCTAAGACATGAGGAGAAGGGGTGGAATGTTGAGGTTGTGGGATATGTGATGATTTTTGGGTGAGAGAGGGGATTTTGATATGTAAGTGGGATGTAGGATTAAGAACCTGAGATGAAATGGGAAGATTAGAAGAAGAGGGCAAGGATGAAGGATTATGAGGATTAAAAGAAGATGGAAGATATGTACGATTACAATGAATATAAGTTGGGGGTGTCTAGAATGAGGTTGTTGGATGATTTGAGATGTGTCAAAATCATGGTATAATTTGAAACCTTTATTTGAAAGCACAAGGATATATTGGTCATGATGATTCATGATATATCTATGCATCAAGTCCATAGTTTGGGTATCTTGGGAAAATTCCTCTAACGATGTTTAGAAGTCTTGGTCAATTGAATCATGATCATGGATGATGTAAGATGAAAATGAATTATCCATAGGGATATATAGACTACCTCCTTGTTGGAAATGAAGCTATAACTTGCAGCAATAGGAACTTAAATATGTGGTTATAAATCTAAAAATATGTTTACAAGATTACCATAAAATGATTAAGGGATTGAAAATTGCAACAATTAGATAAAAAATCTGCAATACCACAAGTCATCAACACAAGTGACACAAGATATACATGGAGAAACCCTTGCGGGAAAAAACTCCATACCCAAAGAGATCCAATTTTTGTATTAATTTTCAAGGAAGTACATTAATACAACAATCCTCTCTACAATCTGTTAGCACTTCATCATCATGACAACCTACAAAGAACTCATAATAAACCACCATCCAAAGTCTCCAATATATAGAAGTTTGTGGGAGAGAATACCAAAAATGGTATCCCAAAACAATAAGAAAAACCAACTGAAAAAACCCACACCCCACTTAGTGGACAACCGATAAACATGGAATAAAATATTCAGTAATTACATGGCCTTCACATGGGAACCTAACCTATAACCTATAAAATTGATTCAAACCCAAGTGCTCCATAAGTCTCTAATGACTTTGATGGCTACATGCAAGCTCATGCACCACCATGCAAAATTGGGCACCCAACTATGCAAGAGCATACAAAACATACAAATAACATGCAAGGACATGCACACTCAAGTGGTACCAACACATAAAGTTAGATGCCTAGGAAGAATATTCTCCCAGGATGCCTTGTAACCACCACCATGAAGGGTCCACCTCTTCAAATGCAATTAAAATTTGTCATAGGAAAATAAATAATAAATATTTTTCCCTTCATGTCCTCAAGAACACTTTCCAAAGAGCATGGAGACACATAAATCAGCTTAGGATAGCAATTATAATGTCACCTATCCTAACATTCTCCCACTTGATATTAAACATTACAATTACATCCATGAGATACACATATAAAATTAAGTATAGTGATCAAGGCCCAGGGCCTTCTTTCACCAAGAGAACTTATTTGTGGTCACTGTCTTCATTAGAGAATCTATAAAATTATCCAAAGTGTCAACCTTCTTAATCAAAACCTAACCAATTCTCACAAAAAGTGATATTGAACATCAACATGTTTAGTACGAGCATGATACATAGGATTTTTAGCTAAACATATGGTAATCTGACTATCACATCCAATCCTCACTATCGTACAATAAAAACCAATGCCATTACCAAATATTTGTAATGAAACCACCTCCTTATAAGCATGTGTAGCTACCATATACTCTGCTTCGGTGGTGGATAATGCCATTGTAGGCCGCTTCTTATTCATCCAACTCACTAAACCTCTAAACAAAGTAAAAACATAGCCACTAGTGGACCTTCGACTATCCAAGTCACTTGCCCAATCTGCATCAACAAAACCCTGTATATCTAATGACTTATCCACATCATCAGTACCATGACAAACCAAGCAGTAATAAGAAGTTCCACACAAATATCTAAACACCCTTTTGTAGTGTTGGAAAATGCACTCCTTTACACTTTCACACTATGTTTGGGTCCTTAAATTATTGGACTTAATTAAGCCTCTAATTGGCCCTATTTTGCATCTACAATCCTAATTAATTGTAATTTATGAAAGGGTAATCATGATTTAATTAATGCAATTATCATTTTTAACACCCTAAAATGAATAGGTCCTAGAAATTTAGGTCAGGACCATTCACCCTTGGGTAAATGGGTCCCCTTTAGTTGCTAAATATAAATTTTAAATATGTTTTTGGAAGCCTTTTTATGATCCCAAATTCAAATTCAAATGTTGGCTTGTAATGTTTATTTTTTGGGAAATTAGAAAATTGTCTAGAAAAGCAGGGTCTTTTTATTAATTCAAATCCTAGGAAATTCATGAGAGCATCAATTCAAATTTCACAAGAGTGAGATTATTGTTGAAAGGTGTTCAAGAGCAGATTTCTTAAGAAATTTTTGTAGCATTCAAGATCTCAAGCATCATGTCAAAGTTATCAAGAATCATGCATGTTTTTGGATCTAACATTGTGATGTAGCTTTCAAGTTTCAAATCAAGATTCAAGCATCAAGATCACATCATCAATCAAGCCATTTCATACAAGGTAAAGAACTTGGAGAGATCTACTAAGTCTCAATCCTTCAAGGGTTTCAAATTAAGGGTTTAGTTATTTGTAACATAATACTTGTTCATTCATCATTCCTTTCATGTTTCATTATTTCAATTCAAGGTTTAATTACCAAAATAGGGTTTGACCAAGGTAAACCCCCATTCACCAATTTTTTTTTTTTCCCTCTTGTGTGTTTTGTAGATCTTAGGTTGAAGAAGTATTGAAGATCTATCAAGAATAACAAAATTGCAAAAGTTGTCAAAGTTACAAAGTTGTCATCAAGCCACAAAAACTCACTTTCATAATTTATTTCCAAATTTATGACTATGAAACCCAGAGGAATCGAAAGTGCAAACATAGGATTGGAGGACTATGAAAGTAATTTTTCAACCCCTGTAGTAATGAGTCTCAGGAGGATACTCAACACAACCTTTTAGTTACAAATCCATAAAATAAAGCCCTTGTCAAATCTATAATTGATTTTTGGATTATGTCAGATTAAGATTTAATTTAGAGGTTTCATGTGTTACATTGCATGATTTCATTCATTTAGTATTTTTCATTCATCTCCCAAAAGTGCACTTTAGGCTAATTTACCCTATCCTAGGTCATAAGGAAAACAACAAGATCTCCATCAAGGTTGACTTACCTAAGGGTTGAAAGTCAATATTTCTCTAGGGGATCTCTTTTTCCTAATTAAATAAGGAAGATAGGTACATCATACCCCCTTTTTCTATCATTATTGATACACCTCCATTTTTCTTATGTTTCATTTTAGTGAACCTAACATTGTACATCAAAAATTCTGAATTTGGAGTACATTCAAACCCTAGATCTAGGATTTTCATTAGTTTGTATTGCATTGCATTAGTTTTCATCTCATTTAGGATTTTAGGTTTGTATTTTGCATCCTCTAAAATAAAAAAAATTCAAAATTCACATGCATATTGCATTGATTTTGCATAGTACTTGCATATTAGTGTATGTTCAATCATTCATGTTAAAAAGTTGAGTCAAAATTGTATTTCAAAAAGTGCCATATTTTTCATCATTTGGAATTCATTGCACTTGCATTTAGACATCAATATTTGGAAAAATCAGTTAATGAAAGTACAGTTTATAGTTTCAAACAAGGAACCCTAGATATAAGATTTAAACTCAAATTAAAATTTTTGTAACCCTTGTGCTAAGACCCATTCGCCCTAGGGAGAATTTGTGTTTGTACAGGTGTTGTATAACTATTTTGGGCAGTGATTTGTCTCTACTTACCTTCTGATCTACTATTAAATCTGAGTTTTAGTTTTAAAAATAAAAAAAAATCTGTCATTTTTTGCATTAAGTTTAATTGGTCAAATTGAGTGCATTGTTTGGAAATAAAAATTGACATTAAAAACATATCATTTTTAGTATCTTACATTCAAAAATTAAAAAATATTCATATATTAGATCTAAAATTTGCATAAAAAAATTAATCATGGATATGTTTATGGGTAATATATGTAAAACCTTGAGATCTTTGGTAGATGTTTCAAGTTGTTTGTTTGGTGAGGACCCTAATGCAACTAAGACTATTAATGAATCTTTACCTCCTAATGAATTTCCTTGTGAGGTGGATATATTAGGTCAAGATGAAGATAGCATGCAACAATTTATACAAGACTCCCTACACAACCTTGAGAACACTACATCCTTTTATTGATCCATGCAAACACCACCTATTATCCCATCACTTGATATGTTCAACCTCTTACATCTTGAAACAGAAGCACAAATCAAGCCTCAACCATCAATCATTAGTGAGCTTTCTCACAAGGACAATAATGATACTCTTATATCTTATGTTCATTGAGTTACAAATACACCCATTAACTTAGAAGAGAGTTATGGTCAAGGCTTTAAGATATTAAGAAAACAAGGATGTGACATAAAAAATGAGCATGAAATTCAAACAATTTTAAAGAAAATACCATCTGAGGATACCAAGGGGTTAGGATATCAAGATCTTTCCCCCTTTGCACATCTTCGAAGGGAAAAGGTGTTCTCTTTCACAAGATCATATCAAGAGACTAGTTAATACCTCACAAGGATTACAGGATTACCATAGATCCTCCTCTCATACCTCCACCTCAACAAACTTCCCAAACAAGTAAAAAATATAAGCCATATAAGGTCAAGAAATTTTACCATTCTTACACATTACAATAGAAACTGAATGAAAAATAGAACTCCTTTGTCGAGGATTGATTTACTTGCCACCTATCAAAGAAAACAAAAAAGGAAAAATTACAAACATGAATTACTGTGCATTTCATAGAACTCTTGGGTATCTTACTGATGAGTGTCAGTTTTTACAACAATTGATCTATGAAAATGATGTTATTGATATAATTAAGTAAAATGCATGTACTTTTCTCCTTACCAGGTGGTAGTTATAAGATCATAACATACTCACTATTGCATGTTTTATATTTATTTCATATGATGTTCTATATTACAAGGAACCCATTTCCATCACCCATCTTAGCTCATCCTTGTCTTGCACCTAGTGGGGGCAAGGGGTTAGATAGCAATGTCCTAGTTTGACATTTTTTGCTGTCCCTTTGGCTAGTTTTCCACCTTCCACATATGATGAAAATAATTGGGATGCAGATAACTTGCTATAGCTAGGTTGAATCGCATGTGCCATACTAGTATTCTCTTTATGTTCTTTGTGATTGTATGTGCGTAATGTGATCCCCCATACTATGTTGCTTGGTGTGTATTTATATATTTATGAGCCTACTTTGGATGACCCTTGTCACTCTGTTGGTTCAAGGATATAATGGAAGTGAATCTGTCATGACATTATTCTATTTGTATCTCCATTCTTTTATCAATCATAACCATTTTTCTTGTGTTTTCCTTTCGGAGATGATGCAAGGTGTCTAGAAATTTAGCTTTATTCCATGTTCACCCAAAATTTCTCCTTTGTTCTCTCTATGTGTTTGTAGAGGAGGGGGATAAACTGCTCTAGGACCCTAGGTCACATGAGGGTCCTAAGAATTAGGCTGCCCTAATCTACCTCAAGCTTTTCTAAGTGACTGGAAAGGCTAAGCATGTAGGGTTGAAAAGGAAGAGAAATCTAGTTTCTATTGTCCTTATACTGAACTAAATACTTTAGGAATTCAAGCGAGCTAATTCCTAGAGTTCAATCTGCAACATAGACAACTCACAACCTAAGAATGACAGTGTAGGACACATACTCCAACGTGGTGTGCTGGCATCTCAATGGGGCGCTAGAATTCATACAAACATAGGACTTCTAAGATAGATAAAAACATTGAAAATGCAACTAACAACTTGACTAAGAGATTTTATGCCATACTAGAATGTAAAGGAAATACAAAAAAATTTACAAAAAAGAAGAATACTTTGACTAGATATGTTTGAATTGACAAAGGATGAGAAGATAGTACCAAGCTTCGTGCAACTTGATTCTTCAAATTGCTCCAACCGAGAGGTACCTACACATAGAAAAATGGGAAAATGTTGGGGTTTTGTTTAGAGGGCTACCTCAGTCAGTCCCTCGCTTTGGTGTTTCCACCTCCATGCAAAACCAAATAGCAACAATTGTATAGAAAGGTGATAAAGAGAGTATAGAAATGAAAATACCAAGAAATACTCAAACAAAAATATGTTGCAATAAAAATACAATAATGTAAAGGTGAATGAAACTGGTGGATATCACCTTCTCAACCACGTGCTCTCAAGGAAAATGGAGGAAGGAAAGAGATTGCAATCTCTCCAAATCCAATGTTGTCTCAACAATGGAGAGGAGAAGCCAACAAAATAGTAGCTTGCAGCTACAATGGAGGTGGTGGTGCAACTTGAAGTAGCTGAAAGTGAGTGTAGAGTAAATTCCATCAAGAAGTTGTTCAAAAGAAGGAACAAATGGAAGAATAGGAAAAATTAAGGTAAAAGGAGGCAAAAATCCCATTTGAAGTCGGTCAAGGGAGAAACAAACGTTACACTTCACATCTAATGGAGGATTGTAACACCTTTGTAGATTCTAGAGGTAGGAATCTTCTCAAGATAGAAGTGCATTGCACGAACATTTGTGTGCCACACTATCATCCCTGAAAAAAATTCCCCACTAACACACAAATGAGTTGTGAAGTGGACGGGGAAAGGTGGTCGATGCATGGCTTGCATCATCAGATTTAATTCTCTAAGGTAGGGGTTAATGTAAAAGTGGAATTTTCTTAAGGGTAAAAATTCACACCATTACATTTTTCGCACACTTTAGTGAGCATACACATCAGTGAATGTGAGGTAAAGTAGAGAAAGAGCTACAAAGTATATAACTGAACTGCTAAGGAAGTAGACCACAATTTGACATGCTTAGACATGTAGGAGAGATGAATCCACAAGTTCTTGGGCCTATGGAAATTTGAACAAAAGCTCTGCAAGTGCTCGATCCTATAAAATTGGCTTCATGGGTGCTTGGTCCTGTAGAAGGTGAAAAAAGCTTCTACAGGTGCCTGGTCCTGCAAAGGAGGTGCCATAGGTGCTCGGTCATGGGGGGGGGGGGGAATGAAAGGCTTCCTAGAGTCTAATTGACCCTTACAGGTGCTTGACCCTACAAGGAAATCTTGACAAGGTGCTTAGTCCTCCAAGCTTGATTATGAAAGTAGCTTCAAAGGTGCACGGTCCTACAAAGCAACATGTTAATCCATAGACAAAACATGTTAGGCAAGAAAAATTCACATAGATAGACAAATAGTCATATCACAAAACAAGAAATTGGAGGAGAAATTTTCAAATGGGTCCCTTGGGAACCCTTTAAGATTACAAGGGATTTGCACAAAGGGATGTTCCATTTGAAAAGCAATGAAATTTTCATAAACGATCTTGTCATCAAGGAATCCTTTTGAAAGATTCTCTTTTGTCAAGGAATTTGAAAAAAATAATGGCCTCCTCGAAGGAAGATTGTCAATTGTTTTTGCTACAAATTCGATTTCAAAAGAAAATCTTGCTAAGGGGATCCTTGTTGAAGGAGGCAAGTTTGAAAAACAAGGGATTTGTTAGCCATCGAATATACCTTATTGAAAATCAAAGAAGAAGGAGCCCCCCTTAGGATGGTTCTTGTGAACTGAAGGAGCACGTGGCATCCTAAGGAAAGGAAGAACATGTAGATATGTCATGGCCCATGATACATAATGAGATGTAGATGTGGAAATATTGTTGCACACACAAGGGACAACACATAGGCACCAAAACATCACAAGGCAAGCAAAGAAGAAAGAAAATTGAACAAAGACCAAGTGATCAAGATAAACAAAAGCATAGAAAACAAAGGATAAGGGGATCTAGGAACCCGAGGTCAGATTAGCTCATCAAAATAATTAGCACAAATTATAGGAGCAAAAGATCATCAATCCCAGGAATTCCCAGATCTGAAGAATAACACATGAAGACAAAATAAAAATAAAAAATTTGGTCAACATGGAAGGGAAGTCTAAATGCCGCCAACACTTTACATTGTCCCTAATTGTCAAAAATAAAGGAACAAGATATAGAAGAATGATGCAACATATAGAGGAAGTTTATGACACAATTTAACTCCTGTATCCAAGCACCTACGAGGGTGGCAAGGGTCCTCCAACAATATAGAAAAAATGTGTTGGAAGAATGAAGAAGATCATATCCCTTGTTGACAATTTTGTTGTCATTGATGTCACCACGATATATGAGTTTCAACTACAAGACTCTAAGTCATACCAATCTGATATTTTGAACCGGTAATATAGGACCAACCTTTGGTATATTTCTACTTACGTTTTTGGAAAATAGTTTGTGATTAAGAAATGCATACATGACAAGAACTCGTAAGTGTAGTTGTTCATGGTTATCTTCAGTATCAATTTTTGTCTTTGCTATTAGGACTATTGTTGGCCGACCTATCAAATAGATAAAGATGTAATGGATTAAATTTTGTTTGTATAATCCATGCTGACATCTATAGCATGCCACATGTTTGGATTATCAATTGAGGAGATTTGTCAAGCCAACCTAATTGAAATCCTTGATAATCAGATATATATATATATATATATATATATATATAAGATGTTTTTGTAGAGTTAGATAGAGAGATGAATGTATGGTGTTGAGTAGCACACTACAAATGGAAGTGAAAAAGGTGAAGTGCAATCTACTGGCATGTGAATTTTCGTGAATTACAAAGGAACTCAATCTACACTTGAGGTGTATTTCTATCAGTTTATTTTGGTGGTTAGTCATTCTGTTACTTCATTTTTGTAGGCAGTGAGCCTCCCATTTTGGATAGTGAGTCCTGATAGTGAGCCACCTTTTGTAATATCTTATAACTATTTATACTATATTGTGAGTTAATCCTCACCATGGTTTTTCCCACTCTGGGTTTTCCACATTAAAAATTTGGTGTCTCTTGTGCACTGTGTTCATGTTCTATTGATGATTCTACTTATCTTAATTATTATATGTTTTGGATTGATTGGATGGTATCTGTTCAATAAGTTTAAGAATATACTGATTCACCCCCTCGTCTCAGTATATTGGATATTTAACAATTGGTATCAGAGCTTGGTTCCTCTAGAGAAGTCTAACAACTTGAGGAAGATCTTGAAGATTGAACAGATGGAGGATAATGCAGAGCTCTCGACTGATCTTGATGATCTTGACAAAGCTGAAAATGAGAATAAAGAGCTGAAAGAGAATATTGATGAGGAAAATGAATGTGTTTGGAAATTGAAGGAGCAATTAAGGAAGTTCAAAGAGAGACATAGAGAAGTCAGTGACCAATTGAAACAAGAAAATGAAGACATTACTAGACTGAAGCTGCAAGTGGAAGAAAACAAAAGAATTGAAGAATGCTTGAATACAGAGATAAAGAACAAGTCTAATGAATGCTCCAGACTTGAACAAAAAGAACAAGTCTAATGAATGCTCTAGACTTGAACAAGAATTAGTGAATCTGAGAACAAAACTAGAAAAGGAAAAAGTATGTGAGGATAGTTTCAAGACAAGCTCCACCAGGTTTGATGAATTGATAGCTGGACATAAAACCTCTAAAGACAAAGGAGGATTAGGATTATAAAAAGGTGAAATCTCTAAAGCAGCAAAAGATCAAAAGACCCAAGAAAAAGGAAAGCAGAAAATGAATCAAGGAAGAAAACCACCCATTAGACAACCAAATGCACAAAGGTACCCATCTTTCAATGTCACACTTTTTTCTTGCAACAAGTATGGGCATAAGGCAACTGAATGTAGAAGCAGGATGAATTAGTTTTTTGGTTCTTTCCCTAGACAGTGATATGACTATAGTAAGTTTGGACATAGAGCTAGTGAATGTAGAACTTAGATGATGAAATGGTTTAATGAAGGAAGGATGAATCAATCCTTTGTTGGATATTTCTATACATGCAATAAATATGAGAATAAAGTGAATCCATGCAGAACAAGGTTTAATGGAAGTCAATCAAGTCAAATAAATGTTGTCTATTATAAGTGCAACAAACCAAGACATATTTGAAAGGTATGCAAAAGCAAAAAGGGAAAACAGTCTGTTCCAAAAAAGAAGAATGAACCTGAGAAGAAGGTTGGCAAGGAAGAAGTTAAGCAGGAAATGAGTAAAGTATGGAAAAATAAAGAAGATTCAAAGACTAATAATCTGTCTATACCCTTATTCGGTGCAGATGATCCCTCTGGTAACCAGAGCTAACATGGTCTTAGTGGGAGCTTTAGCATAAGACTTTTAAAACCCCCGATTGTGAGTGTGTTAGATCCATGACACGAAGTAAAGTTTAAGGAGACCAGAATGCAGAGGTTTTGGAAAAGAAATCAAAAGAAAAGAGGCATGCATGCTCATATGCAAAGTACATTAGGGTGTTTTCAGCTCTGCTAAAGAAATTTAGCAGCTTTTCGAATTCTAAGTGTATTAAATGCAAATTAGGACATCACATTAATCTATAAAGCAAGATTGTGAAGTAATTTTGATCGTTTGTGCATTCCAAAGAAGTGGAGAATAGTTTGAAGTGATTTAGAGTGAATCGAGGAGTGATTGGTGCAAACCCTAGTTTTAGGTATTTGTGAAGAAAAAGGTATTTTTTGAATCTATGCCATTGTGAGCTTGTGAAAATTTGTTCTTGAATATTTTTAAGTGCTCAAAATATAGGAAATGGAAACTCCTATAGTCATACAAAAGAAAGAAAGACCTAGGCCCTCCTACAAAAAATATTCAATTAAGGTCTTCGAAGATGACCCTATGGGAAATTACTCTTCGATTCCTCACGGTATCATGTCGTTAAAGGATACCGAAATGTAAATTAGGGTTAATTCAAAAGAATTCAATCCCATCAAACTGATTGATGTATGGATGAATGAAATCACTAATGATAAATTCTGGTTAAAACATGAATACTCAAATCTTGTGAGAATGAAGTTGGATTGTTGGAACAATTTTCCAAACTTTAGTTCTACAGTGGATGACCCGTATGTAAAGTCGGTTCTTAGTAGAATGCAAGATCAAATCTTATGGACTAATGAACCACACCTGATAAACAAGGAAGCAATTAAATCCTTCACCGAACTCTGCGACACCAAATCAGTACCTATGTTGAAGGTAGTGAAAAATGAAATGGTATCAAATCTCACTGGTGTTGCCTATGACAAAAGGGCTCTAGCGACAAAACCTATTAAAAACCTAGCCATGAAGTATACATTTATAATGATTGGCCAAAAAATATACTTCACCAATAGAGAAAATTCCGTGTTTGCTATAGCTATATATACTAGTTATGATATGCTTGTAAATGGTACAAGCTATGATCTATGTGAATTACTTCAACAATAGCTGCTTGAGATCTTGAGAATGTCAAAGGAGAAGAAGTACCCATTTAAGTTTGGTTCTTTAATTGTATTTTTGTTATTCTACTTCTTGAGAATGCTTCCAAGAAGATCTGGAACTGTGTGTTAGGATCCATCTTGACTTGTTGCATTTCAGATTTTTGAGCACATGAGGAATTTGGGAGATGTGAATGATGTAGAAAATTCCATGACCACATTCTTTTCAGTGTTTAAGAAAAATATGAATGAGGAAGACAAAATTCCAAGGAAGATTGTGGATAAATACAAACATGAGATTATATTTCATGTATCTTCTAATGAATGCATCATAGAAGAGGTTGAACCCCAAACCATATGGATTCAACCTTTGGGTTATGAAGTCTTAGAAGATGTTGTTGAAGGATATGTGCAAATCTTGTTGAAGATTCCTAAAGATCCGAATGAGCTCCACATAGGAGCTTATGCAAAAAAATTTAGGGAAGTTCACTTGGAGCAGCACAAAGCTCAAAGTAAGAAAAATGTGGAGAAAATGCTTAATCAATGTTTCACACCTGAACAATTAGCTTTAGAAAGAGCTATTCAAGAGTATAATTCTATAGAACTACCCAATGTAAGGAGATTTGACAGTACCTCTCCTTCCATACCAACTTCTAGACTTGCTACAGTGAAATCTATGCCCAACACTACTGATAAAAGCAAAGTCCCAACTCCCTTTGGATTGACTACCAGATCAAGAAAAAGGAAAGGTTTTCCTCTGGTAGCCATTGTCAAATGAAGAAAAGAAAAGGCTACTAGAGAAAAGAATATGAGTATTATAGATGATCAAGAGGAAGAACACCTTGCTACAAAATTGACAAGAAAAAGAAGGGTTAGTGTCTCCTCTGGTGAAGGTGGATAACAGGAAACTAGGAAAGTTCAATATGTGTCATCTTCAGATGATGAACAAGATGATAATGAAGCAAAGAAGGCCAAAATTATAGAAGAAATTTTGTTGGACCAGGAAAAGAAAAGCACCTCTCCAGTAAGGCTTGGTTCACCTCTTAAACTTGATGTTTTGGTAAATAATTTGGTGAATCAAGATGATATGGTGAAGTCCACTACGAAAGTGTATAATTTAGTAGGAGAAGAGGATAAAGAAACAATAATTCTGGCTATCATCAAATATGTTATCATTTTGGAATCCAAATGGGACAACATCATCTGTGATGTTCCTAAAAATTTATGGGAAAGATTGAGGAAAAGGAGAGTAGAGGCAGTCGAGTTAGAAGAGAAAATAAGAAACAAAGCCTATAAAGAAATTGAACCCTCTCTAACTCTGGATAACTTAGAATATTTGAAGTAGATTTGTGCTAAAAATTTCAAGGAGAAAGGAAGAGTCAATATCTTGATGAAAAGAGATAAGAAATAAATTAGAGAAATAAGGAAGGAAACAATAAGCACTATCAAGGACACTACAGAGAAGTATGGCATGATTAGTGCATCCAGTTTGGCCTCTGAACTTAGAAAAGAAACTTCTAAAGAAGTCATGGAAGAACCTCCTTTTGGTGCTGCAAATGATAATGAACCTTTGGAAGTGAATGACAATAATATCCCCCCCAGAAATAGGTAGTAAAGATGCTCTACCAAAAATCAATGCTGACAATGAAAATTCAGAAAATGAAAAACCTGTTGAAGAAAATATTGAAGCAAAAGTGCATGTTGCTACCCCTCTGGTACTTCCAGGTGAAGAAGAAGAGAAAAAGAATGAAGAAAAAGAAGAAGATAAAATTGAAGAAGATAAGGTAGAAGAAAAAAATATGAAGAAAAGGAAACGAAAGAGAAGAATGCAGAATATGAGAATGCAGAAAAGGAGAACGCCGAGGAAGAAAAAGCAGAGGAGGAAGTAGAAAACAAAAATATGGAATCTATTGCTGGAAAGAATGAAGAAGTATCCCAGCAAATGGTAGAATAAAAAAAGGCCACTGGAGAATCCTCCTCCTGTGATGATGTTTTGAAGGGATTACTGTTAAAGCAGATTAGATTCCAATTGGTAATTCCTCCGAAATTCCTACAACTTCCAATGAATCAAGGTTATGTAGACCTGCAAAATATTTCTCTGGTACATAAATTGGTGTTAGGTGATGTATTTCATGCATCTGGTAGTAGATAAATCTTATAAATGCATCAGAAAGGGACTGAGCTTATTGAAGACACCATCAAGGCCTTGCAAGATGTTACTCCAGATACATCTATTGATGATTCTCTTTCTCCAGTTGAGAATTTGAACCTTCTATTGGACTCCTTTAAGGAGCATGCCTCAGGACTTATTGGGAAAACAAAATAGGATGTAGAGGAGAAGATGAATGAGAAAAGGATGTTGATCCTTCATGACAAATGTATCTCGACACATACCAATGTAGATAAAAGCCTTGAAGTTGTGAAGGTTTGTGAAGTTAAATCAAATTCTATGTTTACATACTGTATAAGGTGGCCTGATGCCACTCAAAGCATAAAAGATCTCATGGACTCCATTAAGTCCTAGTTGACCACTGTCTTCGACACCTATAATGCATCAATGGACAAAGATAGATCAACTTGGAATTCCATTTCTATGCATAGAGAAAAGTTCTTTATGCTACAAAAGCAGAAAGAAGAGATAATCAGAAAATTCATCTTGCTTGGTGATAATGTGAGAATGGAGTATGCCTTGGTAGCCAATGCTTTGGCTTAAGCTAAGAATTTGGACAAGATAAATCTATCTCTGGATACTCCAGATGAAGCTGAAGAAAATTTTATTGCTTTAGAATCTTTGAACAAGTTGCTAATGTCTGCTAAGAAGAGTTGGGAGGATGGAAAAATGGCCTGGCAAGGCATTCTACAAGAATTGCAAAGTGCCTCCTCCTTTGGGTAAAATATTTTTTGTGTTTTAATTTGCATGAGATAACTCCTTAGAGGGAGTTTAAAAGTTTGATTCCATGTTTTTGTACATTTCGGACCAAATGTACATATATTCCATAGTTTTCTATGATTCGACCTTTGTCCTTGATGCCAAAGGGGGAGAAGAGTAATTAGAAGTAGAGCATAGTCTATACAGTTTTGTATATTCTTTTTTGGCACATGTTGCCAACAATGAAAAAAGGGGAGATTGTTGGAAGAATGAAGAAGATCATATCCCTTATTGACAATTTTGTTTTCATTTATGTCACCATGATATATGAGTTGCAACTGCAAGAATCTAAGTCATACCAATCCGATATTCTGAACCGGTAATACAGGACCAGCCTCCGGTATTTTTCTACTTCAGTTTTTGGAAAATAGTATGTGATTGTGAAATGCATACATGGATAGGAACTCATGAACACAATTGTTCGTGTTTATCTCCAGTATCAAATTTTTTCTTTTCTATTAGGACTATTATTGGTCGACCTATCAAATGGATAAATATGTAATGGATTAAATATTATTTGTATATCCATGCTGAAAGATATAGTGTGCCATATGTTTGGATTATCAATTGAGAAGATTTTTCAAGTTGACCTGATTGTAATCCTTGAGAATTATATATATATATATAAGATGCTTTTATAGAGTTAGATAGAGAGATGAATGTATGGTGTTGAGCGAATATTAGCAGGCTATTGATGGAAGCGAAAAAGGTGAAGTGTGATCTAGTGGCATGTGAATTTTCCTGAATTAAGAAGGAACTGAATCTACACTTGAGGTGTATTTCTATTAGTTAATTTTGGTTGTTAGCCATTCTGTTACTTCATTTTTGTAGGTAGTGAGCCTCCCATTTTGGATAGTGAGTCTTGGCAGTGAGCCACCTTTTGTAATATCTTATAACTGGTTATACTATATTGTGAGTTAATCCTCACTCTGGTTTTTCCCACTCTGGGTTTTCCATGTAAAAATTCGGATGTCTCTTGCGCACTGTGTTCATGTTCTATTGATGATTCTAATTATCTTAATTATTGTATGTTTTGGATTGATTGGATGGTATCTATTCAATAAGTTTAAGAATATACTGATTCACCCCCCTCTTAGTATATTGAATATTTAACAAAAAGCATGAGGGGAACACAACATGCAAAAATATAATCTGCAGATAAAGAAGAGGTACTCCCCTAGTCCTCATCAACCAATAGGTCATCATTCTCCCAATATAGATCATTATATGGGGAGGGAAAACCAACTTGCAAGGGTGAGACAATGAGGGGAGCACCCTCTGACTCTCCTACGACAAGAGCTAAGGAATAAGGCCCCTTAAGGTCTCCTTTGCTCAACTCCTATGAGGTAAAAGTCATCGATCTCACAAAGATCATTGAAAAAGTTGGGACATTATCTACTGATTTAAACATGCACTTAACATGAATTCCATGTGTTAACTAAGTGGGAGATAAAGGAGGCACTCGAGATCCACCATAAATCTCATCAAAAGAGATGGTGACAAAATTGGGAGATGTTAGAGTTGCCTCCATCACTAAGATGATGCAAGCCAAAAAAGAAGCCTCTCCCAAAGAGGTCGATCCCTTATTTTGACCTCCATTGGAAGAGAGGTCATCCTCCAACGTATGCTTCATTGGAGGATACAAAATCCCCATAGAGGAAGCGAAAGGAAAGGGGGAATAGGATAAGGCCATAGAAGACACCGCCATGGTGCTCGGTGTGTCCACGTGCTGAGAAAATGGAGGGATTTGTGGAAGGGACATCAAAAGATGAGGCTCTACCAAGGGAGCAATGAACACCTACACCATTTTGGGTGAGGGTTATCAACATTTACGAGAGGAGATGGAAGCAAGACTGAGGTGACAAGAACCAAAGAAGAAGAAACAAAAGAGGGAGGCATAGTAGGAGATGTTGAAATAGGAGTTTTTGGCTCCTCTTATACCTGTTTTGAGGCAACGTGCTCAGTATCCAAAGCCTTCCTTTGGTGCTTACTCTCACGCATAAGCCAGTTTCATTAGCTCTGAGAATTGGAACTCACTACTTGAGAAGGAATAAGAGGCTCTTGTTTTTCCATAGGTGTGTCCTTCACAACTATTACCGGTGGAAGGGAAACTTCCTAGATGAGAGCAGGAGCAAGAAGCATAGGAGCAAAAATTGCAATAGGTAGAGAAGTAGACTTAGGCACCTTGGTGATGGGTCTCTTCCCATTCACCACCCGAGGGGCAAGAGTAGTAGGAGGTAATGGAGGTTGAGATGTAGGGAAAATTCCACAAGGTCCCTTCCCCTTACCATAGACAATGAGCCTTGATACTGTGGGTAGGACAATAAATTTGAATACTTGACACTTGGCCTTTCGCCAAGTAGGCACCATTGAACTCCCCATGTGAGGCATAGGAGAAAAGGTTGAAGGTGCCACAACAAGGTAGGAGGCAGAAGTAGATGAGACAATAGAAGAAGAGAAAGGCTTCTGGGCATGAGAAGACTTCCCCTTCCCATTTTATGGGGAGGAGGAGGTAGCCTGCTGCTGTGTGATCATAGAGCCTTTAATTAAAATGGTGTAAGCAGAGATAGGGTAGGTCACCTTTGGCACTATGCCCCTATTCTTATATTTAACATAGGTGTGATACAACAGGTCCATCCTTGGAGGAAGTAGACCAATAGGGGTAGGCCATAAGTGATCTAACAAGTAGCCCCCATGTGCCACAAAAGGTTTATATCCAATGTCATGCACAACGTGCACAAAGCTCTCATGAGAAAATTTCAAACACTTATGAATTATTGAAGCAAATGAATTCATGGAAACTAGTCATGGGATGGCTATTTTCACTTTGAACAAGTCTAACTCTGGTATGATACTGAAAGGAGCATTCAAAGTCTTGTGTCCTACCAAGAATGAGAGGGTGATGGAACCAATTGGAGGGACCAATATTCCATCGTGCATACACATTGTGCTCTTTGATTCATTATACCCATCCTGATGTAAGAAATTTATCAATAAAATCCCCTCTGTTGTAACATTCACATGGAATGTGGAATCAACCAGAACACTAGCCACAATGTTCCATTGATGCGAGTGGGAATGTACAATGGAGAAGGTTCTCTATTCATGTTCATAGGTAGGTCCTACAATGTAAAGGTTATAGCAGGCGATCCATTTGCATACTATTGAAAAGGAATGAAAGATACATAAAAGAGGCCATGTTTACATACTCCAAAAGAGCTTCCTCAGGATACCCTAAATATTTGATAATCAGATGGTGACCTATCTATATTTTTCTTCATAATGTCTAGGGATCCTTCTAACTACACTATTAAGGGTTGTAGGTTGGATTGCAAGGCTATGCACCTTGCAACCCACAAACCTACAACATGTCTAGAATATGAGAGAAGGTTCCTTCAACACTACAAAATGGAACCAAAATAGTTCATGTCGGGTTCACCAAAATGTAGAGGAGGGGGTCGGCTGCTCGGGACCCTAGGCCATGGGAGGGTCCTAAGAAATAGACTACCATGATCTACCTCAAGCTTTGCTAAGTGATTGGAAAGGTTAAGCATTTAGGGTTGAAAAGGAAGAGAAATTTGGTTGCTACTATCCTTCTGCTAACCTGAATGTTTCAAGAAGTCAATCAATCTAATTCATAGATTTCAATATGTAACTCAGATAGCTCACTACCTAAGGATGAAAACACAAGACATAGACTCTAGCATGATGCATTGGTGTTTTAGTGGGGTGTTGGAATCCATATGGATAGAGGAATTTTGAGATAGATACAAAAAACTAAAATGCAACTAACAACCTGACTAAGAGATTTTATGCCGTACCAAAATATACAGGAAATATAGAAACATAGTACAACAAGAAGAATACTTTGACTAGATATTTTTGAATTGAAAAAGGAAGGCTGAAAAGATAGTACCGAGCTTTATGCAACTTGATTCTTTAAATAGCTCTAGTCGAGAGGTACCTACACATAGAAGAATGGGAAATTGTTGGGGTTGTGTTTAGAGGACTTCCTTAGTTAGTCCCCCCGCTTTGGTATTTACACCTCCACAGATAGCTAGATAGAAACAATTATATAGAATGGTGATAAAGAGAGTATAGAAATGGAAACACGAAGAAATACTCAAACAATAATATGTTGCAATAAAAATATGATAATGCAAAGGTGAATAAAAAGGTGGGTATCACCTTCCTTGCTCTCAAGGAAAAATGAAGGAGCAAGCTCTCCAAAGCCAACACTATCACAACAATGGAGAGGAGGAGCCAACAAACTAGTGGCTTGCAACTATAATGGAGGTGGTGGTGTAACTTGAAGGATCTAAAGTGAGTGTGTAGAGTAAATTCAATCAAGAAGCTATCCAGAAGAAGGAATGAATGGAAGAATAGGAAATTTTAAGGTAAAAGGAGGCAAAAATTCTGTTCGAAGTCGGTTAAGGGAGCAACAAAAATTACACCATCTAATTAAGGAGTGTAATGCTTCTACAGATTCCAGATGTAGGAATATTGTTAGAATGAAAGCGCACCATGCAGATGTTCATGCATGATGCTAGCATCACTGACATAAATTCTCCCACTAAAACACAAATAAGTTGCCAAGTGGATAGGGAAAGGTGGTGGTTGCATGGATTGCATCATCAAATTTAATTCTCTAAGGTAGGGGGTAATGTAAATGTGGAATTTTCCTAGGAGTGAAAATTCACACCATTATAGTGTCATTCTTTCTTTGTGCTCGTTGTTTCATGAGTTACTTGGGGAATGATGATGGTTCTGAGCTCAATTATATCACCACAACAATGGAAAATGTTGACCCCATATCCATGGATCCCTTATGTGTTATCTTAGGATTGCATATGGGGGGAAACCCTCCTTTCCATGATGTATCTCTACTCGCAAACATATGTTTTACATAGGCCTTTCTAAATAAATCTCTTATGTATTGATATTTATCATGTTCTACTTTAAAGTAATTTCTCACAACATGAAGTTTATCAAATTATTTAAAGTGGGGGTATATAGATTCCCACTCATTATTTTATACAAAGTGGGGTCTTCTTACTTCATGTGATGTGTCCTCTTGGTGGCTTCATTGGGTTTTATGTCCTTTGAGATTGTGGCCTTTCTTGGCATATGACATTCCTCTTAGTGATGATGCTATGGATTGCATGCTGTAAGTTGTGAATCTTTTATCCTTGAATAGTCCTCTCTTGGAGACATTAATTATGATGTTACCTAAGGTGATACCATTCATGAACTAGGAAAAACCCATTTGAATATCCTATTGCATGTATCAAGGCCACCAAGCATGACACAACTTGCTTGTCAATGGAGCCTTTTTCATGAGTGCCTAGCATAATGTAACTTGCTAGCCTTGTGACCATTTTTGGGGTGCCTTATCAAAGTTATCATGAGGTATAAATTTAGTATGGTTAGTACAATGAGAGCCTAGACCTAGCATGACTTCCCATTAGCCACTATTTGGGGCTCACCTAGTGGACATCGAATTTCACTAGTTAGTGTGACTGCATTTTATTTGCATAGTGGACAATGGGTTTCCACTTGTGAATGTTTCAGGATAAACAACTAAGGTTTGATCCATACCATTTGGAAAAATAGATGAGGCTTTATCCATCCCCCCCCACTCTCTCTCTCCTCTTATTAATTTTCACCTTGTATTCTTGTGTATCTTGTCTTTTTTCTGCATATTTGACATAGGCTCATGTCTCTTTGTGCCTTTGTTGGTTTTCCATGAGATATTAGATCTTGGTGGATTGATCATCCTCTTTAACCTTTGTTTTCTTATCTTTCCAAAAATTATACAAATATACCTCTCTTGATGCTTGTTTGACTACTTTAATGTGAGTTTGAGTGTAGCGCTCATCCTCTCACTAAAGTGGGGGCTAAATGTAGTGTTAGAAAGTGTACTCCTTTACATTTTCACACTATGTTTGGGTCCTGTTGATGGTGTTTTCTGCACGGAAACAACTTAGACAAAATATGATATCCTATCTCTCTTGAAAGGTAAATCTCTATGGGAAAAGAAATAACCCCAAGGTCTCTAATGTTAGGTCTTGAAAATGCAAATAAAACAACTCACATATAATGTGAAAATACTGGTAATTACAAAGGGACTTACTACAAGCAAATACTGGACTCAGATTTATCAAATCTGACAATATGTTGATACTTCAAAGCCTAAATTTAACCTAGATAATAAAATAAATAGCAAAAGATAAGAGTTTAAGAGAGATCTAAGATTAAAATTACTCATAAAATAAATCACAACAATGATGAATGCTGCAAATGGACAAATCTCTAATAAAACCAATTTCTGCTTAATCAAGGACAAGCCTACAACTCCACAAAATTGGTGTAATCTTCTGAGGAAACTGAAGATTTTCAGACTATGAACATTCATCCACATACCCAGTAAATGGCTCAATGTAAACAAGCATCCACAGTTGAACTTAGCACAAAATAAGGCCCAGACTAACCTTACACAACAACTTACAATCAGAAAATTGCTAAAAGTATGGATCGAAGATCGATCAATGTTATTAACATTTCACCATTATCATGAAAGAACTGAAAACTAACATCTAACACTAAGAATCAAGAATAAGAAACCATAATACTTTTGAAACATAACACAATGTTTGCCAAATCAACAACCCGTTTGCATTATCTTCTCCAGCATTACATAACAATTTCTAGTCTCTCTCCTCTCCTACAACTACTGACTTGCAGAATCTAACTTCTAACTTAGCCAATTTTGGCTTTTTAGCCTCTGATAAGCTATTCTCTAACCTTTTCTAGCTCATTACAAATGAGAAGGCACCGGCCTTTTATAGAAAATTACATTTTGAATCAATGGCTAGGATTAAATTAATCCAATGGCATAAATTACACTTCTAGAAGCATCCGGCTATTACATTTAATTTGGGAGCTCATGGTACGTCATCATCCAATCAATTGCATTCAGTTGCATTATGACCCAATGACATTAATTTTGAGAAAATCCTCATTTGAGAATAAATACAGCTTCACATGTATTTCCTTGTTAAATGCACCTCTCCAATTGGTATACAGTTGGTGGCACATATTCTTATGCAGACCCCACTTTAATATTTGAGTTGAACTTTTCCAGATTTCCCTCTTAGCACGAATCCATATGCAAGTCCCCCTTTTTTGATTTATTTAATCTTGAAAAACAGATATCATCATTAGTAGCTCACACATCGAAATCCGATCCAAATTAAATTTAAATACAATTTTGGCCCCTTTAAAAAAAATCCTTACATTTGTTTATGGAAGCTTTCCATTTTTGGAAATTTTTTATTTTTTCTTAAAAAAATGCATTTGGAAAAATTCCATTTTACAAAAAAATTCCATTTTTGGAAAATTTTGGGATTTTGAGGGCTTGAAGTATTTTTCCAAAAATGGAAATTTTGGGATTTCGAGGGCCTGAAGGAATTTTCAGAAAAATCCGCTTAGGGAGGATAATCCCGAAATTCCAAGCAAGCTCAAAATCCCCTAAACCTCATAACTTTTTTTCTAGAAGAAATTTTTGAAAAGTTCAAAAAGCAACCTGGCCTAATTTTTCATCCTCTATCCATTGGTGCGAAAATATTTACACATACATTGAAAATTCACTTCAAAAAAACCCATTTGTAAAATCCAAGGCCCCAAAATGCTTCAAAATACCACCCCATCAAATCAAATCTAGACTTAATCTCAAAATAACCCCCAAGAAGAAAAAAACCAAAAATTGACAAAGCCAAGGTACAAAGATATAGAAGAAAACGAGGGTCCCCGCCTCCGGTGGGGCATGTGTGTGAAAAGTGCACAACAGGTCCCTTAATTAATTGGACTTAATTAAGCCTCTAATTGGTCCTATTTTGCATCTACAAGCCTAATTAATTGCAATTTCTGAAAGGGGAATCATGATTTAATTAATGCAATTATCATTTTTAACACCTTGAAATGAATAGGTCCTAGAAATTTAGGTCAAGACCCATTCGCCCTTGGGTGAATGGGTATCCTTTAGTTTCTAAATTTAAATTTTACATATGTTTTTGGAGGCATTTTTATGATCCCAAATTCAAATTCAAATGTCAGCTTGTAATGTTTAATTTTTGAGAAATTAAAAATTTTTCTATAAAAGCAAGGTCTTTTTATCAATTCAAATCCTAGGAAATTCATGAGAGAATCAATTCAAATTTCACAAGAGCTAATATTATTGTCAAAGGTGTTCAAGAGCAGATTTATCAATATTTTTTTGTAACATTCAAGATCTCAAGCATCATACCAAAGTTATCAAGCATCATACATGTTTTTGGATCTAACATTTTGATGTAGGTTTCAAGTTTCAAATCAAGATTCAAGCATCAAGATCACATCATCAATCAAGCCATTTCATGCAAGATCAAGACCTTGAAGAAATCTACTAAGTTTCAGTCCTTCAAGGGTTTCAAATCAAGGGTTTTGTGAGTTGCAACATAGCACTTGTTCATTCATCATTCCTTTCTTGTTTCATTATTTCAATTCAAGGTTTAATTACCAAAATGAGGTTTGACCAAAGTAAACCCCCATTTGGAGCAAGGGGCCTTACTCGATTGGCTAGAACATCCTATTGCAAGTTGGAGGTCATGGGGTCAAGTCCCCCCCAAACTCATGGTACCAGAGGGTGTGTTGTGCTAGTGCCACTGGTCAAGTGAAAAAGGTTTACCAGGCGCATTGTAGTTTATAGGGAGACGGTTACCTGACCGACTCTTGCAGTCTAAAAAAAAAGTAAACCCCCATTCACCAAAAAAAAAACAAATTTTCCCTCTTGTGTATTTGGTAGATCTTAGGTTGAAGAAGGATTGAAAATATATCAAAAAAAGAAAAATTGCAAAAGTTGTCAAAGTTACAAAGTTTTCAAAGTTGTCATCAAGCCACATAAACTCACTTTTAGAATTTATTTTTAAATATCTAACTGTGAAACTCGAAGGAATCAGGAGTGCAAACATAAGATCAGAGGATTGTGAAAGTAATTTTTCAACCCCTGTAGCAAGACCCATTCACCCTTGGGTGAATGAGTACGAAGAGGACACTCAACACAACCTTTTTGTGACAAGTGCATAAAATCAAGCCCTTCTCAAATTTGCATTTGCTTCCTGATTTTGTCATATTAAGGTTTAATTTAGAGGTTTCATGTGTTACATTATATAATTACATTCATTTAGTATTTTTCATTCATCTCCCAAAAGTGCACTTAAGGCTAATTTACCCCATCCTAGGTCATAAGGAAAACAACAAGATCTCTATCAAGGTTGACTCACCTAAGGGTTGAAAATGAACCTTTCCCTAGGGGATCTCTTTTTCCTAATGAAATAAGGAAGATAGGTGCATCATACCCCCTTTTTCTATCATTATTGATGGACCTTGATTTTTCTTATGTTTCACCTCTTAATAAAAGTCCAATGCTCTTTACCAGAATTAGACATAAACCTGCTCACACTGCTTGGGCTATATCTGGTCTAGTGCAAACCATTGAATACATTAAACTACCGATGGCACTAGCATAAGGAACATAAGACATATCCTTAACATCATCATCAAAATTAGGACACATGTCTAAACTCAACTTAGTACAAACTTGAAATGGAATATTTACTGGTTTATAATAATGCATATTAAACCTCTGCAAAATAGTGTCAACATACTTACTCTAACTTAATCAAAGCTTTATGTGAACTTGACCCCTACTGATCTCCATCCCAAGAATATATTTTACAGCCCCCAAATCCTTCATATCAAATGTGCCAGAAAGCTGAGTCTTAAGCTCCTTAATCATCACCTTGCTATTACTCATAAAAAACATGTCATCAACATACAAGACAATGATTAGAATTTGATCATCAATAACCTTAATATAAACACAATGATCCTCCTCAATTCTAAAAAAACTGAAATTCAATACAAAAGTATCAAAATTTTGGTACCACATCTTGGGTGACTTTTCAAACCATATAAAGATCTCTTTAACCTAAAAACCAAATGTTCTTTTCCTTTCACAACAAAACCATCAAGATATCGCATATAAATTTATAACTCAAGATCCCCATGAAATAAAGGAGTTTTAGCATCCACTTGCTCTATTTCAAAACCATAAGTATCAACAATAGATAATGGGAATCTAATAGAAGTTAACTTAGCAATAGGAGAGAAAATTTCAGCGAAATCAACTACCTCCCTCGAGGAGTAGCCCTTGGCCACTAATCTGGCCTTGTACCGCTCTAATCGACCATATCTACTCCAAATTTATTTTAAACACCAATTTGTAACCAATGGGATTCCTTCCTATGGAAAAACTCACAAGATCCTAGGTGTCGCAACTATCTAGAGCCATCATCTATTCTTGCATGGCTTGCATCCAAGATTCACTTTCTTCTGAAGAAAGAGCCTCCCTATAGGATCTAGGTTCATCGTTGGTACTCAAAAAAGAAAATACAAAAAAAAAATTAGATGGGATATACCTTTCAATTGGATTCTCTTACCTTTTGGATCTTCTCAAGGTATGAGTAAGGGGATCTTGCTGCTCTTCTTTATCGTCATGCTCATCTCACACATCATCCAAACTCTTTGAACCCTCTTCTTCTTCTCCATCCTCAAATATATTTGGTTGTTCTTCCACATGTGCATCTTCCTGCTTCTCAATATTTATCTTGAAGTGCACTATTTTTGTTTTATCTTTCTACTTTGGTTGTTCTTCACCTTAGTAAGCTCTAAACTCTTTGAAAATCACCTCTAGAGAAAACCATTTTACGGGTTAGTGGATTCCAAAGCTTATAACCTTTTACATTCTCACTATAACCAAAAAATATACATTTATGTGCTTTTGGATCCAACTTAGAATGCTTTTCTTTAGGCACATGAACAAAATCATCACAACCAAAGACCCTTAAATGTGAAATAAAAGGTTTTCTACCTATCCACAATTCATAAGGAGTTTTATCAAGAAGAGTTGAACAGGGAGATCTATTAACCAAATAACATGCAATACTTACAACTTCTTCCCAAAAGAATATATCAAGCTTAGCACCACTCATCATTCTCGTAACTCTTTCCATTAAGGTTCGGTTCATTCTTTCTGCTACCCCATTTTCTTGAGGTCTATAAGGTGTAGTCTTCTATCAAACACTACCTACATGCTTACATAACTCATCAAATTCCTTATAACAATATTCACTCCCATTGTCAGATCTCAAAACCCTTATCTTATAATTCATTTGCTTCTCAGCTAAGGCTTTAAATTTCTTAAACTTAGTGAAAACTTCATATTTAACATGCATAAAATATATCTAGGTGTATCTTGACACATCATCAATGGAAGTTACATAATAACAAGATTTTCCAAAAGAGTCAACATCCAATAAATGATCTCTAATAATCTCTTAGATTTATTAGTCCCGTTAGGAAATGATGATCTATTTTGTTTACAAAACACACAATGCTCACAAAAATCATTTTTACCAATAGAATAATTAGAAAGACCATCAACCTACTTTTTCATTCAAAATAATCTTAAGACCTTTTTCACTTATGTGATCCAATCTATGGTGCCACAACATACATACATTTTCAGCACTAGTTACATTGGAAGAATTATAAAAAGTGGAGGAATTAAGTCTAAATAAATTCCCTATCTGATATTATTTAGAAATCACCAAAATCCCTCTTACCAACCTGCAACTAGACTTGTCAATTGTCACATGCATTCCAAAATCATTCAACTTGGATACTAAAATTAAATTTCTTGCAAGTCCTAGAATATGTAAAACATGATCAAGGGTTTTAACCCTCCCATCACTAAAACACAACTTTACCTTTCCCTTACCAACAATCTTCTTCATGCTTTCATCACCAAGCAAAACTTCTCCCCCATCATAAGTTGAATATGAAGTAAACCACCCCTTGTGAGGATTCATATGGTAGGAGGCACTTGAATCAAAAATTCAAGAATCATTACTAATAGTGTTAGCATAAATAAACAAATCATAAAAATCACCATCTTCAAAGGAATTTTCTATGAAATCAACCAAACTCTTTTTCTTGTTCCTACACTCCTTTTTTCACATGCCCTCTTTTACCACAATTCCAACAATTTACTTTTCTCTTCCCAGGGGTTTTAGAACATCCTTTAGACTTGTATCTCTTCTTGTCCCCTTTAGCCCCTCCCTTTTGTTTGGACCTTCCTTGCACATGCAAGGCATCTTGGGAGCCCACATTCATGGAATTTCTCTTCATCAACTCTGAAAGAAGTATTGCAATGAGACTATCCATCTTCGGTTCTATACCACCACCACTTATGGCAACAATTAGATTTTCCCAAAATTCAGGTAAAGAGTAAAGAAAAAAAAAAATTATCTTCTTCTAACTTAACATCTACAAATGCAAGATGAATTAAAATCATATTAAAAGGATTTAAATGTTCTGCAATAGAATTACCATCCTTCATTTTTAGAGAATACAAACTTCTTTTGAGATACAAATTATTAGTTAAAATTTTATTTTGATAGATATCACCTATCCTCTTCCACAAATTGTATGTGGTGGCTTCTTCTAAAAAAATCAAGAGGACGAAATCCATAAGGCACAACCAAATGGTTCCTCATGCTTTCTTATCCATTTTCTTCCAATCTTCATCAAACATTTTCTTTGGTTTTGTTTGGCCTAAAACTATCAATCATTGATCTCTCTCTTCAAGGAGATCCTCCATCTTCAACTTCCACATCTCGTAGCCAGTGCCATTTGATTTCGGAATATCCAGACGAGAGGTAGAGGCCATGGTTTTCAATCTTCTTCATAGATCTATAAAAACCACAAATGCAAAAGCTCCCACTACAACCAAAAAACCTTCAACACTCAAAATAAAGCCATCCCTCTCTTAACAAAACCATTAGCTCTAATACAAAATCTTGGAAATGAAGGTATAACTTGAAGAAATATGAATTTAAATATGTGGTTTCAAATCTAAAAATATGTTTTCAAGGTTTCCATAAAATTATTAAGTGATTAACAATTGAAACAATGAAATAAAAATCTGCAATACCATAATTCATCAACATAAGTGACACAAGATATACGTGGAGAAATCATTATGGGGAAAAAATCCACACCCAAAGAGATCCAATGTTTGTATTAATCTTCAAGGAAGTATATTAATACAAAAATCCTCTCTAAAATCCAACAACACTTCATTATCTTGACAACTTGCAAATAACTCATACTAAACCACCATCCAAAGGATCCAATATATACAAGTTTGTGGGAGAGAATACCAAAAATAGTATCCCAATAAAATGAGAAAAACCATCTGAAAAACCAATGCCCCACTTAGTGTACAACCCATAAACATGGAATAAAATATTTAGTAATCAAATGGCTTGCACATGGGTGCCTAACCCATAGCCAATCAAATTGAGTCAAATTTGAGTGCTCCATAAGTCTTTGACAGCTCCAATAGCTATGTCCAACAAAAATTTCCGATGCCTTTGCAATTTTTTATTTACCTTCGCGACTGCGCCTTATTTTTTAAATGCTCATTGACCTCGAAGCGCTCCACGTGGCTTCCTCACGAAGCTTTTCACTTTTCCTTCACTTCACTTTTTGACAATCTCTGTTTGCGTGCTGCATGGCTCACTCCGGATGTTTTCCAAGTTGGGCCTACCTCATACTTTATTTTGCTCAGAGCGCTCGAAGTGGCTCTCTCTCGAGGCTTTCTGCTGGGTATCTTTTTGACTTTCTGCTGGGCTCTGTTTGAGTGACATGTGGTGATTTCTTCTACACTAGTTACCTGGGAATTGCCCCTAGACCTTTTGTACTCGCCTATTGCCGCTTGTCCTCTCTTTTTGTTGTGTGGTTTTCCATTCTATGTCGTGGCCTCACTGGCATGCTGCTGGCTGGTTGATGATTGCTATGACGGCTTGAGTTGATCTGGGACGTCAGTCTCTGGATGTGGTTTGCTTTTATCTTGATGCATCTTCAGGCGGTGGATTGGCCAATAAATAGGCCATGTTTTCTTTTATTTGTTTGTTGGTTAAGTTTTTCAAAAACTCCTGAGCACTGGGAAGAAGGCCTTTGTAATTGCTTTATTGAATTTGAAGACTCCAGACTGTGCCAAACAATTTTGGCCCTTTTGTTCGTTCATGCATTTAATGAAACTATTGTTCTGTGTCGTTATCTTGTTTTATTTCATGAATGTCTGTTCTTCAACTTTCTATGATTTTTCCATAACTCAATAAATGCAGACCATGTTTATTTCAAATCTTCTGTGTTAGTTAAGGACTATGTGGAGATTATGTTATGCAAAAGTGGAAGGTATTCTTGCAATTTAAGTGCTTTTGAGAAAATTATCTTAATAAACAACAATTTAGTGGTTTGAGCCTTTGCATTCTGCATTGTGCTCTAGTAAAGTTGTCTGAAGACTTTGGCGCATCGGCTGTAGTGTAAATTTTACATTCCTGCAATCTCCCTTACCTTTTACTTCACCCACTAAATAAAGAGCCAACTTCGGTAAAATCTCAGAGGTCACTTAGCTAGCGCACAATGTCCCCCATTAGCTAAGTTTCACATAAGACTGCTGCTACATGCAAAATATTGCATCAACAAGCTACATGCAAGCTCATGCACCACCATGAAAACTTAGGTGCCCAACCATGCAAGAGCATGCAAGGAAATGCATACTCAAGTGGTCCCAACCTATAAATTTTTATGCCTACAAAGAATATTCTCCTAGGATGCCTTGTAATTGCAACCGTGAAGGGTCCACCTGTTTGAATGCAATTACAATTTTTCATAGGAAAATAAATAATAAATATTTTTCCACTTATGTCCTCAAGAACACTTTCTAAAGAATGTGGAAACAATCAATTTAGGATAGAAATTATAATGTCACCTATCCCAACACTCCTCAAAGGGTGTATCATGAGATGATGACAAGAAATATAGAGAGGCCATAATTTGATTTCTTCCTTGGGACCTTATGATATGCATCCAAAAGAGAGACCTAGGAATGATGAGGGGATATGGAAATAATCGGGGATAGACCTTGGATTAGAGAGGATTGAGATGATGGAATGGGTGAAAATGGGATAATCAAGAAATAGATGGAAAGGGGATAATGATAAAATGGAGAAGATAATACCAATAGTGTCTCAAGCTAACTAGATCCTTGATTGATGATGATTAGGGTCTTTTTTACACTAGACTTGGGTAATTTCCTAGGGAATGATTGGATTTTCTTACTCAAGTGTAAATAATCACTTAAGGCTTAGATAAAATATGATTTTCTTACCTAATCTTGGATAATCACTTAAGAAAGGCTTGCATATTAACATCATTTTGTTTCCAAAGTCCATGATAGTTAGTATGTAGATTTTTGGAAAAAATTGTGTGTAAATTTTTACATCAACATTTCGGATCATACTCCATGATCCATCATCAGGATGATAAGCAGATGTAAAAATTTCTACACAGTTTTTTCTAGAAATCTAAATACGAAGGCTTGCATATGCTTACTATGGCTTGGATAATCACTTAAGTAAGACTTTGATGGGTATTTTGATATCAAGGATTAGGATCTAGATAGAACATTGACAAGATTTATTTTGATAAGATATGATATGAATTGTGATTGGATGATGAGATAGGTCAAAGATGATAAAGATTTGATATGATATAATAGGATTAGATTGGATGGGAAGATAAATGATGAAAGAAATAGTGATGACGATAAGGATGATAAAGATAGGTTGATGATTGATAGGATTAGGGTCTAGGGATGATGATTAGGATGACTAGGTTTTGGTAATGGATGAAAATGATAGGAAGAGTGTAGAGAAGGGGGATTTTCTACCCATGAGTCTCTTTACTCTCAAGAGAATCCCAAGGGTAAAACCACCCTAAACTACCTCAAGGAATGACGTTCAAGCAACAAGGTAAAGAGACAAGAGTTCTAGAATCAGAAAGAGTAGTTCACCAAGATTTTTTGGACAAACTAGCAAGTTCTCGGCCAAAGGATATCAACACAGAATAGGGACAACAATGTGGCGTGTTCCAGTCCCAGAGGTGTGTTGGCATCTTGTATGGACCAAAAAATCATGAATATCATAGAAAATGGAAAAGTGACTACTAATAATTAGATTGCTAAGAGTCATTAAGAATGTGAGAGATAACAAAAAGTAAATAAATTAAGGTAAAGAAAACTAAGTGAAATATAAATGATAAAGACAAGAGGAAGAAATAAAATGCTTACAACAATCCAAGTAATGAAGCCTCCAACACATGCATATCTTCAGTACCTGGATATGTAAGATCAAGAGAAAATGTTGGGGCTATATAGGGGTTTTCCTTAGTCAAACCCCTATTTTTGTGTTCCCACCTCCACGAATAGGCAAATGGATAGAGAAAGTGAACAAAGTAAGAAAATATGGAGTGATAAAAGAAATCCCCGCTCAAGGAGGAGAACCCGTATCACGAGATAGAGATGCAGTAGATGGGGGATGTGATAAATACCAAGATGCTCAAAGGTACAAGGCATAAGGTAGATATCATGTGCAAGGCTTAGAAAGCCAAGGAGAAATATAGAGTTGTGAGAGTTAAGAGAGTTGCAAAGGGTGTTGTGAGAGCTTGAGAGTGCTATTATAGAGAGATGTAGAGATCTGTTCAAGTAAAATAGCAAGGGAATGTTGTAGAGAGAAGAAGAGAATTCAAGAGATCAGTCTAGAAGACCAAATGAATTGAAAAAATTGCATTTAAAGAGAGAAGAGGAGGGAAAAGAGGCTTCCTAAGTTGTTACAAGGTGTCTAAGACTGTTACCATCAACAAAAGGAGTTGATAAGTGGCAAACATGCTCATAAATGGTTGTTTGAACGTCAAAATGTCACAAGATACTAGAACGATGCGTTTACGTCCATGTGACATGCTAGTGTTGAGACACATCACGCTACAAAATGACAAGAACAAGAAAAGCACAAGGTTTGATGCAAAATGACGTGTAAAGGTTGTTAGAGTAATAAGTCATTTCACTTAATTAATTTAATCATATTGGTTAATTAATTAAGCCACTTATCACTTTAGATTTACTTAAGCTAAAATTAGGGACATTAATAATTAATTATTAATTATTAAGTGTGCACACTAGGGTTTCCTAATTTTAGGTTTTGATCTTTTTTCTTAAGGATTGATCTCATTGTAATTATTCATTCTCTTAATGCAATTTTTCGCTTGAGGCTTGCAGAGCATCTTTGTTGTTCTAGAACATTTTTCTTTCTTTGTGATAGGCTATTGCTTGTAGGTGTTCACTCCGATTTGTGAGGTTCATTTATCAACTTTTGCATTGTATCAGAGCTTTAGATTTGCATCTACCTATTCGTCATTTGAAGGATATTTACTTACAGTGATTTTTAAGTGTAAGGGTTTCAAGCCAAGCATCTTTTTGCAAGATCTAGGGTTAGCCTACTTTTTGGGAATTTTTTGGGAAAAATAGAGGTCACCATCGCAATTAGAGCACCCAAAAACCCTAGGAAAGCTTATTGTTTTGTTGATTTTGGAGTTGTTAAAATAAAAGGCAATTTTTTTTGCTAGGGAAGCTATACCGCCTCCCCAACATGCTTGATGAGGCAAAAATTCCATGCAAATCGAATTTTTTTTTGATAAAAGTGGTTTTTTTGCCGATGAGCTAGCACTTCTAGTAGAAAAGGCGACTTCCACCCAACAGCCATCGGGCGACCACCAGTCGGCCTCCAATCTGCCACCGTTGCTCATTCCACCGCCACCGTTGTGCACTAGTCCTCGAGGGCTTACAAACACAAGCCGATGGTCATATAGGCGCCTAGGTCCTACGTGCCTAGCCCTGCCAACCTCCTAACCCCTGTGTATGGTTACTTGGGTGACCAAGGTCTTTGGCCTGAGCCCCTACCGCCAGCCCCCTGGTCCTACATGCGACCAAGGGCTTATTTGTTTTAGCCCCCAAGGCTGCCTGAAGGCCTAATTGGACAATTTGGAGAACTTTCACGAAATTGGGCGTAGCTTTTGCGAATGATCTCCATTTTTCAAAAAAAGACATATCATCAAAAATTAGGTTCCGAGCACTATCCAGTGGTGTTGGTTTTTTTTTTCTAGTTTTTTTGTTTTGATGCCTTTTTCGCCTGTCAATGTCAGAAGTTGTTGTTTTCACTTTGGGAGGTGTAACTTTTGCATCTGGACTCCATTTTGCACAAACGAATAGGCGTTAGAAAGCTAGTTTCGTCCTCTACATATATCTTAGACCTAATTTTCTAGAATATTTACTAGGCATCTGATATTCTTATTTGATATCATCTTTTTCTTTCTTGTTATTTTCTTGGGAAACGTGCAATTTAGGTTTTTTTTTTTGAAATCAAAGAGAATTATTTTTTGCTTTGAGAGTATATATTGTTGTTTTTTTCATGGATTCACATAATATTGCACCCCTTACTCCATTCAACCATTTTAGTTGGAAAAAACAAATGAAGATTCATTTGATGCATAAAGGGTTGTATAGGGTGGCCATGGGTACAAAAGTTGAACCTATAGGTGTTGCTAAAAAGAGAAAGTGGTTTAATAGGTGTGATGAGGCTTTTGGTAATTTATGTATGTCTATTTCTCTAGATCTTCTTTTTCATGTTGAGTCTTGCACTACACCCCATCAGATTTGGACTACTTTAGGGTCCTTGTTTGGGAGGCAAGATACTATGAGAGGATTCTAGTTGGAGAATGAGCTTATTGGCTTAAATCCTAGGGATTTTGACAGCATCCAAGATTTTTTCATTAAAATCAAGTCTTTTAGATTGCTGTTGACACAGTGTGGTATTTGGAAGTAGGACTCTCAGTTGATATTGTCCATTCTTTCTAAGCTTGGACCATATTATTCAAGTTTTGTATCTACCTTTTATGCCACTAGGGATGCTCTTGGTACTCGGTCTACTATGCCATCTCTTGATGAATTTGCTTCATCCATCACTCAAGAGAAAGCTAAGTTGGCTAGCATGGGAAAGTTGAAACCTTCTACATCACAGAAACTTATTGAATCTCAAGGGTACACAGATCAGAAAGCTTCCAGTGGAAAGGGAAAGAAACAAAAAAAAAGGATTCCAAACCTTATGAGCAGCAAAAGGAGCCCTTGGATTCATTCTCTTCTTCAAAGGGGAAATCATATAAGAAGGAGAAGGTTAAATGTGCATATTACAAGAGAGAAGGACATGCAGAACATAGTTTCTATAAGAAGGACACTGATGAGCTGAAGCATCTTCTTCAGAAATGTCAGATTGATTTTCCTTCTAGGATGTCTGCATCATCTCCTTCCCCTTATTCTTCTTCTTCAGAGCAGCATGACATGGGAATAACTAGTTTACATACTTCATCATATATGAAGGGACATGCTCTGTGTGCTTCTTCAGGTCTTGGATTAGGGATATGGCTTCTAGATTCAGGAACATCTCATCATATGGTATCTTCACAATCTATGTTCACTTCCTTTGAGCCTTGCACTATGTCTCCTATTTTGATGGGAAAAAATACATACATGAATGTTACATGGAAGGGGTCTATTAGTTTTTGGGACAACACTTTTTAGGATGTCTTGTGTGTTCCTCACTTGATACATAACCTTCTTTCCATATATTAGATCACACATGGAGGCAATGGGAGATTTGTGGAGTTCACACCTAATTTAGTTATCAACAGAGACTTGGAGAGTAGAGCAGTTATTGCTACCGGGGTGGTGGATCACTCATCTCAGTTGTATTCCTTTGTATATTTTTCTTCTGATAGTGCTTCTGTTCCTACAACTGTTCATCACACTTCTAGTGTGAAGCATCCCATAGAGGTGAAATTTGGCTTCTTGAACCTTGGAGTTCTCAATTTGGATCTAGTTCTTGATCCATCCATTCCATATCCTCCACCTCCTATTGCGGTTGTTGATACTTCTATGGCTACAACTCTGGTTTCTTCTATTTCAGTGCACCAGGACCTCATTGATCATTTACCTTTGGAGGTTTCTCTTTAGTACTCACCTACTTTGAATTCTTCATTGGTTGAGGTCACACCTGATTCACCTTTAGAGATTGCATTCATGCAGCTTCTTCCCTCTCACTTCTTTCAAGAGATGTGGTTTCCTCAGTCTTTTTGGAGTTACTTCATTATGGGGGGCCTACGTGGTCTCTTTATTCCTCTCTTTTGGGGGGGTTCTTTTATGTATCTTTGTGATGGATGGTGTCCATGGGGGGTCTTATGGAGTCCTCCATCCTTCATCACTTAGTTGTTTTTTGAATTCTATTTTGGGGAGGAGTTTGGTTCCCACTGGGTTTTCTCCTTTACCCCATTTGGTTTAGTTTTCATTGCATTTTTCCATGGGTACCTGGTTAGGCCTTGTTGCCAAGACCCATACTTTCTTTCATGCATCTTTTTCCTAGTATTTTAGCTACTCCCTAAGTTCATCTTAAGGGGGGGTGTTAGAGTAATAATTCATTTCACTTAATTAATTTAATCATATTGGTTAATTAATTAAGTCACTTATTACTTTAGGTTTACTTAAGTTAAACTTAGGCACATTAATAATTAATTACTAATTATTAAGTGTGCATACTAGGGTTTCCTAATTTTAAGTTTTGATCTTCTTTCTTAAGGATTGATCTCATTATAATTATTCATTCTCTTAATACATTTTTCTGCTTGAGGCTTGCAAAGCATCTTTGTTTTTCTGGAACATCTTTCTTTCTTTGTGACAAGTTATTACTTGCAGGTGTTCATTGGGGTCTGTGAGGTTGGTTTATCAACTTCTACAAAGGTAGCTGCTGAAAAGGGGGTCCTAAGCATCTTGAGAGGGAAAAATGGTTGATGTAGGGGCTAAAATGAGCTTACACAAGTGCCAAGGGAGTGGACACTAAAGTTTATACAAGAATATATGTGAAATTGTGAGGGGTGCAATTTTATATTACATATTGCCCCCACTTTAGCAGGCATATGAATGTGCACTAATATGCATGCTAAAGGAAATTTACTAAACATAAATAACATCATGATACCATAAGGATATTGTAGAGGAAGCAGACAAATATTCAAACCAAGGAAGCATGCCCCCAAGCTAAAGACCTACAAAAAAAACACATTAGACAAGAAATACCTACATAAGACAATAATGTTAGAATATAAAAATCAGTTACATCACAAGGTTAGAATATAAAAACACACAAAAAATAACAAATTTGAGTCAGAAAAGTGAAAGAGACCTTGATGTAAATGGTTGTATCAGTACTATGCATCATGACCAAATTAAGATAACACATATAATAATTCTTAAAAAAAGAGAAGTTAAGGATCGATTTCTTGAAGAGAAGAATGTACCCAAAAGTTAGGGAAATAACTAATTTCGAAGAGAGACATAGGTATATACTCAAGATGAAGAAGATGCAAGTCTTTGATCAGGTATATACAGTTTGAGAAGAGAGGAGATAAGAGAATTTATGAGAGAGAGGGAGGAGCTAGAAAGGAATGAAAATTATGAGAGAGATGGCTCCACAGATACTCAATCCCGAGGAGGGTTGAAAAAATGCATCGTAGGATCTACAGACCTACGAAAGGTGAAAAAAAGGCTCTGTAGGTCCTCAGAGCTACAAAGTTGAACAAAGTGCACCAAATGCTTGCAAACCAATGGTGAATAGATCTTGTCGGATGAAAGCACTTTACAAGTGCTCAAAATTACAAAGGAGGCACTCCAAGTGCTCGGTTTTGAAGGAAGCTCAATGTGAAAGGATTTGTAGAGTCTCATTGGTCCTTACAGGTGCTCAGTCCTACAAGGAAATCTTGATGCAAAGAAGCTCTACATGTTATTGATCTTGCAGAGCAAGACTAATTAGAAAATCCTATGGCTACTGCAAGTTGTGATATTGGATAGTCATAGAAAAGATAGGTCTAGTTGGGTTGCCCCCAAGCTAGATGCAAAGATATAAGACAGGTCTATTCAGGCTGCCCCCAAGCTAGATGCCATAAAATTCACTTGAGATAAAATCTTTCAGAAGGGGGTCCCTCGGGAACCCTTCAAAAGAAAAGGGGTCCACTCAAGGTATGCTTCATTTGAAAGACATAGAGAAGAGAGGGGTTCCGTCAAGGAGGGAAAAGATCTCCAAAACAAGTTATCACTGCCCCCAAAATATAGGGGAGGTGAACCATGCAGGAAGGGAGGTGTAAGAACCTCATTATAAAATTATTCAAATAAGAAGGATAGAGGTAGAAATCAATATCACTTATCATGCAAAGAAAAGAGAGATGTGCATCAAAAAAATGGAAGAGTGCTGACACAATAATCATGAAGTTGTTTTATTTTATCCTTCAAGGCCTTACATTCACTAGTGGAATGGCCAGACACTCAATGGTTTGCACAAAAAGAATATTTTTCCTTATAATGCTTATGGAATTCTTATGTGTAGGAAGAGGAAGAGTAATTAAGTGAGCTTTTAGAATAATCAACAAAAAATGTCCTTGCTTAGATAAAGAATGAGGAGCAGGAAGCAACCCTTTCTCTTGTGGAGAGAAGATTGACTGCTCACAAGAAGAAGGCATGAAGATAATAGATATTGGAAGATGAATCAATCCAAGAGAATGAGGTTGAGAAAAAACTATGTCAATGCTCAATCATGGTTTCCGTTTAGATTGTTCATTCGACAAACCAAGCCCCAAATTATTCTTACAAGGTACACGTTCTATAAGGACCTAGATGCCTTGTGCGTTACACCCACAACCTTTATGCCCATAGCCATATTTAGAGACAAGTTTAAAACTAGGGCTATAACATGTTTTCAAATCTTGAGAAGGAGGATCCTCATAGAGAGACTTATTCCAGCAAGGGGGATCATACTCTTCTACAATATTGTCATCAACCTTCTTGATAGGACTTCCAACATTAGCCTCTTAATAAAGGTGTGATCATCTTCCTCAAAAGGAGGAGGATCAACATTAATAACATTACAATTTACGTTCACATTATCCTGTGATGAAAAAGAATAACCATCTTTGATAGTGGGTTTGGATGATGTTATCGAAAGGACTAAGTGGATGGGTCGACTTTATATTCTCCAATGAAGGATTCTATAAATTATAGAGAACCCAAATCATCACCAAGACATGCATTCTCTTGAGAAGATGTAAAAGGAGTAGACTTGGTATTTCTTTCTTCAGAAGGATCTTCTTTAGGGACATCTACCTTGAGCGTGTCGTTTGTAATAGGTACCATAGGAGTAAGCATCAACACATTGGAAGAAATTGAAGGGATAAGATTAGGCACAATTGAAGCCTTACCAACAACTACCATCTCACTCAAGTGTATGACATCAGGGTCAGCCCTAACTATGACTACTTTATAGTTACAAATGAGCTTAATAAATTTATGTAAGGTAGATGGGACTACACCCATAAAATGAATCTATGGTCTACCAAGAAGAATATTATATGGTAGCTTTTTTGAAATAACATATATAAGGGTGGATACAGTAATAGGCCCAGACCTTAAAGGTAAGACTATTGTACCTAGGACTTGTTGATTGATATTATTGACCCACGAATGCATATGGAAGAAGCAATAAGAGAAGATGAATCAATTTTAATCTTTGGCAATAGATCAATGGTACATACATTGAATTCCAAACAAGAGCCAATAAAATTACGTCTAATGCCGATATTATTAATGTTAATTATGATCATTCAAGGGTTCACTTTCTTTTTTACTTTCAGAGGTGGGAGTTCCTGTGGATAGAACGTAATATTTAGCGAATCCACATGAATATGAGCTATCAATGCATTAACATCCGTTGGCCTTGCAGAAGAAGGAAAGAGGATCTTTTGCAAGGCTTCTTGAAGCATACCTTGATAATCTAGAGTAGACTGAAGGAAGTCCCATGTAGTGAGATCTTAGTCAGAGTAACACAAAGTTTCTCAACAAGATCATAATCATCAGGTGCTTAAGTTGTAGGTTAAGGTGCTGAATGAAGACTTGGTTGAAAAGGTGGTAAAGAAGTAGGTTGATAAACATTTTTTTATTCCTTTTAGTATTATAATTATGAGCTACCACTCTATAAGAGGGAGCCTTAGAAAGATAAGAATAATCACTATCAAGTGGAACACCATTAATAGACCAAATCCTTTTAGGAGAAGGACTAGCTGGAGTCAAATAAATGATTGGTCTCTTAGGACTTTAAGGGGAAATATAGACATAGATGATATTTACAGATTCCTCACAACTAGTGGAATAATTGTTTGAAGACATATTCTCAACATTGATCCAAGGAGGAGGGTAAACTCACAAAACTGGTTTACAATTCCAATGAGGAAGGTTAAGTTGTAAAAAATGCCCCCATGCGAAAAAAATGGTTTTTGTGGGTTCAGACGAACATCTGGTTCGAGTGAACCCAAAGGGGGAACTCACTAGAACCCACTTTGAGCGAACCTATTAAATGCTGGGTCCCACATCTCTTGAGGAAAAAACAAAGGAAAGGGTTTTGGAAAGGGGGTTTGCTCGAACCCCCCTTTTCCCCCTTTCTCCCTCTGGCACCAAAAAACTCCAAAATTTTTCCCTTTGAAGCTCGAGTTGAGGATGAAAATGGAGGAGACTTCATATACCCAATTGGATGATGGTAGTCCCCAGAATGAGCTATCCAACAAATATAATTTTAATATTATTTGGTTTTATTATGTATATTTTTTTAGTTTGATTAAACATAGGTTTTTGATTGAAAATCAAGCTCTCAATTTTGCACATGTAGAAAAATAACAGATTATTAAAAAAAAAGTTGAAAAATATTAGTGCACTAGATATTGAAGTCCTTGATCCAACAATTTTGTTTTGAATTTCGATACATACAAAAAAATTTATGTTGTATACGGTTTGCCTGTCTGAATTGTAATTGGTTTGACTTTAAAACTTGATTGAGGAAAAAATATTCAATAAATCACTATGAAACCAATTTGAAACACTAGATATCATAGTTACAAATCTAAATTCAAAAAACTTATAATTTTATCCTTCATAGAATTTTTTTTATGTTGTATATGGTGAGCATCAATCCTTAAAAATGGTGATTACTTAAAAAACTAGTTTTTGAAGGAGATGGAGAAAGAAGTGCAATTTGATTCCAAATTTTTTGAAAAAAAAAATATTTAGAATCTACAAACAAAATTTCACAAATCAGTAGTTTGCATCATGTTCAAATTCCTCACGGTTTAGCCATATAGGTGCCCGAAAGTGAAGATTTAATTAGAAAAAATCAATTCAGTTTCCAGTTTGGCCAAAAATTGTAAACTAGTATTGTGGAATCACCCAAGATCAAATGTGAAAGGAGATTCATCATTAATTAATGTATCATCTCTAGAGGAGAGTGCATTCGAATAGAAAAGAGATTCATCATTCACTAATGCATTTTCTATAGAAGAGAGTGCATTGGAATGAAGAGAAGGTAAAGTAATATTAAGAAAAGTATCAATGGTTTCATCTTCTTGCAAAAAAATATCCTTCGAAGCAAGAGGAATTTCATGAGAAGGATCTAATACACCGAGTGAAATTGGTAAAGCCAAGTCACCATCACATGCATGAAATGGAACACCATTAACACTTTGAATAAAATTAGATACTAAACTAACAAAAGAGGATATTAAATTCATTTTGGAAATAATAAGTTAAACATAATAAACAATGCATAAACAAGTCGGTCGGAGGTCAAATTTTCACTTTGATAGCAAGAAATGGTGTTTTCACGTTAGGTTCACCAAAATGTAGAGAAGGGGGATTCACTACTCATGAGTCTCTTTATTATCAAGAGAATCCTAAGAGGCGAACTACCATAAACTACCTCAAGGAAAAATGTTCAAGTGACAAGGTAAAGAGATGAGAGTTCTAGAATTAGAAAGAGTAGGTCACCAAGATTTTTTGGAAAAACTAGCAAGTTCACGACCAAAGGATGTCAGTGAAAAATAGGGATGATAACACGGTGCGTTGGAGTCCTGGAGGCATGCTGGTGTCTTGTATGGACTAGAAAACTATGAATACCATAGAAAATGGAAAAGTGACTACTAATAATTAGATTGCTAAGAATTCTTAAAGAATGCGGGAGATAATAAAAAGTAATAGAACTAAGATAAAGAAAACTAAGTGAAATATAAATAATAAAGCCATGAGGAAGAATGAAAATGCTTACAACAATCCAAGTACTGAAGCCTCCAACACATGAATATCTTCAGTACCTAGGTATGTAAGATCAAGAGAAAATTTTGGGGCTTTATAGGGGTTTACCTTAGTCAAACCCCCATTTTGGTGTTCCCACCTCGACGAACAGCCATATAGATAGAGAAAGTGAACAAATTAAGAAAATATGGAGTGATAAAAGCAATCCCTGCTCAAGGAGGAGAATTTGTATCATGAGATAGAGATGTATTATATGGGGGATGTGAGAAATCCCAAGATGCTCAAAGGTACAAGGCACAAGGTACATATCATGTGCAAGGATTAGGAAGCCAAGGAGAAAGATAGAGCTACAAGAGCTAAGAGATTTACAAAGGGTGTTACAAGAGCTTGAGAGTGCTACTGTAGAGAGCTATTAAATTAAAAGAGCAACAAAATTTTGCAGAGAGGAGAAGAGAATTCAAGAGATCAACCTAGAAGACCAAATGAATTGAAAAGATAAAATTGAAAGAGAGAAGAGGAGGGAAAAGAGGCTTCCTGAGCTATTACAAGGTGTCTCAGGCTGTTACCACTAACAAAAGGAGTTGAAAGGTGGCACACATGCTAAAAAATGGTCGTTTGAACATTGAAACATCACAAGACCCTAACATGGAATGTGGGAATCCACATGGCATGTTAGTTTCCAGACATATCAAACTACAAAATAATAAGAAAAGGAAAATCACAAGGTTTGATGTAAAGTTGGCGTGTAAAGGTAGCTGCTGAAAAGGGGGTCCTTATCATTCCGAGAGGGAAAAAAGGTTGATGCAGGGGCTAAAATGAGCCTACACAAGCGCTAAGGGAGTGGACACTAAAGAAAATACAAGAATGTATGTGAAGTTATGAGGGGTGCAATTTTATGACATTATAATGAGGTAAAGATAATGGATTTTGGATGTATATAGTGAAAATGGTTGATGTTTCAGGTGAAATGATGGTTGAGGAAGGGTCTCCCAGGTCTACTTTAGGGATGTAAAGTTTAAGATTGTAAGCTAATGTATCAAGATGGTTAAATTATAATGAAATGATAAAGGCACAACTTCATTCTATAGAGGTGTAGCTTCAGGCTATAAAGGCACAAATTCAAGCTATAGAGATGTAGCTTCACAAAGAGCTATATAGAGGTGCCTTATGATGATAGATAGGTGTTGAGGGATGATGTAAAAGTTAAATTTGACAATCTAAGATGGATCTTGATGTTTTTTCTTAAAACATGATCAAACAAGAAGACACAATGGCTGACTTGATTTTTGAGGTGATAAGGATAAATTTCAGCAATGCAAGATGAATGGCCTCACTAGTTTTACACATGAAAATATGCTAAACATGATAGAACAACCTATATTTAGTCAAGTAGGTGTGTTAAATTAATGTAGGTCCACTCACCAAAGGCGTAAAACCTCCAAATAAATGGGAAAATATGGTATGAAAAGGTCATGTACCACTTTTCACCCCTTACCTTAGAAGGACAAGGCCCTATTAAGAAGTATGTGTCACCTCAACAAGAAAAATTACATGGTGAGTAACTTTAGGCATGATACTATACCTTGCACCAAACTAAGCAACAAATAATGGTCTTAAGGCTTCTATAAAAAAGCTTTTTAGTGGTTTTTTAATGGCGAGCCCATTTGATAGTGCCCAAGATTAAGAGGGTCCCTCCTCTCATCACCAAATGGGTCTCAGAGGACCAAAGATCTCATGACTTGGCTCAAGTGATGCTATTTATACTTTGAGGTATAAAATTTTCTCTCCCTACTTTATATACCTCACCAAAAATGTTGTTGGGGTCATCCTTGAGGTGATCAAATCCCCAAGTAGTCCTCCTAATAGGAAATATTATACTAGATTATTTTGGTCACCTAAGATCATATGAATCACAAGGTGAGAGAATACACGCAAGCTATCAAGCCTTGGGATAATACTTATAACATAAAATAAATGAAGAAATATGAGATTTTTGATCTCCAAGATCACACTAAGTGTAAGGAGAGAGAATACCTCTACACATACTTTCAAACACAAAAAAGCAATGTTCATTAAACCCACTAAGCTACATTAGATTCATATATTAGTGGAAAATAAAGTCTTGTACCAATATATCTACATCAAAATATTAGTAATCTTAATGATAATGGTCTTTGACAAGCATTAAATAGTTGCAACATGTGTTAATTTCTCAAAAATGAAGGTTAGATGTAAAAATTGAATGAAAAACCTTACAAATTGCAACTTGAAATAGAAGTGCAACTCTACTTGATGGAGTCACCACTTTATGAAATAGAAGTGTATTTTTATGATGTATAAATGCATCTTTATGAAGTAAAATCACCACTTCAAGCTTCAAAGGTGTAGTTTCACAGACATGGTCTAAAAATAGCTTCTAAGAACTTAAACATATGGTTTTTCAATAGCCTAGTTGGGTAAGCTGCAAAATGAAGCTATATGACACTTAAAAATATAGATATCTTGTCAAAATATTTTGGATTATATGCTCAAATGATCTCAAAATGGAGCAAACCCTATATATGCTAAAAATATTACAAGAGACCCTAGTTTTGAAAAACCTTAGAAACCCTAATTTTTGCAAGAAAATAATGAATAGAACTATAAAAATAGAGTGTTAGAATTATGAAATCTTGAAAAAAGGCTTCAAGAGTTAAGAAAACCATAGACCTAGGTCAAATTGATTAAACTCAAGCTTTAGAATGAAAGCACAATTTTTGGGCGATATAGGTGTCAATTTATGAAACATAAGAACCACTTTATGCAATAGAGACTTAGTTCTATGAGGTAGAGGCACCTTTATATGAAATAGAGGCACTAGTTCATAGTATGGGGTCAAAAAATGATATTTGCATTATCAAAACTCACAAAAAATCCATGAAAATATATTAGTTCAAGGACGGGGTCCCACCGGGCGTGCCAAATTGAAGAGGGTTGGAAAAATATTAAAGGCGAAAAAAGGAAGATGAAAGAAATATAAATCAAAATACCTTCACCTAGAATGTTTTCTTCTCTCCTGAATGAATGAAAATGGAGTGTACCCTTTTTCCATTTTATTTTCTCTTTGATGTTGATATGTGGATTACTCAATGTTTTAGCACAACCTTGATATGATTTGATAATAATAGTGATAATATTGATTCAATATAGATTTTTATATCATGTAGGTATGATAATAATGTAGAGAGGATAAAATACTCTCAAAACCCTCTCTAAATCTCTCACAACAATAGCTTAAACAAAATGAAGAAATTGCAATTTTAACACAACAAATTATTTGCACAAGAAATTCATTGATTTTCTCTATTTAAGAAATTGATTACAAATGATTTTCAGTCATCCATGGACTAATTATCAACAAATAAAACTCATATGAACATCTAATATGCATATAAAAATATTCAAATACAATCTATATTCAACTATTTGAGTTCTTGCTAATTTATCTCACTCCCGAACACCACAATTCCACTTGCAATTTACATAGCTTCAATCTGTTGATATAAAACTTTCATGGAATGTTGTAAATTAGTCCCAACCTATAAAAACACACCAAAAAAACCCTCACAAATAATGCTATGCATTCCTCTTTCTATCTCCTTCTTTTCTCCCCAAACTTGCATTATTGAAGAATGGGTTTTTCCTGTTGTACTCCTCCCTGGCATGAAATTAATTTTACATGCCTTATTTGGGCCTCTCCAATATGGAATGACCCATGCTATTTCTGCACATAAAATTCTTCAAAAAAACAATTAAAAATAGATAAAAACCATTCCCAGTAGCTCGCTAAAGATAAGAGTCTTTTTCAGTTTTTTTCTCTCCTTCTTGACTCCTGAAAAAGTAGAAAAATCAAAGCAAGTCTTGTAATGCCCCGCCAAGTAACCTTAAAGGAAGTTGCAATTAACATCTTAAGTGAACTAATTTTTTTTTTTATAAAGTGCATTTAACATACACATTCACTTACTAATTAACAACAACCTCTAAAGCTACAAGGTTAAGATTACTTAAACCCACACATACATATTACATATAACCATAGCCTTATGAACTTTATGAAATAAACATCATACATCATAAGAATACCACATAACATAATAAGATAATCAACGAAGATACAATCTCATAAACATTATCTTAAACCAATAGTTACATCACTCATTCCCAGAATGAGGCAATAGTACATAAGGTTACAATTACATACTCTCACCTCATAAACATAAGAGGGATAAAATAACTTATACAAGTTAAAATATTACAATGCAAGAATAACAACAAGAACCACGAGCTATCCATTTGGATGTCTCGCCACCAAGTACTGAAGATAGATGGGGACCCAACAGTTTTGGTGCATGTTCCACCCTACCAATGTGGTACCCGAAGGCCCAACCCCCATGCTAGGAGATAGTAACAAAGTAACATGGACAAAGATTCTACTACCTCTAACCAAAGGCAAAATCAAACTGACTCATACTGTTATAACCAACCAAATGAATTAAAAAGTACAACTCATTCACCATACAAGTAGGAATCAAGTACAACATACGTACAATATACGTACAAATCAAGTACAATACAAGTACAACTCCAACATCACTGACATAGGTCACATTGCTTCCAGACATAATAATAATCAAGTATGTTCACAGAACCATACACATAAAACAATTAACAACAGTTGTCCTAGATAGAGTGTCATCGCAAGGTTTGTCATGAGATCTCATCTGGGCATTCTTCATAGGCTCTGACACAGGTAATCCTAGTGGCCTCAATCGAATCCCGGCACTCATACTCACTCATGCAAAATCAACTACCTCTCGCAAGAACTAGATAGTTGATCTTGCCATTCTAGGCCTTCTCACTCATCCCAAGTCTAAACAAGCCCTTGTGTCTATGAGTGAGGATTAAATTATCTTGATTAGTGAGAAGTTAGTCCTAATCTTCTAAGTACATTATTTTAATTATCACTTGTTTAAATCACTCTTGAAGGTTATCCATTTTACCTCTTTGGGCTCTCGCGCCTAACAAAAGCCACTCTTCTATTTGACAACACACACCCAAACAATCCACCAAGGGAACCACAAGTGTATACCAACTGGGCATCATAATCCACTCCAACACAAGGAGGATACAAATAATAGAAACTCACTCCAAACATTTTGGAAGCAATAATCACATAGTCCACTCCTTTCACAGGAGGTACAAAAGATCTCACTCCAAACATCTTGGAGGCAACAACACATAGTCCACTCCTTTCACAGGAGGCAACAAGATGAAATCACATCACAAGGTCACTCCATACAAGGAGACACGGATCCCATAATCCGCTCCTAAACCAAGGAGGTGCAAACATCCCCTTTCGTGAAAACCGGGTAAAACTGAAAAGATGCCATGCACTACCCAAGGAAAACAACTGGATGACATAAAGATTCAACAACCCTTATCCTCTAAGTTCTTCTGAAAGACTTATAATTTAGGACTAACACTAAATCCCAAAACCAACAATGCAACTTGACGACATAGCAACAAAAGCATTCAAATGATTAATCAAATCTAATATTTGGATTTCCTAAATCCATACTCATTCAATAGGTAGTGTTGACAAAGTCAAAGACACGATAACTAGATGATCTAAAATAATCATAACCCCTATTTCCCTTTTCATTATTGGAAATCTAAAACAATTAAACTTACTTCCCTTTACTGAATACAGAGAATTAAATCCTTTAAAATAATCATGAGGAAGATACTACTTTTGGATATACCAAATCCACATCTCTTTCATAATCCAATCACAATGATTCAATTTATCTAAATAGAGATTAATAAATAACATAATTGATTGCCTCATCAATAAAACAACTTCTTAATTTACTTTTAAATCGACACAAATCCATGCAAGTAAACTCTTTCCATTTCCTAACCAAATTTTACATCTCATTCAATTTTCTATTTAAAACATTCAATCACTTTAATATAATAACATATTGTTTCTCTATCCATTTTCCATACATACTAATCATTTCTTTTAGAACACTAATAATACCCAATTTGCAAACAACAGAATAAAATAAGATAAAATATTATTTATTCTTTCAAATGGATATATAACTTCAATATATATATACTAAATATAAATTAATATATTTAAATATATTTAATCATTAACATATCTTCTATTCTTTACAAAATATCAAATTGTTTAATTCAAAATAAAATATCCCTTATCATCAATTTTTCAAAATATAAATATATTTTTCCAATTAAATCAAATTAATAATTGAATGTTTTACACATGAATTTAAATTCCATAATTAAATTTTAAATTATGCATTCTTTAAATCAAATATATACCTCCTTCAATTAAACTTTAACATGTCATTTTAAAATAAACAATAATTTCCCCATACGTTTATAATTTTAATTCCACTAATCTAATATACAAATTTTATTTAAAATAATATAAATAAATATAATACTTTAGTATTATAAATTATAATATAAAATATTATTAAATAATATTTTAATATTATAATAACAATACATAAAATATTAATATTTATAAATATCAATTTATTATTATTTTATTTACAAAACAGCCATGGGAAAAATAACTTAACAGTAGTCTCATGTTTCAAGTATAACTCAAAAACTGCTATTTTAAAGAAAAACAATCAAGAACAATAAAACACAAAGAGGAAAATTTAGTACAAGAAGCTACAGGAAGAGATGAATTTCTGATGCAAGCCTTCTTCAAAGATTTCTTGAATTTTCTTTAATCCTCAAATGAATCCAATCCAAAATCCAACAAATGCAAACAATCTTTTCTTCAGTCAATTCTACAATCAAACTTCTTTCAAACCCTTGTACGAATTTTCCAAAATTTCTTCCCTGCTGTAAAAATGTATTTTTTTTTCTAAAAGATTTTTCTCCCCTAAAATTAAAACATGTATTCTTTATAAATCAAAAATACCTAATACAACCCTAATTCATATTACATGCAATTAGATATTTTCATTTCAATTTCAATTTCAATATTTACAACCCTAATTCACATTACATGCAAATTAGATATTTCAATTTCAATTTCAAATTTCAATTTAATTTCAATTTCACTTTCAATTTCAAATTTCAATTTCAATTTCACTTTTCGAAAACCCACTTTCAATTTAAAATGCAATTTGAAATAATAAATTAATTTCCAAAGTTGCAACTAATTTCCCAAATAAACATTTAATTACAATTTCCAATTTAATTCCCACACGTTGAAATTAAATTCCAAAATTAATTTTAATTCTTTTATTTCCTTTCATTCTCTTGCATCACGTTTAATTAATTAATTTAATTATTTAATAACTAAATTCAACCCCCTTGGATTAAATTTAATTAATTAAATAATTTAAATATAATTAATTAATTTAAATATAAACTTTTATCCACATTGCATTATTTAAATTAAATAACCATCAACATGATTTAAATGCAATTATTCTAAATATCTATTTCCAAATCAAGAATCCTTCAGAAATAAATAACATTAAAGCAAGATAGACAATGATTCGACACACACAACTGACGACACACTAAGGCTAGGGTGTAGACTTGACACATGTTACCTAGCTACTATCTCCTGTTCAACTTAACCGTTGGATCGACACGCTCAAACTTGTGAAACCAGGTGAAGTCGATGTCATGTACCTGCAATCCTGCAACCAAGTAAACAACATCATACAATATATCCAGCATATAATACACACTGTGAAGAAGGAATTACGGATTCGTAGGGCGCTCGCAAGCGAGTGATGCGAAACCGTCCTCTTCACCAATACACTAATTGAAACTGACACTTCCATCATAATTCCAATAATCTCATAATAATATCTCATGTTAACTCTACAACATCATTAATCCATAATGCATGTGAAACAATAATCAGATAACTACATCCCACAATAATAGTTGTCGCTCAATAGTAACGATCAAAACATCATAACAAAATATATCCAGTATCAAAATAACTGCAACCAAACATAACATAAAGCAAACCAAACAAGAAGCAAAACGGAGGGGTATTACAAGTCTTGGGTGCCCACTTCCTAGTCCCTAATTTTTAGGTATCATTAATTTTTTTTTTAAATCTCCACATTCAAATCCCAACACCCCAATTTTCCTTTCAAATATTTTTAATTTAAATATTTTAAAACTGATTTTTCATTGCTTTATTCTCCCACAAGTCAACTTGACAATGTGCAAAGGGAAATTAATTTGTCAAGTTTAATTATTAGAATATATAGAATTTACCACCTTCAAATTTAATTCCAAACCAAAATTTACTTACCACAAAATTATAAAATTGCTCAACAAAAATTGAAAATTCTACTTGATACAAGATTTCCAATTTGTCATCGATGCTCTTGCATCATATAATAGATTTAAGATGTCCAAAATGAAGGATGAGAGCCTCTAGATATAGAGTCTTGAAGAGGAAAAATCAATGGCTAAAACTGATTGATGATGGATGACTAAGATTAAAGGATGATCAGGGTTTGGATCAATGATTCAATCACATGACAAGTGTCAAATGATGGATACAATCTAGGTTTAGAGTTGAGATAAGGACAAAATCCCTTATGGAAATGACTAGGATTAAGAGGTTACATGATATTAGTGGATAAGATGAAAAATTAGTTTGACTTTTGACTAGGTGTCTAGGTTCAATGAATCTAGAGGAGTTAGTTAGACATGTGAAAGGGGCATTTGTCACATGAGGATAAATTAAATTATGATCCATGTGAATAAGATGAAAGGCTAGGATTAGATAGATGGGGATAGAGGATAAGGGGAAATTAATTAAATAAATAAAGTATGTATTTAATTAATGGGATCATGTGAGGTGATATTAATTAAATAAATAATAAATATTTATTTAATTGAAAGGATTATGACAAATGATAGCGATTAAATAAATAATAAATAGTTAATTAATTAAGGGATTGGGATAAGGATGCGAATAATTAAATAAATAATAGATATTTATTTAATTGATGGCTTATAATAGCCTAAAATTAGGTGTTGTTGGGTAAGACCATATTTTAGGTGTCTACAAGTGATATTGACTTCCAACATTGGTAGCATTGGGTAAATTAGAGTCAAAATATTTGAGGATATAGATATAAGAGATAATTTGATGTAATATACTAGGAAATTAAAGTGATCTAAAATAATAAATAATTTGGTGGACCTTATTTGCAAGATGTGGGCTAAAATATTTTTTAAAGGAAAAGTTATAGTTTCCATTTGGAGAGAGACTTAGAGAGGTAGGGAGACAAGAAAATAGGCCTTTTCAAGAATATGGTAACTATAATTGAAAGGTTTATGGACTATCATATTGAGAAAATTCTTGGTTATATTGATGAGATGCTTCGTCAATTAGAGATGATCATAGATCAATTGAAACCAATAGTTAGAATGGTGTTTGGACCCGTTAGAAAATAAATGTTTCCAGGATAAGTGGTGTAATTGGTGTTAATATAAATGTAATAATTTAATCAACCCTAAAAAATATGATTAGTGTGCAAAGTGAGGTACCTTGTGGAAAATGTTTGATTGATCAACTAAAGATGTTGATTATGAAAATGAAAAAATAGGATTTAGAATTGGAGGAAATAATGAGAATAAAGTATATGAAGAAAATAAAATGCCTTAAAAATTTCGAAAAAGAGAAGCATGGGAGGATTGAGATGTTCAAGCTATTTCTTCAAAATAAACCATTTTGTTAAAGGAAGAACTATCCATTGAACATGTCCTTATACTACCAAAATCTATAGAATTTGTAATAGTTCTAACTCAGTGGTTCAAAAAATATCTACAAAAATATGATAGCATTTGAAAGATGAACTGATAATTATGGAATTACTTTTAAAAGAGCTAGACATGTTCCATGAGTTGTCCCATATTTTTTATATTGAGTAAAGAAACTAAGTTTTTGTGTTACGATTGACACACATTGAGAAGTAAGCTTACATAGTGGGTGGTAATATGATACCCAATACAATTTTAGAGGATGAATCTACAATAATTCCAAGCATAATTTTGATATTAGGGAACTTAATAGAGGAAGTGCATAGAAATGAAGTTACTCATGTTACACCTAAAAAATAATGAGCTAGGTTATGATAAAAATGAGTAATATTTGTTGTATCCTAAGTAGGAAGGGATCTAAATCATCATGACTTGATCTATCTTGCACCTAAAAGTGGACAATATTAATTAAGTTCATTCGTATTGGAATAGAGGGTGTAGAATGAGACCTATAATTGTAGCTACAAATATATATTCCTTCATGGAGGAATTATAAGGACTAAGGAACCACTGATACCAACATTAAGGGTGACAAATTATATTAAATATTTGGATCATATGACCAATCTATAAAAACTGCTATAGGTGGCTTTTAAAGAAACTCGAAGTGTGTGGATTTGAAGAATGCATCAACTAGGTAGCTAATATAGGCATTAAAAATAAGTGGAGTTGTTTAGGTAGATGAAAATCCATATTATAGTATGATGATAATTTGTGCAATAATGACTTCAAGGGTGAAAATACTTGAAATAAATTATGATTATGATAATATAGATTTGGAATGTATTACCTGATGGATAAAGATGACCCATGAGGTTATAGTCAATGCATAGTTTATATAATCCCTACAAAGGATGGGATAGTGTTAGCAAGGAGATAATAAAAATAATTAAGAACTTTCATAAGGTTAAGATGAAAGATGAAATATAGGGGGATCACATTGTTATCATAATAGTCATTAAAAAAAGTGATCAGGAACTTTGAAAGGGAATCATAATAGCTCAATAAATTATAAAGATTATGTACAAACAAAAAATAGTAAATAAAAAACTGCTTGCAGTAGAAAAAAGAGAGAACTTGGGTTTTTGGTAAGATGTAAGGGGTCCAAAGCAACAAAAGAAGATAGTTTAATAGGAAGGTCATGGGTGGCACAACTACTTGTAGATGTGGAAGTAGAGAAAACTATAAGGTATGAAATTGATGGAAAGGTTATGAGGTACTACCAATTGAGAGATAGTATCCTAGGATATTTGAGGAAGTATTTGTAGAATATGATGGGGAAGAAAAAAAACTTTAATTTATTGACATGTATAACAATGAGAATTAAGCAAGATATTAAATTTTCAAAATAGTCAATAAGAGGAGAAATAGTATTAAAGAATATAATGGATATTTATGGAGAAGAATTAATATGGTGGAAGAAGGTAGAATATAGTAAAGATTAAATAATATTCTAAGTCTAGGTGGATGGATAACAATATACTTCCTAGAAAATAAAAATTGAAGAACCTACAAATTCCAAGGGAGCTAGTGATAGTGAAGTTTATGGCAACATTCTTGAAGGATGATGAAATATAGGTGTTTAGAAGGAAACGTATGAATTCAAAAGAGATAATGCAATATAGAATAATTTGAGATGAATCAAATAGTTTCTAGTAAGTATAGAACAATTATAATATTCTCTAAGGAAGAAATGAATGATTATACTTGGGGTTTGGTAAGATAGATGGGACAACATGATAAATTAAAAACCAAGATGATTAAATAATATTGGAATTCATGAATTGATAAGAAAATTGGATAATTAAGATAAATGAGAAAAAAACTCAATCAAGGGATATAGGTTATAGCTTGGATGATGATATAAAATACCACAAAAGGAAAGGAGAGATGTATAAGGATTAGAAACAAAATTGTTGATGCAAAATTTTGCAGGGGTAGCAGTCTTATGAGAAACTTAGCTATTGGGGGACTTGTGCGCTTAGCTAAGTGACCTCCAGATTTTAGCGAAGTCGACTCTTCATTTTTATGGTGGGGAGGTAAAGGGTTAGAAGGATAGCATGAAATAATCAAACCTAAACTAAGGTTATGCACCAAAATAATAAGGGAATTAACTAAGCACAATGCTGAAAGCAAATGATTGAATAGTGACTGTTGTTTATCAAATAGATGCTTCAGAAACACTTCAAGCATAAGAACATCAATTCATTGCATAGCATAACCAATACAACATAGGATAACATAGAAGAGTAACAACATGATCTGCATTTTATTAAGCTGTATGTGATTACAAAAGCTAAAAATAGACATTCATATACTTCAGGAAATGAAAGAACAATCTTAATATTCTATCAAATGCATGAAAAAAAGAGAGGCCGAATTGATTGGTACAGTCTGCAAACTCAAGTTTGATAGAAAATATTACAAGAGGTCAATTCCTAGTGCTTAGGAAATTTTAATCTATCCAACAACAACCACTACAAAGAGAAAGAGGCTGCTTAAATAAGCTAGCCCACCGCCTAAAAACCCCTATGAGAAAGATGCCTCCACAAAACATTGACGCTCCAGATTCCCTCGAGCCGGCACCGAATAGAAAGATCATTCATCAGTGCACCAACGAGCATGTCATTTGAGAAAATACGACCACGCAACAACATCAGAGAAAATGTGGCAGCAGAGAAGAACACACAGCAGTAGAGAAGAGCCAACGAACAGGTGGAAAATCCTAGATAACAGGTGCATAGAAACATGCCACGCGTTGAACACACGAAGCCCGTCAAAAAGAAAGAAGGATGTCCCAGAAAAAAGCTCCAAAAGGGAAGCCATGTGGAACATGCTGAGAGCTACTAGCGATAATGAACAAGGAAAAGCCGCAAAAGAAAATAAAACCGTGAAGGCACAACGGTTTGTGAATAAATATTCACAGTTTGGCAACTCATAGGGACATTTTGCCTATGGAATGAAGAACCCCAGAAACCTTGGTTCTACACCACCATTATCACTCACAGTTGAGAGAGGGTAGCTTGAAGGCTGGTCCAGACCTTGCTTGATGACACAAAGAGAGCACACAAATTTTCATGTGCCAACTTAAGATCAATGATTGCCTTAAAATGCAATCCGCTAGATACCTTCGCCTCCAACTCAAGCTAGAAAAAGAGCTATGCTAGTTGGTGCACTATACCTTCAATGTTTTCGGCGGTCAGAGACTAATGAAAGGATTGGAAAATAGAAAGATCCTGCTTCTTCTCCTTGATCCTTTCAATGATATGCTCAATACCTGCCACCATTTGATTTGTGATGAAGGGCGATGGGAGGCCTCGCTGAGTTAAGCGGGATTTTTTTTCATGTATATCATTGGTAATCTGATTCAATTTGGCTCTACATTCTCCCACATGTTGAATGACTTCATGCATGGAGATGAGAATATTCACACCCACAACCACTTCTATTCAATCTTCAATCCCCATGCCACTCAATGCTTCATCAGAGGCTGTATATAATTTTCCCAATAGTCGCCTAGCCTCCAAAACTTTATCGGATATCATCTCCTACACTCATTGCATTTTTTCGCTAACCACCCCACATAGACTTGTTTCCTATGCCATAAAATTTAGAGTGGGCTATAATGTAAGGCACAAAGGTTTGACCTTATCCAAGTATGACACATGTAATTCCTTGGCAATCTCCAGTGAGCTCATTTGGAGTGCAGGAGGTTGGGCTCTGATAAGATCCAATTCTATAGTTTTGCTACCCAATTCCATTCTCAACTCTGCCATGGTTCCTTCCAGGACAGACAAATGACTTCTCAGAGTAGAAATTTCTTTCTCCTTCTCGCCTAAGGCCAATTCGGCCTATCTCAGCTTCTCAGTTTCCTGCTCCAAAGTAGCGTTTATCTCATTGACCTCTTCATTAGTGCTCTGCTAGAGTTGTTTCAGGCCATCATTTGATAGCTTCAATTCATCATGTAGGGCTACTTCAGTGACTCGACATTGCTCAATCTCTTTTCATAGGGCTGGAACAACCTTTGCACCCAAAGCCTGAAGCTCATTTACGCTGCTTTCAAAAACATTCTTTTCATTCAAAAGCCGATTGATTTTGACTTCCTGGGATTTGTGCTTATTTTCCCAGATATCTACCTTACCCCTCAGCTCTTTCATCTACTCATCCTTCTTCTTCATTTGGCAACTAAGCTTGAGGAAGTCGGTACTCACCCCCCTCTGGGTCTCCTCCATTAGTTCAACCTTATCCTGTGAATGAGCTTGCTGCAAGTCCAGCCCTATGTAATTGAAAAAATAGTCACTTGGAAGCATATCCCCGACCGACTTGATCACTTTGGGGGTGATCTTCACAAACATCAATGAATTTTGGCTCTCGTTGAATACAATTTGCAAGAGAGGCTTTGCTTGCATGCCCACATCTTTTTCCCTTCTTTTCTATATTCGGTTTGCCTAGGCAATCTTGTTTGCATCAACCTGTGAAAAATACTCCTGGGGCAAAATACCTAGCCCACTAGCAAAAGGAAATTCCTGGGTAACTGCTAGCAGGAAAGACAACGTGCTCAATGTATCAATAGACTTGCAAGCCTAGTAATAATTGGTGGGGAGAAAGGAAAAATAAATTGACTACTCGAAGATGATGAAAACATGGAGAGAAGAAAAGTCAGGTAAGTACTTAAAGGTATACTAGTTCTCGGGGATGCAAACTGTTGACTCAAAGGGTCAGGACATGGCACCATTTGTGTTTCAAGGGCGGAAGGAAAAGCAGGAGGTGGAAAGGGACCCCCAAGAGAGAAAATATTGGTCTACCCTAGATACCAACAATAGGAATAGCTGGGGAAAATGAAGTAGCTAGGGCAGACATGGAAGAGACCAAAAACATAGAAGAGAGGGAAGAAGGAGGGAAAAATACCTTAGATTCCTGAAGACCTATAGCCGATACCACCGCTTCTGCTCATTGCGACTCCTTCTCTGCTACATATTCTCTCATTCGTGGACGCTTCTCCTCTGAAGAACTATCAAGATCCACAATAACCTTTTGCGGGCACCTGGAAGACCTTGGCCTCTTTGCACCTGATCTAGAAGAGCTGGTAGGCTCTGACATCTGTGTATTTGAAGAGTCTTCCTAGTGTGACTAGTGTCCACTGACTATCGCCCCTTGCTGAAGATCTTCTTTAGTTATAGGAGCCCTCTGGACTACCTCTTCTCCGCGTTCTGGAGTTGCACTTTCTGCTTCATAGAATTTTTTGAAAGTCAAAGGGTTAGGAGAGTCCTCACTATCCAGATGCTCTCGACACCAGATATCATCAAATGTGTCATTTGAGTCCACCTCCTAGAAAAGTCCACTTGTCATTTTAATCTCCTGCCTATACATCCAGAAGTCTCTAATTCTGTCAGGCTTCCACCGGAGCTTGTTCAACTGATTGCACAAAAAATGACTCATCTTATGATTTGGATTGGGTTTCACCATAATGTGGTAAAATTTTAGCCAAGGCGGTTGACCTGAGTTAGAAGGTATATACTCTAGGCCAATGTATGATCTCAAATTCCCCTCATCTAGATTTCTCTGAGAGTCCTAGATTGGACGAGGCTGGTGTGGAATTTTTATGCCGAACTCTGACAGATTATTCTCAGGTTTGTATCACCACATGTCACAGATGACTACCAGCCCAAGATTACCCAACTTAGAGTATAAAAACTCTAAGTTGTTCACCTTTGAGCTCTGTTTCTTTACCAACAATATAGAGCCAAACATGGCCGACAACACCAAATAGGAAGTCAGATGCTTCCCTCCCGAACAGTCATTCTCAATATTATAGAGCTATACAAACACTTCTAGGGCTAGTACCATATTAGAAACAAAACATGGGAGCCAGAAGGGCTCCCGGATGAAACCCCGCATGTGAAGCATTGTGAAATATTTCCCGAAGAACCAATGGCAAGGTGGCATAAGCCCCCCCATCCATGATTTTTGGCTCTGTGACAAGCGTACAGATGTGTTGACTCCATTGTGATCCAAATCTCACAAAGTTGGAGCTAGGAATGAGTCCAAAAATGCGTAGTATTCAAAAAATTTCGACAGGTTGGGAGTCCATGTCAAAACTGGCTTTCTCACACCTTGTTCATCAAATGCAACCAGGGCCATGAATTGCTAAAAATAATCAGGATTTTGGTGTAAAATCATGTAAACTAAGAAAGAGGAATACCTGAACCTAGAACCAAGCTCAAACTCCCTCAGCTATTGGCTCATCCCATCAATTATGACCTTCGAAAAGTTCATCAGTGGAGGCATGGAATTCTTCTTTAGCATAAAGCTGAGGCTCAGTTGGAAGTCAAAGACTTCCTTATTTGTATCAAAACCGCATACCAATGCCAACATAGAGCAGATGGTGGAGGAACCCGACTTTAAGGCACCAAAACCAATTGGGAAGCTAGGAGGAGCAGAAACATCTGACGACTAACCCATCTCAGTGCTATAAAATTGCTGTGCCATCCAGAGCTTCTTCTAGTAACCTTGCATTCGAGCAATATCAAAATTTTCAACATTCTGAAGAGAGAGGAAAGGAATGCATAGCATATCCTACAAAGCCTAGGGGCGGATTACCACTCTCAAATTTGGGCCAGTTATGATTCTAGCCTTAGGGTCGAAACATCTTGCACATGCTGCCACAATCTCTAGACAATGATGCACTAGAAGAACCATGTATTGGGGAAGCCCACATTTCCAAATTTTTTTGTGTAAAGGGTCTATAATTTTCTTCATCTTCTCAATGCAACTTTCCTCAGGCTCTTGGGGTTCTAAGATAACTCAGGATCCCTAACATTGTCCCAATCCTCTGATATCAAGGCCTGGTTTCTAGGAGAATTCATGCCCACTATTTTCTGGTCCACTGGCATGGTAAAGGGCTAGGATGGCTTTGTTGAAATACACGGGGTAGCATAAGACTCGTGTGCGTAAATACTTATGCAAGGTGCAATAATTCTTCGCTCATCAATACTCTTTGTGCCCACGACCAGTGCTGAACTCTTTGTAATTTCAGCCATTTCCTTGTATTTTTCAAAGACTTCACAAACTCTGCAATTTAGCTTTTGAAAATGTTTCTCTTCTTTGCAAATGCTTTGGACGGTTACTCACTTTGTCAAGTTTACACAATAAATTCCCTCCACATGCTTGACCTACTTTTTGATTTTCGTGAAAAATGTCTTAGCAAGTGTACGTGCCAACCTTTGTCATTAGTTGCTCCATGCACTACCAGCCTTTTTTGTGCATGTGAAGAGGTCGGCAACCCACCAAAAGAATCCTCACATTTAAGAGACATCACTTCACATATGGTGGTGCTTGATTTTCTTGGAAAAAATACTGAATCAGCCATGCCATATCTTTCGTGAACCTTTGCATTTACTGATTACTTGGTTGTAATCGCGCGCATCAACCAATGGCCTCATCTGAAATATTTGCTCTAATTTAAACAAGACATCAATATTCTAAGTGTCGATAGCTGGCTTCCTTAAGCTCTCCTTTAGACGCTTTAACTGAGAAAATTGCAACTGTACCTTATTACTTGCACTGATTATCAAGGATCCTCAGCACCACTTGCTTCTTACATAATCATACCTTGCCTCATAAAGGAGAACCATGACCCTCTATAAATAAGACCCTTGGAAACCTTGCTAATCCATAGTTACATTTAGCAAGATAGTGATTAGGCCCTAGCATAGCTTAGTGATTTATCATTTTTCTAGAGTATCAATAGGTTATGGAAACACCAATTAGGTTGGTATGTGAGAAGACTCAGGCTGCCTTTTTAGGAAAAGTTAGGTGCAGGTGCTTAAAGCGCATAACAAGTGTGAAAAACCTATTATATGTGAAGACCATCAAATGGATCATAGGAAAGGATTGTGTTGAGTATGAGGACCAGTATAGAGTCAACATCATTATCAGTTCTCACTTCGTCATTTCTCTACTGGACATTGGCATTTCCAAGTGCAAAATTCTGAAGCTAACCAGGTGGGTTTTTCCCCAACGTTACCTCAAGGGAGTGGAGAACATGGTGCATGCTACTGAATTTGATCGTGGAGTCCCATCCATCCATAACCTGCATCGACTGCTCGCCTTCAGAGGACCTATTCTAACTAGGCCCTTTCTATGAGGATTTGAGCTCGAAACACATGAGGAACACTGCCACAAGTCTCGCACCAGCTACCACTTCCTCATGAAAATGCATAATATTGAGCCCTTCCAGAATGTGCAATGGTATGAGGATTCAAGAGGATGGTGTTTCCCCAACCTGTGCCACCTGCACTATTGGTCCCTCTAACGCCTTAAGAAAATGTGAAAAAGAATGCTTCTCCATTTTTTTTTTGTGTTTGCCAACCTCCGTCGAACTGTCAATGGATATATATATATATATTGAAACATGGCCAAGGGCCTCTCTGAACAATATGTATACAGAATGTAAATGCCCCAAAAGTAATATAATATGCAAATTTTAGACATTCTGGCTCTTTCTTCATTTTTTTTTCAAATTTGCAGTACTGTGGTTGTTATTCAAAAAGCACTGAGAAAAACCCAAACTAACAAAGAGGAAAAATATTTACATATTTACAAACTTATAGCATAAGTTGAATCAACTGAATTTTTTAAGGTGTATTCCATTAAATGGAATACCCAAAACTTCACCTTCCATGGTCTCTAACTCAAATGAGTTACATTGTTTGCACTAGATGATCTTGAACGACCCTTCCCAGAGACTGTCGAACTTTGGTCAGGCTTTGCTCCACGCTCGTTGAACTTGAGCACCAAGTCTCCACATTGTAGCCCCTGGTCAGATGCCTTTTTATCAACCCAACTCTTTACCACCTGTTTGTGGTTATTCATGGCTTCAAGAGCATGCCCTCTTTTCTCTTGAACCTCCAGTAGCTCAGAAAACTATACCTCCATAGCTCTATTTTGCTCAATTTAAAGAGATTTGAGGAATTGGATAGTAGGGATTTCCATAGAAATAGGCAACAATGCCTCCTTCCCATACACCATCTCATAAGGAGATGTCTTTGATATTTGCTTAGGCATGATATGGTTTGCCCATAGCACTATTCGAAGGTTTTTACGCCACTCCCTCTAGTGTTCTTAGCCTATTCTTTTAACCAACCTGATGAGGTTTTTATTCGTAGAGTCAACGAGGCCACTCCCCTTTGGGTAATAATTAGAAGATATTTTAAAGAAGATTCCATATTTTAATGCAAATTGGCTCATTTTAGAGTCTAAAAATCTTTGGCATTGTCAGAAATAATTATCTTTGGCGGGCCAAATCTGGCTACTAGTTCTTCCAGGAAGTTAACAATTTTTGCTTCCATTGCATTTTTCAATGGCACAGCCTCTACCCATCTGGTAAAGTAGTCGGTTGCTATTAAGATCCACCCGTGTCCGGCTGATGAAAAAGGATTAATCATGCCAATGAAGTCAAGACCCCATTGAGCAGAAGGCTCTTCCACTACTATGGGTTTCAATGGTATAGCAACATTTTTCCTTTTTCCAACAAAGAACTGACACTCAGTGCATGAATTTACCAATGAAAATGAGTCATTGAATAATGTCGACCATAAATAGCCAACACATATGATTTTGATTGGAGTGGTTCTTGCTGAAAAATGCCCTCCGATCGGGCTACTGTGATATTGTTCCAATATCCTTTTTTCTTGCTCCTCATTTACACATCTTAATAGGATACCATTAAAATTTATTTAAAAAAACACTCCTTCTAAGAGAACATAACTATTATTTTGCAATCGATAAAAACATCTCTTAAATGAAGGGAGATTGGTCAGATACCTCCCTATTTGCATAAAATTCATCCTGGCCTCCAACCAATTGTCCTCAGCACTTTCCTCATTCAGCAACATAGGTTCTGAGACTTCAAACTCAACAACTAGTTCTTTATTTTTAGCTACGTACTCACACAGTCCCTTTCCTTTGACAATCTTAACTGGCTTAATTTCAATATCATACTCTAGGATCTTAGTTATCCAATTAGCCCTTTTCTCGGTGATTTCTCCTTCCATTATGTACTCCCGCACACTAGGGTGTGACACACAAACAATCACCTTGTTGCATGATATAAGGTGTCAAAACTTCTTCAACCCCTTTACGATAGCAAAGGCCTACTTCTCTACAAAGTTATATTTCACCTCATATTCCTTCAGGGTGTACGAATAAAAAGCAATAGGTGATTCCTTTTTATCCTTATCATCCTTTTGCATTAACATAGTGGAAATACTATTGCCACCACCAAAAACATACATAATAAAATCCTTTGACAAATCCAGATTAATCAATACAGGAGTAGAAGAAATAACCTCTTTTATTAGCTCAAAATATTTTTTGGCTTCCACCGTCCACTTGAAAGTTTGGTCCTTTTTCAGCATCAGGGTAATAGGCTGAATGATCTTTGCAAAGTCTACAATGAATCGATTGATGAAATTGACCTTACCCAAAAAAGATTGCAATCCTTTTTTGTTCATGGGTAGAGGGAGTTCCTTGATTGCGTTAACTCTTTCTAGATCAATAGCGATGCCTTCCTTCGAGACAAAATATCCCAATAGCTTCCCTTGAGGGACCCCAAACACACATTTCTTTGGGTTTAGAGAAATCTTGAATTCCTCACATTTCTAGAAGCCAAGCTCAAGATGATCAAAGTGATCATCAATAGATTTAGAAAACACTGTCAGGTCATCTAGACAGATAAGGATAATTTTATGTATTAGATCTTTAAAGGAAATATCCGTAGCTCATTGAAAGGTGGCTCCGACATTTGAAATTCTAAAGGGAATTTTAGCATATGCATATGTTCCCCACTTTGTGGTGAACGCTATTTTGTGCTGGTCTTCTTCCTTTACATGAATATGATTATAGCTAGAAAAACTATCCAACATTGAAAACATTTCAGAACCAGCAACCGTTTGTAGAATTGCCTGCATAGAAGGTAGGGGGTAATGATCCTTCAGGGATTCCCTATTCAAGTCTTAGAAGTCCACACATAACCGTATATCACCATTCTTTTTTTGGACTGGAAGGAAGTTAAACACCCAAGTGCTATGCTTGATTGGGAACACTATTCGGAACACAATCAATTTATTCAACTCCTATGACATGAGTGACTCAATCTTTGGGTTGGCTAGCCTCTGCCTCTGATGAACTGGTCTCTCTCCTTCCATTAGATCAATTGTGTGCTGGATAATCCCAATATCATATCCCTTAAGATCATCACATGACCAGGCTACCACGCTCAGATACTCCTCGCAAAAGTGCTTCAACCTATCTTTATTCTTTTGAGAGACTTCTCTACCAGCCTTGAGCTTTCTATCTTCTCTGATATACATATTGGTGTAGTCGCGTTTTTCAGCTACAAGCTTCCTTTTATCTTTCCTTGCATAATTAGAATCAAAAAGAATCTCTAGAGTAACTAGGCCTCTAGGGAGCTTATTGGATTTCAACTAGATTACTTGATCTTTGTAGGCTTCTATGATCTTTGGTTGTAATTCGTCAGCAAATTTCCCAGATAGCTGGAGAAATGACACAATATGAGCATCACTATCAAACACTTTCCAGTCTTGATCATTATTTGGGATAGCAGGGCGTACAATTACTCGCACTGCATGTTTATTTTTTAACAATTCAGAAGCTAGCTCAAACTAAGCCCCAATAGTTGCCATTTGGTCAGCTTTGGAGTTCTGCTCTCTTGGTATAGCCTGAATGATGAATGCCTCAAAGCCTTCAATGAGATCGTAGACCCCATGCCGGTATGATCACATATAGACAATCTTTGTAGTAGATAGCCATTGGATTTGGTTGACCACCAATTTCGAATCTCCGAACACCCTTATTTGCTTTGCACCCATTTGTTCTAACAGGCTAAAACCATGGACAAGGCCTTCATATTCTGCTTCATTGTTTGAGCATGTAAACTGGAAGTGATAAGACCTCAAGGTCTTTTCTTTGAACGAAGATGTCAAACATATTCCTTCTCCAGCTCCTACTCTGCATCTTACCCTATCAAAGTGAAACGTCCATAACTCCGAGGTTGTTTTGCCTCCAGACTCTTTAGTAACTCTGGGCATAATATGACCTTCTTCATGTATGACATAAGTTTCGAGCCCAGTTGCATGATAATTTTCAAAAGGTTCCGTGTCTATAAACTCATTAAAAAGAGCTTCTTCACTCTCTATCCGGGAGCTACTTGCTTCTTCTTCCTCAAGAAATCCAACATTGAACATCTCCTCCCAAGCGATTGAGGTATGTGCTGCTTCAAAGTTTATCAGGGTCTTATTAGTGACATGTTTAGAATGAAAATTTTCTAACAATAGTTTCATCTTAGCTATCCATGCTTGATTCTTAAGATTAGGTGTGACCAGTCGAGTGCTAGGTAGCCTCCAACATTTGCAGTGAACTCTCAGGACAAACATATCCTGAACAAAGGATGAATGTCAATGAGTATAGTGTCTTGGTTGACATTAATACTGGGACAAGTAAACAATGTCATAGGTAGTCCGTTGATTACCTCAACGGTATCAACCTTATTTCCATTGAGTTGCATGACTCCTTTATTACGAGGCTCGTATTAGAGCCCTAGAGCATCAGCTACCTGCTTAGGCATGATGGTGATACTAGCACCAGAGTCAATCATACAATTATGCAACAAATTGTTCCCAATGATAAGTGTTAGAAAGAAAGGCTTAGGTTTGGGCTTACTCTCTTTTCAGTTTTCTTTTCTTCTTGTTGATTGGCTAAAACTCTATCCAAGTCTGGCTTGGATGTCTTGCTCTCTAAGAATTGCTCCCACATATTCATGTCTTCTTCTCCTGATAATGCCTTCTGTAATAGAAAATTTTGCTCTGGGATGGCCAAGATATCCCACAAGGAAACATTGGAAGAGGATTTCTTTAGTTGCTCCACCACATTGAATGGAGTTCGCGACTAATGAGTCACGGTAGCTTGCTCCTTCTGCTTCACAGCTAGCACATCTATCTGTTTGGCAATAACCAGGGTGATCATGGGAGATTTTGCTTTCGGAGGAGGCAGATTCAAAGAATTGGGAGAAGCAGCCTTAGATTTTTATGGAACTGATGATAGATTTGTCGAAGGATTGGTCATTGAATTAAGTGAGCCCTTAGTCGGCGGAGATGTGAATTCTCCAGTGAGTATCTGCTTTGAACGCATATTATAATCCGATTGCACTTATGGCACTTGGGCTACTAGAATATCATCAGGGAATGCTGAATCCTCTCCTTCCAACCAAGAAAAGAGTGCCTGATCTGGAGCTATTTCTAACCCTTGCTCTATAGACATTCCTTGCATTTGAGCAATGCGAACTGCATTATCCATTTGTTGCAAGCCATACTATGGCCTCTGGAATCAAGCAATGCTGCCTTGGCTACGTTGCTCTGCTATCTTCTATTATAAATTTCCTCTCGGATAATTTTTGGGCATATGTGCATCATTACAAGGGAAGCACCATGAATTAGTCTCCTTGGCAAGATTGTTTTGTCCCGCTACTAGCTCCTTGCTTGAACTAGGATGTACGGTCTGCATCGACATAGTCACCGAGACTTCCTGGTTGTTCTGCTGAGCTTTGGTATTGCCACACGATCTATGTTGCCACTAGTTTTGCTAGAACGGAGCCTTCCCACCTTGGTAGTTTTTGTAAGCCACTTTCGGGTAGCTGTAGTATTGTCACTTCATACTGGTTAACTATTTCGTCATCGTTTTCATTTTCTCCCTCATCTCATTCATTTTAGTCATCAGGGGGTTAGGCACTAGAGCTACACTCGACGTCATTCCTCAGTACACATACATAGACTGGGGAGGAGTTGTAGGAGCACTGGTTGAAGCTACCTCTGATTCTGCAGCGTTGAACTCTGGGAACAATGGCATGATAGGTATCAGTGCTAGTTTTTCGGCAGGAATAAGATTGTTCTCTGCCATGATAACAAGGCTATAGAAATCAGGTAGAGTATTTATGCCAAGAGCTTGTAGATCATAGAAATATCAACATTTATGGACTTTAAATAAAACATGAACACCAGGTCTGGAGGCAACCGACTACCAACATGAACTCTTTGCCTAGTAGAATGAAACTAAGCATTGAAATCGGCTATAGCTTCATGAGGAGCTCGCTTTATATGAGCCAACTAGTGATGCAATGAAGACTTATCGCCAACATTTGAAAAACGTTTGTAGAAATGATCTCCAAGATCATCCCAAGTAGCAACTGTATTAGCTTGAACTGTTCGATACCAGTTCAACGCCTTGCCTCAGAAAGAGGCAGCGAGCAATCTTAGAGCCATATTTTAGTTAGCAACACCATGCACTAGACATACGTCTACTACATCCTGCAAATGCTCTGTCGGAGTCTTTGAATCATCCCCAGAGAAGCTAGGGCTAACCTTTAAAGAGGATTTCAAGATTGGAGCTCCTACAGTAGGAGGCATAGGCGCTACCAATGGACTACCAGCATCCCATGCAACATAATTTATAGTAGCCATTGGTGCAGGATATGGAGGAGAAGAGGGAGGTGAAGTATTAACTTGCCGACCTCTCGCCTGGATTGAAACTAATGGTGGTACAAGCAGGCCAGGGAATCTTGCAGTTTGAGACCTAGTGACGGTTCAGGCTCATACACTCTTATTTATCAAGTGAACGTGCTAGTTCGCATCCCACCGAGCGTGCCAGAAAAAGAACTATTGATGCAAAATTTTGCAGGGGCAATAGTCTTATGGGAAACTTAGCTACTGGGGGACTTGTGCGCTTAGCTAAGTGACCTCCAGATTTTATCGAAGCCGACTCTTCATTTTTATGGGGGGGAGGTAAAGGGTTAGAAGGATAGCATGAAATAATCAAACCTAAACTAAGGTGTTGCACCAAAATCATAAGAGAATTAACTAAGCATAATGTTGAAAGCAAAGGCTCGAATAGTGACTGTTGTTTATCAAATAGATGCTTCAGAAACACTTCAAACATAAGAACATCAATTCATTGCATAACATAACCAATACAACATATGCCAATGCAAAAGAGTAACAACATGATCTGCATTTTATTAAGCTGTATGAGATTACAAAAGCTGAAAATAGACATTCATATACTTCAGGAAATGAAAGCACATTCTTAATATTTTATCAAATGCATGAAAAACAAAGAGGCTGAATTGATTGGAATAGTCTGCAAACTCAAGTTTAATAGAAAATATTACAAGAGGCTAATTCCCAGTGGTCAGGAAATTTTAATCTATCCAACAACAACCACTACAAAGAGAAAGAGGCTGCTTAAATAAGCTAGCCCACCACCTAAAAACCCCTATGAGAAAGATGCCTTCACAAAACATCGACGCTCCAGATTCCCTCGAGCCGGCACCGAATAGAAAGATCATTCCTCAATGTGCCAATGAGCATGTCATTTGAGAAAATAGGGGAACATAATAACAACAGAGAACACATGGCAGTAAAGAAGAACACACGGCAGTAGAGAAGAACAAATGAACAGGTGACAAATCGCAGATAATGAGCACATAGAATAAAGCTACGTATTGAACACATGGAGCCCGACAAAAAGAAAGAAGGATGTCCCAACAAAAAGCTCCAAAGGGAAGCCATGTGGAAGATGCTGAGAGCTGCTAGCGATAATGAACAAGGTGAAGCTGCAAAAGAAAATAAAATCGTGAAGGCACAGCGGTTTGTGAATAAATTTTCACATAAACTAGATAGATCAAATAAATAGTAGAGGTGGAAATATAAATCAATATTTAGTATTAATAAATTTTGTGGAAGGTTCATGCATTGAATATAGAAATGATGGGTTAAGGAATAAGATTTTCAAATAGGAGATGGTGATGGTGGGGTTTCTGGTATGCTCATCCATGGAGGTGCAATTTGCATGAGGGTCATATCCTTTGTGCATGTTAATTTTGTCCTTTGATCTGGGTTCTTGGCTACGTATTCTAGTGGGGTGGGGTGCTTACAAGTTCGAGGGTGTAGTTTTTTCTATGTACTTATTCTCTTGAGTCGATGTGTGGTGCGACTATGGGAGTGGACAGGTGGTCTTCATGTGGGTAGGCTAGAATGTGGTGATGGTATTTGTTCTAGCTGCAGTGTGTGAGCTATGTTTTGTTTGGGTCTGTTGTTGATCGGGTGGGGTGCGCCCTTGGTGATGGGGTTCATTCTCCTTCTCTCTCATGGACCATGGGCTTGCATGCCCATCTTGGGTGCTACTTGGTTCACTTTCATCTTCAGTTGCTCTAGGATTTATTTAGAGCTTTATTATCTAAGGGTGTTTCCCTGTCTCCTCTCTGATGATGGATCAAGGGGAAGCTTCGAGGGCCAATACTGCTTTCGATTTTTGATCTTCCTTGGGAACATAATATTCTCTTCTTTCAGTGAAGGTTTTTGATAATAACTTGTTCTCTAATGATTCAAGGAATGGAGATTCACTTTGACTAGAGGTCCTCATATCACAAAATTTAATGGGTTCCTAGAATGAAGCAAAGATAGGTCGATACTAAAGATTCAACCATAATCGATCACAAAGGATATTGATTATTATCCAAAGCATGCTTTTCTCTGCATGTTTTTGGGAATGATGTTTTCACTTTAATTTTTTGAGTTGTGGGCTCATTGTATGTGGTCCTCAGAGGGTGAGATGGAAATAATGTTGTTAACAAAAAGTTATTTCATGGTGACATTTAATTGCATGGCAAATCACAATAGAGTGTTTGAAGGTGGTCCACAACCATATTGGTTTATTTATTAAACCCTGACATGTGAGTTTTGATCCTTCAGAGGCACTTTTGAATAAGGTTCTGGTGTTGGTTCATCTACCTAGATTTCTAGTTGAATATTGGCGCAATGACATCTTGCATCGGGTTGCTTCGCTACTGGGGAAACCGATCAGTCCTTCTTAGAAAACTTAGGAGAGAAAGGTAATGACTTATACTTGTATTTGTGTTGAAATCTATTTAAATAACACTCTTCCAAATTCTTTGTAAATTCATGTAGGTGCATATTCTTGGGTGTAATAGCTGGATTATGAGACATTTCCCTTTCATTTCCATCTTTTTCATGAATATGGCCATCTACAAAGGAGATGCCTGATGTCTAAATCTTTTGGATCTTAGACTACTCAACCTCCTTGCAATCCCCCTAAGGTGGACAAAGGTAAGGACCTGTTCTTGGTGAGGCTATTGGTGCAAAGGGTTTTAATCATGTTAAGGCTCGTAATAGGAACTGAGTTCAAAAGAGGACTCTTAAGGAGCATCAGGAAGGAGATACCTTTAATATATTTGAGGTTCTATATTATCTTAGTTAGCAAGAGGTGAATCTAGGAATGATGTTTTTGAATCTGGGTGCATCAAAAGGGGTTCAAGAAGGAATTATTCTAGACTACAATCAGTCTTCTTAGGAAATTGGGGCTTTGCAAATGGAAACAGATCAAATTTTGCCAGTTCATGGGAGGTATGAGACTCTTTTGGATACGAAGATAGGGGAGGAAGAGATCTCTACTCCATTAGTGAAAGTGGGGTCTGATTCGGTAGATACCTTTAGTATATTTGAGGTTCTGTATTATCTTAGTTAGCAAGAGGTGAATCTAGGAATGATGTTTTTGAATCAGGGTGCATCAAAAGGGGTTCAGGAAGGAATTATTCTAGACTACAATCAGTCTTCTCAGGAAATTGGGGCTTTGCAAATGGAAACAGATCAAAGTTTGGAGGTTCATGGGAGGTATGAGACTTTTGGATACGAAGATAGGGGAGGGAGAGATCTCTACTCCATTAGTGAAAGTGGGGTCTGATTCGGTAAAAGGTAGCAAGGCTACTCATTCATTGGGAATTCTTCTAAAGTTGGGAGAAAGAAAGATTTGTAAAAGATAAAGATGATGGAGGAGACTTTGCTGGGGTCTAGATCTGTGAAGACCCTAGATTCCCATTTTTCTAACCCTCCAAAATGATCATCCTCTCTTGTAATGTAAGGGGCTTGAACAGTGGCCCTCGACAAAAAGATGCTTGTGATTTGGTGAGAACTCATTCTCCTGATGTTATTTTTTATAGGAGACTAAGTTAACTATTGAAGGTATGATTGATTTGTTGCCTAAGCCATGGGGGCGAGGTGATTTTGAGTGTATTGGGGCTCATGGGAATGTTGGGGGTATTTCTTGCTTATGGAACCCTTTTGAAGATTCATCCTCTTTGGTGGATGTCCTCCAAGTCTTCCATCTCAGTGGTTGCTTCAAGTATGGAGTAAGGGGAAACTAATCTTATTTCAAACATCTATGCACCTACAGATCCTCCTGGTAAGAAAATATTGTGGTCTCATATTAAGTTCATTCAAAGCCTTGCTCCTTTTTTCCCTTGGATTATTATAGGTGATTTCAATGCCATTATTGAGTTGGATGAGAACAAGAGTGGTATTGGGAGATTGGAGCCCTCTACTTTCCTTCTTAAGGATAACATATCTGTATTGAATCTAGTTGACATTAACCCTCGTAATGGTTAGTTTACTTCGAACAATAGGAGAATGGGAGAGAATTGCATTGTTGAGAGACTTGACCATTTCTTGGTTTCTTGCTTCTAGGTTGGAGGATTGTGGTCTACTTGCTATGATATTTTGGACTAGAGGGGCTCAGATCACTGACCTATTTAGTTTTTTGCTACTTTAGCACATGTTGCTTAGTCCCCCTATTTAAGTTCCAACTTATGTGGTTAAGAGATTCATCTTTGTAGGAGCATGTAGCTGAATGGCGATGGAGGGGAAAACCTACTTATGGCACCGCTATGTATTCTTTTTCCATATTGTTGCAATATGTAAAATATCAACTCAAAAGGTGGAATAGGAAATGCTTTTACAAAAAACTTCATGCTAAGGTTGCTGCTCAAGTTGACTTGGATGTCATCACTCAGGAGATAAGGGAGTTTTGTCTTTCTAAGGATTTACTCAAGGAGGAGGCAAGGGATTTAAAAGCTTTGGAAGAGTGTGAGCTGCAAGAAGAAATTTATTGGAAACAAAAGGCATGAGTTGAGTGGTTACAGGAGGGAGACAAAAACACTGCTTTCTTCATCAACTCAATGAAGGCTAGGAGGCATGGTAATTCTATGCTTTTTCTTGTGAATGACAAGGGTGTGAACTTATCTTCTTTGTAGGATATGTCTAGAGAGTCTTCACAATTCTTTGCTTCTTTATTTAGAGAGGATTTTCAAGATGGATTGGAGAAGAAAATCAAGTTTTAACAAGTATTCCCACTTTGGTTACTGGGGAGATGAATGAGCATATTTTGGGAAACATCTCATTAGAGGAATTGGAGGCTACTATTTTCCAGATGAAGAAAGGGAAAGCCCTGTGCCCTAATGGCTTTTCGATTGAATTTTATCAAGAGTTTTGGGATATCATTAAGTTGGACCTTTTGGAGGTGGTTCATGAGTCTGAAAGGAATAAGCAGATGTTGAGGGCTATGAACTCAACATTCCTTTCTCTCATTCCCAAATGTGAAGGAGCGGATCATCTAAGTCAATTTTGACCCATCTCCCTTTGTAATGTGGTGTATAAAATCATTTCCAAGCTGATTTCTAAAAGGCTGAAGTGATGGATTAGAGGGCTTATCTCTGAGGAATAGAGTGGTTTTGTGGAGGATCAATAAATTTTGGATGGGGTAGACATTGCAATTGAAACCATTCATTCTAGGAATCCTCAAAAGAAAAGGCCATGTTCATCAAGCTAGATATGGATAAGGCCTATGATAGAGGGAAGTGGTCCTTTTTGCGAAAAATTCTTATTGCTTTTGGTTTTGCTGAGGAGTGGGTCCAGTGGGTTATGTGTTGTGTTACTTCCACTTCTTTCTTGGTGTTGATAAATGGTAGGCCTTCTTCTCTTTTTAGTACTTCTAGAGGCCTTTGTTAAGGGTATCCTCTCTCTCCTTATTTATTTATCCTTCTTGTTGAAGGACTAGGAAGATTGGTGAAACATAAAGTGGATTTGGGTTTTATCTAGGGATGGGGGTGGGGAAATAGTCTGCCTCCTCAATCTAACCTACAATTTTTGGATGATACTGCCTTGATGGGTATGAATAAGATTAGAGAAGCTATAATTTTGTGCAAGGTTTTGGATATCTATCTAGTTGATTTTGGTCAAAGGATTAATGAAGATAAATCTTCCATTTTCTTCTTCAATACTTAGAAGCTTATTCAACAAAGATTTCTTGTATCTTGAGGTTTCAAACTGGTTCTCTCCCTTTAAATTATTTTGGTGTTCCTATCTTTTTTGGTAGAATTACTATGGAATCATTGTAGAATATTCTAGATAGGTTTTGTGTGAAGGTTAATCATTGGACTCATCGATGATTGTCCTTTGCTAGACATGTTCAGTTGCTAAAGTCTGTGGTGTAGGCTCTTCTTATTTATAGGTGTATGTTGTAGGTGGCTCCAGTTGGGTTTGTGAAGGATTTGGATGCTCTTGCTAGACAATTCTAATGGGTGGGTAGATTTTCCTCTTCTAAGTGGAGCCTAGTAAGGTGGGATATTGTGTGTAGCTCGAGGTAGTTTAGGGGTCTTGGTTTGTGGCAGTTGACTTGGTCTGGGTTGGCGTTGGCTACTAAGCTTTACTGGAGGTGGTGCATGGAGCGTGACCATATATGGGCTAGGATTTTTTCTCACAAGTACCTTCTAAGGGTTTTGAAGGAGGAGCTTTATAGGTACCCTCTAGTGGGGAAAGGTTTTGTGATTTGGGGAATTCTTTAGAAAGGGTGTTGCATTGATCAAGGAGGGCTTGTTCTAGATATGTAGTAGGGGGACTGAGGCTCTCTTTTGGTATGATTCTTGGGATGAATTTTCCCCCATTCTATGTCAGTATCCTAATTTGGTGAATCTTTATCAACACATCTTGGAGGCTGGTTGGTCAAGGGTGAGTGATTTTAATAATTTTTATCCTTTTGGGAAGATGGAGGTGGCTAGGTGGAAGGATCCTTGTGATTTTCCTATTCTTGGGTTGGGGGAGGATTGTGCTAAGCTCCAAAATATTTTGGCTAGTAGACAATGCAGTTCTCTTAGGGATAAGGATATTCTATCTTGGAGCCCCAATCCTAAGGGTGATTTCACTATGGCTAGTGGGTATCAGGAGTTGTCCTGTAAGTTTAGGGGGGTGGAGGTTGCTGGAAAAACAAGGATATACAACTGAGAAGGGGGGGGGGGGGTGAATTAGTTGTAACCAAAATCAAAATTATTCAATATTAATCAACCTTTAATCTCAGATTTGATAATTAATAGTGTAAACATAAATCAACAACACATTGAACACCAAGATTTTATATGTGGAAACCCTGTTAGGGGAAAAACCATGGTGGATGTTAGTCCAGAATATTATACCTTGTTAGAAGTATAATGAAGAATGAATAAGGAATGCACTTGCAATCGGGCACACTTCCTAGAGCACACTTCTTAGAGGAAGGCTCACTGCCTTACATACAATAATCAGATTAAATCCATCTAATGAACATGAACTGAGAAATTAGCTTCTTCACAAGCTTGATTACAGTTCCAGTTAGGCACAAATATACTTCGGTCAACCTTCTTCACACTCTACTCAATTTCTTTTACACTCTCCTCTGCTCCTGAATGATTTGACCTTTATTCACACATGTACTTCACATACACACCTCGGGCATTCCCCAAAATGAGGAAAAAAACCACTCTTATATATCCGCTACACAGATTTACATCAACTACATTGTCGACCACAAATAAAGAATAAATTACAACTATCGGCCTCAATACATAAATAAATCTTAATGCACACCAACACAAGTTAGTCACAACATAGTGAGGACTCAAATAAACACCTTCGAACATTCCAAACAATAAAAAATTAATCTTGATGGATCTGCAACATGCTACCACCATCATGTCAGCCAAGAACATGAAAACTCGAGCACACATCATAAAACTCTCTGATCATGAACACTTCGATCACTGCTAACATACATAACTGATATAACATGATCTAGAATCATCTTTGAATATCATAGGAACATACATAACAACTGAATTTTCTAGACTTTCATCCTCTTCTTCCAAGAAGACCTGCTATAGTAACAAAATGACTGTAGGAACATAGAACTTCATAACTTTCTCAAATCTTGATGTGTACCACTGAACTTTCAGACAACACACTAGATAGAATCAGAAATAAACCGTTTAATGTGCACCACCTGATTATGAACTTACCACACTTTCCTCCACTCTGACCTTCTCAGATTCATTGGCTACCTGCAATATATTTATTACATTTTCTCAATATCTTCGACATATACACCCTTCAGAATCACCAATGGTAATAGTGTTGATATCAATGAAAACCACATATCAGCAACACAAGCACAACATCCAACAATATCCCCCTTTGGCATTGATGGCAACACATGATGTGAAAAAAACACCATCAATCCAACTGGCTCTTCTCCAACAATCTCCCCCTTAGATTGTGCAATCTTTTCCTATTTTCTCCTTCCACTTTATTCTTCTCCCATGTTTTTCACATTTCTTCTCTCCCCCTTTGACATCAATGGAAAAGGTACACATGCTCTGATACCAATTGTTGGAAAAATAAGGATAGAGAACTAAGAGGGGGGGTGAATTAGTTGTAACCAAAATCAAACTTATTCGATATTAATCAACCATTAATCTCAGATTTGATAATTAACAGTGCCAACATAAATCAACAACACATTGAACACCAAGATTTTATATGTGGAAACCCTGTTAGGGAAAAAACCATGTTGGATGATAGTCCACAAGATTATACCCTGTTAGAAGTATAATGAAGAATGAATAAGGAACGCACTTGCATACAGGCACACTTCCTAGAGCACACTGCTCAGAGGAAGGCTCACTGCCTTACATAGAATAATCAGATTAAATCCATCTAATGAACATGAACTAAGAAATTAACTTCTTCACAAGCTTGATTATAGTTCCAGTTAGGCAGAGATATAATTTGGTCAACCTTCTTCACACTCTTCTCAAGCTCTTTCACACTCTGCTATGCTCCTGAATGATTTGACCTTTATTCACACACACACCCTGAGCATTCCCCAAAGTGAAGAAAACAACCACTCTTATATGTCTACTACATGGATTTACATCAACTACATTGCTGGCCACAAATAAAGAATAATTACAATTGTCAGCCTCAATACATAAATAAATCTTAATGCGCACCAACACAAGTCAGTCATAACATAGTGAGGACTCAAATAAACACCTTCAAACATGCCAAACAATAAAATATTAATCTTCATGGATCCGCAACATGACACCACCATCATGTCAGCCAAGATCATGAAAACTTAAGCACACATCAGAAAAATCTCTGATCACGAACACTTCGATCAATGCGGACGTACAAAACTAATATAGCATGATCTAGACTCATCTTTGAATGTCACAAGAACATACACAACAACTAAATTTTCCAGACTTTCATCCTCTTCTTCTAAGAACACCTACTATTGTAATAAAATTACTGTAGGAACATAAATCTTCATAACTTTCTCAAATTTTGATGTGTAAAGCTAAAAATTTCAAACAACACACTAGATAGACTCAATAATAAACCCTTTAATGCACACCACTTGATTATCAACTTAGAACACTTTCCTCCACTCTGACCTTCTCAACTTCACTGGCTACCTGTAATATATTTATTACAATTATATCAATATCTTTGACATATACAGCCTTCAGAATCACCAATGCTAATAGCATTGACATCAATGAAAACCACATATCAACAACACAATCGTAACTTCCAACAGAGGTCCCTTGGTGGAAGCATGTGTGGAACAAGTTTTCATGGAAAAAGTGTAATTGTTTTGTGTGAAATTTGGCTTTGAATAGATGTTTAACTTGGGATAATCTTTGGAACCAGGGATTCCAACATCCCTCTATTTGTGTTTTGTGTGACTGTACTAAGGAGGATTTTTCCCAAATTTTTTTTCGTTGTCCTTATTCTATGTTGCTATGGCATTGGTGGTGGGGTGTTTTGAAACATCCATGTGTTCATGCTTCTTCCCTTGTTATGTTTTGAAGTAGTCTAGGAAGACCCCCTTCCTAGGCCTCTTTCCTCTAGATTGTGTGGTGCATTGGTCCTATGTTCATCCTTTGGAAAATTTGGTTGGAAAGGAATCGTAGGATTTTTTGAGGGGATAGGCTGATGGTTCAACAGGTTTGGCACAAAATTGTTGGTATGATCCAAGAGATGGTGAAAGCCAAATGTGAAGTGACTTTTCCATTAGAAAGAAGTGATAATGAGATTGTGAATAGATTGCGCTTGCAAGGGTTGACTCCAGTTGAGCTGCTTGTGTTAAAAGAGGTAGGAGGGTTAAAAAGAAGGTTAAAAGGGTTGGAAGATGGTTGCCTCCTTTGATGGATTTTCTAAAGATTAATACTGATGGTTCATCTAGGGGTAATCCTGGGCCTACTGGGATTGGTGGAGTTGGAAGACACTATTCTGGTTTAGTTATTTTCTTTTTCTCCATTCATAAAGGGCAGAATTATAACAACTTAACAAAGGGGTTGGTGATTCTCTAGGCTATTGGGTGTGTTTATGCCTTGGGTTGGTGTAGGATTGTGTGTGAATCCAACTCAAAAATTATCGTTAATATGTTGCACGAGCCAAAGGTGGTTGAGATTAATTGGCAAGTTGTGTTGGTGGTTCGACAAATTTTGTAAAGGTTCTCTACATTGGGAGTTGTGTCTTTTTCTCACATTCTGCAAGAATGGAATAGGGTTGCTGACTATTTGGCTAAGTGGGCTTCAGAGCATGCAGATGATTGGAAAGTTGAGGGGTGGGGATATTTATCCCTTGATTATTTTTAGGACTTAGAGAGGGTCATTGTTTATGATATGGCAGAATAAGATGTTGGTGGTTGTATGGATGGTTTTTATTTTGGATGGGGGTTTTGTTGTTTTACTTCGTGGGAGCCTACGGGTTCCCTGATCCTTTTGTACTGATAATTTTTTGATTTCAATAAAGTTTTTACCCCTTTTATTATATATATATAGAAATGATGAGGATATATAATAGATATTCAATAGTAACTATAATGAAGAACAACAAAGAAGATCTTGTTGTTAGGAAAAATGGTGTCTCAACCTTGTGATATAATAGGTTATTATATTTGAGCATAGGGGAATACCTCTCTTGTGAGGTTTGGAGGGTCATCCCCCTAGTGGGGGTCTAGGGGCCACATGTCTTAGTGGGAATTTGGGGGCAATGCCCCTGAAAGCCATATTTTATATATTTTTTTATTATTGTAAATTTGGACTGTTCATTATTAGGTCACAAATCTAATGGTAGAGATTATATTATATTTTATTTCCCTAGAAGGCAACCCTATTTTATGAGGGAATTGTATTATGATTGTACATTGTACTATTGTAGTGTGTGAGGGTCTAATAGTTCTTGATTTTCCTCTGGATCTCTAGTTGGTGATACTCCTATGAGAATCTTGCTTTGCAAGTATATTGTAATCTCATTAATTTTTTAATAATATATTCAGAAAAAAATTGATTTTTGGGTTTTTCTCCTGAAAGGGTTTTCCCCACATAAATCACTATTTTGTGGTATGCATTATAATTATGTTTATTTATGTTTAATTTCTTGTAACTATTATAAAAATTATGACTTTTTTGCATGGCCCTCCTCTCAAGATTACTATAGGAAGTTCTTCTACTACCTTAGCTTCCTTATAGTTGCGACCATGTAGATTTCGAGTTGAATTTAAGTAAGACTATTAAAATTCTAAAATTTATAGGGATAGTATACCTTATATATTAAAAAATTACAAGTTGGACAAATATGATAAAAAATGTACAAGAGTAGTAATAGAGGCTGAAACCAGTTCGTTGGGAAGTATGTTGGATAAGAATCAAGAGTGTAAGTGGGATCCAAAAAATAAAAAAAAATGATTGAAAATAAGGAATAAAGTAACATGATGGAGGTTAAACTTTGGAATAGGAAGGAATGGTTTAAGTTAAGGATAATAGAGGTTGAAAGTTGTAGAAAAAAGAGATCACATTGGTGGAAGAAGATAAAATAAAAAAGGTATTATAGATCAAAGAAGATAGAAAAATAACATAAAATTATGAATATGATGGAAAATAAATGAGTGGCAGGTACACATAATAAAGAAGATTTATAATAATTGTAGTGTGTTTAGTTCCTTATTCTAAAAATTATAGATGTGAAGGAACAAAATAAATCTTAGTATGAATTTTTTTTTGTCTACTGATGGTGTGCTATGGTTGAGTTTCTTGTTTAAATGGTAGTTCTACCTCTTATCACTTTTTTTGAGAAATATTATCATAAATAACTTACCCAAGATTCCTAATATAGGATATTCATAACTTGGCAATGGGAAAAATTGCATCAGTTATCAATATTTATGTCAATTTATTTTATTTTATACTTCAATGATTTTCTCTTGTAATCGTATCAATATTGTTATAGTTCTAATTTTGGATCTAGTCATAGTCAAGCACTAAAATAAATAATAAAGAACCTTCTATGTGGAAACACATTTTTATAATAGTTACTTTTAGTTTTACCTATAACACCAACAAAGTATTTCACACATTTCCACTTGTATATTTTGTTTTCAATGATTATTAGATTAAGTGGTATAACAATTCACATTAAGGAAGTCTACCTCTTTTGTACTAGGATTTAGAGCATTGCACTAAATTTTAATCATTCATGGGAGTTTTTAGATCCCATGGATGGTTGTGTTAGGGTTGTATTAGATTTGGAAATACAATTATTATCTACCTAAATAATAACTTTATACCTTAACAAATTAAGGACCAAGTAGAGAATAAAAATGTAAAGAAGATTCCAAGAAAGAAGAATATATCTAAGGAAACTAGTTTTTGAGGTTGCACTCATGTGGATGTGTTAAATTTGTATTATAAACTAAGACTATGATCTAACACATTATAAGCACATTATGGTAAAACCTATTGATTTATTTTTAATTATTAAAATATGTATGTTAAATATAATTGATGTTAACAAATTTGTGTTTATTTTTATATCTATGTGCATGAAAAGTATGTTTTGGGGTTAAGGTTGCATAGTTGGACAATCTTACATTTGACCATCCATATATGGCTACATCATTCTAGATTTCCATAATATTTCTAAATATTTGAGCATTAGATAATGTTGTGTCACTTTTTTAAAATTTATTAAGGAAAACCTAAATAAGCTATGTGTCAAAAACTTAAACTTTTTTCCAACATTTAATGATAGGCATATTTATTTATCTAAGATGGGTTCATTATTAGGATTTTCTTTAAGTACTTACATCTTACAACATTCATCTAATGTGGGTCCTTCGACATGTTACCATTGTAATGAAAAAAGTTGTATACCCTAAATTTTCACACTATGCATTACACTCACTTTAGTGTTCAACTCTCCTAGTATATATTTAGGTCCATCTAGCCCTATCCTATCTTTTTTCTCATTATCTATTCCAATATGAGCTTCATGTTTTTGTATGTATTTTTCATTTTTTTAATGTAATTGAGTGCATTTTATGTTATCCTAGTGTCTTTCAATAATCATAAACCATTTTTGGCCTTATTATAATTGGATAGTAACATGACACATATAAATCCTTGTGATAAAATAACATCCACTAACTTTACAATATATAGTGGTTTTTTTCATGTAGTTTTTCCGCCTACTTGTACACTTGAACATGCGAATGTAACTAACCTAGGATTCATTTTACAAATTTAAACTACACATTTTCTTTCCATGCCTCTTCATCTTTCCTCTCATATCATATGTTAAGTAATCCAAAAATCTATATTACATTCTATAATTCTCATGTATTAGTGAAGCATTCCAATAGTCTCAAGCATTTGAGAAGTTAAGAAATAATTTTTTACTTCCAACATTTTCCTTCTATGAGTTCACATCATGTTGAGGTCAAGTGTTTGTAATTATAGAAATTGTCATATCCATCTTGGTGTTGTAAGTGATATTGCTTAAAACTATCTATTTAATTTTATTAGTTTGATTAAAAGTTCTCTTTGTGTTTTAACACATTTGTTAGAACCTTGGAGAGCTCCATTTCCAATTATCCAATCATATACACATAGGGAATCTATCCTTATAGACCAATGATTTAGCATCAATAAATTTATTTCAATATTTTTATTTTTAAATTCCTAGAAGCACATATGGTTTAATGTTAGAGTAGAATAGGAAAACAACCTAATTAATTAATTAAGAATTAGGTCCCTTTTTTATTTTAGCATACTTAATATAAAATTATATCACATTATTTTTTGTCTCTTAACATAGGATAAGACACATGTCATGATCTAATTTTATCCTTAGCTAGAGTTTCATCTAGGGTTTCTTTACACTTTTTCCTTATTATAAGGATTCTATTATTTTATATTATAATAATTCAAATGATTTTTGGATCAATACAATTCTCAAGGTTTGAATAGTAAATCAATTACTTTTTTTCTCTTTGTGATAGGTGTTTTGGTTGTCAGTGATTTCTAGGAGTTGTGGGGTTCAACAGTCAACTCCAAGATGGTATTACAGGTCCAAATATGTGATTATCTATCAATTTTTTAAGATATTTACCCATGAGAAAAAAAGTGCATCCTAGAGAAAAATGGGCCTCTCTATTAGATTCAAAATTCTCAAAATACCTAAGATCAAATTTCAAATCATTAAAACCACAGATATAAATTTTTTGAAGCAATTTTCTAGGGTCAGAAAGTTCAAGGTGAAAAAATTGTATAGTGTACAAAATATATACAATTCTATGGATCCATATAGATAATATGGTGTCATACTTATTGTGTAGTCTTTGCATCAACCCTACATAGAAATACAACTAGCTAGTGCAAAATATCAACAAGAAAAATTAAAATAGTGATGAATTTCATATTATTTTGGTGAATTTGAATTTTTCAATGATTTTGGAATATTTTGGTTTGAAAATGTCAACATATTAGCCTCCATATAAGTTTTCTAGCAAATTTCACTAAGTACCCATTTTCCACCCACACACTACCCATGCCCTTCCCTCACCCTACTTGCATTTCGATTTAATATTTTTCCTCATTGCTTTGCTAACAAATTGATCCCTAACCCCTACCAAAATTTATATTAGCACTAGGGTCCTTATTGCTAGCAACCAATTGGATATATGAAAAGAGGTTGACCCTCGTTAGCCCCTGAACTTCTTTTTCTTCAAGATTAGACATATTTTGTAAAATCAACTACAACTTAGGTGTATAAACTTAGATTTTCACAAATAAGATATCATTAGAAAGTTAGTTTTGAGAAATTTCTAGTGGTACTAGTAATTTTCTTAGATTTTTCTATTGGTGAATGTAATTTGTTGTTTAAGTCAAATCTACCTATTTTCACTTCCAAGCTCATACATTTTGACTCGAATCTCTATTTTTCATCATTATTACGATGTTGGAAATTTGGTGGTTCAATTCCCTATATAGTCATCAAATCTATTTTCTAGAAATATTTACTAACTACCTATTATTTTCATCAAATTTAAGTTTTTCCCTTTTGGTTTATTTATTAACAATTTGTAAACAAGGTTACTTTTTTGGAACAAGGGGGTAATTTTCTTTCCCTGTGAGAGTTATATTGTTGTTTATCCTTCCAATTTCTATATTTTTCAAACAAAAATCATGGATCCAACCCACATATATCCACTTAATCCATACAATTATTATGGGTGAAAAATTATATCAATCTAAAGAAATAGGGGTTGTATCATGGGTACGAAACATGAACTAACAATAGTTGTAGAAAAGATGAAATGGTAAAAAATGTGTGATGAATCTTTTAGAATATTATTCATGTATATGTATTCTAATCTCCTCTTACATGTTGAGTCTTGCACTACACCTAATAACATCTAGACTCATTTTATGTCCTTGTTTGGAAAGGAGGGTATATTGTGAGCTTTTCAATTGGAGAACAAGCTTATTGTTTTAAATTGTTGCTGCCACTTTTAGTCGCTCCTTCAAAACAAATAAATCACCCCTATACTTAGTTTGAAAATTAAAATTTTGTCTTGTCGGCCTTTTTGTTTGGTTTGCAAAACAACGTCAAAAGTCGACAAAGATTTATATTATGTGCTTTTATATTATGTTATTTTATTTTTATTCATAGATCTATTTATGTAAATATAGAAGTTTAAAATATTTTAATTTTTAGTCCCTGCCATTATAAGGCGGGGATCTAATGTTATTGCCTCAATCTTACATATTAAAATTCTGCTTTGGAAATCGCACTAGAAAATAAAGTTAAAGTATAGCTTATGTTTGGGGGAATATTTAGAAAAAGTGATTTATTTTCCTATTTTTGCAATTTTTTGATTGGCGGGTGTAATTTTCCTTGTGGTTTTGGCATTTTGTAAATATTTTTAATAATATTAATTATTGTATGGAGATTTTCTATTGGAAATTTTTCATGAGTTTGTTTTTATAGTCGTGTCTTTCCATGGACTCTTCATGGGGATGCATGATGTCTTGAGCAGTACATTTGCATTTGCTATTTGCATCTTCTCATTTGTTGTGAGTAGGATAGAGTGCAACCATCATTAGTGTGTTATGGTGTGAAGGTGTAATGCTGTTGAGCAAATTGTTATCCACATTTTTTGTTCATTGGTTCAAGTTGTTTGATGAGGATGAAGGGTTTTTATCTACAATGTTGGAAGCTAGAAAGGTGGCGTTTGTAAGTTAGTCTATCTATTACGCTTTTGGTTTTTCATTTTTCTGCTACTTTGGAAAAATTGTTTGATGAGGGTGAAATCGGTGCCTTTTGAGAGGGTTTATGTGTACAATTTTGGTATTGAAGAATGAAATGTTTGGAAGTTCCTACATATTTTATAGTGTCATTTTATAGTTTTTTTCATTTCTGCATTTTATGGTTAATTTCTAGTGTGTGCACTCATGCATTGCAATTGCACTTGAATTTATTAAATGAAAATGAAAATTAGGTATAAGTAAATGGAAAAGGTTTGGGCATAAAATCATTAAGCCCATCTTCGTTGAAAGGGTTTATATTTGTTGTATGGGGAGTGAAAAATGAAGCCTTTGTAACCTTGTATGTCTTCTATAGTCTCATTTTATAGTGGTTTATATATTTTCATTTTATGGGTCAATGTGTATTATTTGTTTTTGTTTTCATTTTGTGTGTCTATGCCTATTCTTCGCTATTCTTTATGGGTTAGTGTCTGTTGTCGAGTTAAATAGTTAGTTGCATTTCCATTTATCCGATGAAGATGAGAATAGTTCATATTTTAAATATTTTTGGTTTTTAAGTTCTAATTCTATTAAGGAATGCATTATTTATGTTGTTTTTCCATTTTCTTAGGTTGTGTCTATGAGTGTAAATATGCGTTAGCCTTTCTTGTTCAGTACTTTGCAATCGTCAACTACTTTTATCGGTTGTTGTCTATTGTCGACTTAAATACTTAACATCGTAATTTGTTAATATGGATTTCTATGCTATCCATGATTAAGAATGGAAATAACTAGTTGTAGTTGAATTTATTGGGTAAAAATTTGAATTGTTCATATTTGAAGTATTTTTTGGGGTTGAAGTTTAAATTGTGTCGAGAAAAGTGTTATTTGCGTTGTTTTCATATTTGCTGAGGGTGTTTGTCTAGGTGTGTTTATGGGCTGTTATTTCTTGTTGAGTGAAGGACTTAGCATGATAGTGTGCTTGTCATTATTAAGAATGAAATTAGTATTTCCTTGGCATGCATGCACTGCAACTGCACTTGAATTTATTTGACGGAAATGAAAATTAGGTCCAAGTAATTGGAAAATGTCTGGGTGTAAAATGATTAATCTTGCATCTATTGAGAAGGTCTATGTTTATTGTATTGGGAGAAAAAGATGAGGCATTTGTAAGTTCATATGTCTTTTATAACGTCATTTTATAGTTTTTTACATGTTTGTATTTTATGGGTTAATGTCCACCATTTGTTGTTATTTGCATTTTCTGGATGCATGCATCACATTGCACCTATGGTTGAATATATTAAATAGTAATGAAAGTTAAGTTCAAGAAATTGGAATATATCTAGGTATAAAATCCATGTCTGTTGAAACGAGGCATTTGTAAGTTGGTTTGTCTTTTATAGTGTCATTTTATAGTTCTTTACACATTTACATTTTAGGGGTTAATGTGTACTATTTTTTTTTTTGCATTTTGTGTGTTAATGTCTATTCTTTTCTATCATTTATTGCTTATATGGTTAGTGTCTCTTATTGAGTTAAATAATTCACACCCTAATTCACTAATGTAGATTTCTTCGCTAGTCATGATTCAATTCTGTCAAGAGGCATAGATTTCACTATCATCAATCAATCTATCAAAAAAGGCTACATTTGTAAATTCTTATACCTTTTACAATAGATGTGGAATTGATGCTCATCATAAAATCTATCAACAAAGAATGTGTTTGAAAGTTTCCATTGCATGTGTAAAATTTGTGTAGACCATGGTTGGGGCGATTAAGATTGTAGCAAGAGTCGTGGTAGTTCTTGTGTGCAGCTTGTTTATCCTAAGAAAATTGAAAACATTTTGCACTGTGTATTACTTCAAATCAATTGAATTGTCCATACATGAAATAGTGATAGATATTGGAAGATGTCTATCTGTACATGATATAAATGACATGTGATTGACGTTTCAAATGATGCATGTCATGAATATTTTGTATAGATAATACATCTTCCAATGGTGTCTATTTGGAATTGTTAAAATGATGTTTATGTTTTCCCCCCAAAATGTCTAGTCATTGAACTATCATGTGTTGTTTTCTTTCTGTTTATATTCTAGACAGTTGCAAATTATAGTTCACAACAATGGAGCATAATTTTTTTATTGTAATGATCTCTTTCTATGCATGTCTCATCAGTGCAATTTTGCATGTAGTTTTTCTAGTAGTGGGTCACATGTTGGGTGCATATGATCATATTTTCAATTTAAATTAGTAGATTCTAAATTGTGGAAAATATATTGAAGTGAAGTTCCCATTAATGGATTATGGTCTTAAGTTTTATGCATGTCAAGAAAAAAGGATCTTATCTATATATATATATGCATTTTAATATATGTATGTGTGTATGTACATATATGCACACAAAGACATGCATATATGCAAGTATATATATAAGTATGTATACATACATACATATATATAAGTATGTATACATACATACATATATATTTGTATGTATGCATATATACATGTGTGCACATGTAGATATATATGTTTATGCATATATATATGTATAAATGTATGTATTTATCTATTTATATATGTATACATATGTATATATGTGTGTCTGTTGTGCATTTTGCATTTACTAGGATCTATTTTTTCCCTATATTTTGAATAGACTCAAGTGCAATTGCTATTAATGCATAGTGGTGTCGAGTCTTGCAGTTGACAGGAAAAATATTATTTGTATTCTTCATTGCATGCACATATGTACAGGCACATATATATAGCTGCATCTAGCTACATACATATGTTAACATGTATATATATGCATGTGTAGGTATGTATATATAAAAGTATGTATATGTACATGTGTAAATGTGACTGTATGTATCTGCATATGCATATATATAACTCTACACATATATAATTACATATTTGTATAGATATATGCATATGTATGTTAAAACATATATATTTTCATATTCCCCCTCTGGATGTTTATACATATATATGTGTGTATGCATATATATATGTACAAATATTTGTATATACTTAAACATATGCATATATATGTATGTATCGATGCATATGTTCTCACATATATGTATGTCTTCATATATGCTTATGTGTGTACATGTATGCATATATGTATAAATATGTAGATATATATATGTGTGTGCACCTCTTTGTGCAGATAGTGAGGTCTATATATATATATATATATATATATATATATATGTATGTATGTATGTATGTGTATCTATATATATGTTTTTGCTGAAATAAAAAGATTGTTGTCCATTTTAGAGGCAATGAATAGTGTGTTTTCTAGTGGACATTGGTCTTGCAAGGATCTATGCCAATAACAATGTGAGGAAGTGTGGCCTGGATCTTGTAAGAAACAATAGATAGTCAACTAAATATATCAATCAAATATATAGCTATTATTTTTATTATGTGGCTGATAAACATCATACATTGTCTCTTAGGTAAATTGAAGTGTCATTTCTTTTAGAGATGGTAAATAGTTGTAGTCAATGCATTATAGTATATGTTTGTGACCTTCTTTTTGGAGCAGTTTTGAAGCTAACCGTAGATAAATAGATTGAGAATGCACATAGATTTGGGGCTATCACAACATGTGTTGTTGAGGAAGTAGAGACAAACATTGAATAGATGAACCAAGATGTGAGTAAGTTTTCAAATATTCTTTCTCATATATTCATTTTTGAATGCTCCTTGGATTGTGTGAGGTATAGAGATTGAAATTGAATCCACAATAGACAATGCAATGCCTTTTTCCATTTTTACTCATGTTGTCTTCTTATGCTATTTACAAGATTGTGGATATAGTGTCACAATGCTATAGGTTGATTAACGAGACATTGCATCTTGTTGAAATGCACCAATACAATATTATATCACACCCCACCTTTATTTTTAGTTTGTACTTCATGATTTAAATAAATTTATTATTTAATTTGTGTTATGCACATGTGATTTTTAGATCTTTCCTAATGTAGTTTATATGGTTTGTGCCAATTTTAGTAGTCACTCCTCCAAGTGTGATTTTAATTTTGTCTGGCTTTCAGTAATTTGCTGACAGGTGTTTCTGTTTAGGTAGTTATGATTATGACAATGCTATTGTCGTTTCTTCAAATGCCGAGAAATTGCTACTCAGAAAGGTAGCTAGAATCACAACGTCAAAATCCTATTTGTTTGAAATGATTTTTGATGTTTCTAGCTACATCTATTGACTGCTTTCTAAAATTAAGCTATTGCTTCTAGTATTAAGGAACCTACCAATATTAATAGTACATAAAATCTATGCAACTATGTATCACAATTTCCAATTAGGCAAGGCAACTACTACTAACAATGCAACTTATCTTCCAAACATATTGATAGCGATTTCTTCAACATGTGCATATTGCCCATGGATGAAAGCATGGACAAGTCATTACGTATATCTTGAACAACTGGTAATGTTTCATTAACTATTATTTTTTCATGGATATACAATTAACTTGAATATGTTTCAGTATAATTAAGTAGACTTACATTAACAAGAAATTGGACTACACTATGAACATGGATATCATATTGCTAAGTAGGCCCATAAATATATCCATTAATGAGAATTTCACTTCAATCTGTAACTATGAAAAATATTAAGTTACCATCATTAGAGCATAAACAAAATAAACCCAAAGTAAGCAATGAAGAACAAAGGAGGAAAATAGCATGAAAACAAAGAAAGATCTCACCCAATGTCTTCAACCTCCATGAATCACCCTAATTGTACCTTCTCCATTTGCTTAAAATGTGTTGTTTACCCTCAGATTTTGTGTGAGCCAAGTATCCCTTTGACATGACCTAGCAAATATTGAAGGATTCCAAGAAAATTCAAGACTAAGCCTACATGCAATAGGAAAATCTGCAAAAGATAATGTTAGCATGAAATGTCAAGAGACTCTAAGTATGAAAATGTGAAGTCAAAAGATGCAAGCAAGAGATGTAAAAAATGAGGGTAAAATTGCCATTTTATAGAAATGTCAATTTTAGATGGAGGGCCAAGACTGAAAGTTGACAAGAGCCCTAAGATCAATGACCATAAATACATGTGAGAATCCCTAATTAAGGTTAGGGCAACATTTCAAAATGAATGACCAATAATTGATTTTAAGAGAATCAAATCAAGGGTTAGAATTGCAAGTGACAAGAAGAGGTGGCACAAAAAAAGAGAAAAGTGGGAAATCAAAATAGAAATTTAAAATTAATTCCCATAAGAGGTGATGTGGACCTTCTAGATTAAAAATTAGTTTAATTCAAAAGTGGTGGGACCATGTGATAGTAAATAATAATTTAAAATTATTTACTTGGGAAACAGAAAATTTAAATAAATGTTTTTATTTAAATTTGGTGGAAAAAGAAATGGGATAATTAAATAATTAATTTTGATTATTTAATTATGGAGGATGTGGACCAATAATTAAATAAATTATGGGGGATTTATTTAATTATGAGAAGACATTAGTATTAGAGACATATTTAAATAAATAAATGAAATTTATTTATTTAAATAATCAAGAGGGAATAATGGATTAGTTAAATAAATATGATGATTTATTTAATTAAAGAGGATATTAAAAATTACTGGCGTATTTAAATAAAATAAATATGATTTACTTATTTAAATATACAGGAAGAATAAAATATATGAATTAATTAAATAATTAAAAATTATTTAATTAATAGTTGAATTTGGATAGGAAATTATCAAATATTATAATTATGTTTAGCAAAATTATGGATAAAATCGAGTTCATAGGTCTAGGTCAATTTTATGTGTCTATATTTTGTTCCTCTTTGTCATAACGTAGTTTATCGCATTATGGAAAAGAAAACAAGTCAAAAAAATGCCCCAGTGAAGGTATGAAGTGCGTATGCCCTCTCGGGAAATTTTGTGAGTTTTGGCCCAGGGTCAAATTTTTTTGGAAAGTGTCCCGATAAGTCAATTTGATGGCCAAAAAATCAATGGTGCAATTTGTTTCAAAATCGAAGGACGGTAAGGCAGTCAAAAGGTTGGTGAAAGTTGGTCAAAGGAGCCTCTAGTAATAACCCAAAAGGTAAAACCCTAATTTTCAACCTATAAATAGGTTTGAAAAGGTAAAAAGACATGTCTTTTTCACTTTTATAAATTTGTAGAGCTCCGAGCGAGGAGAGACTATAGTAGGATGGTGATTCTAGTCATAGAGTACCATGACTACTAGGTCAAGACCTTCCGATGGCTAGAGGGCATAGAGCCATCGGTAAGTACCCCTTTCTGACTCTATCATTTCTCATTTTTGGTGCATTTACTAGGGTTTTAGGGTAAGCGAACGAATGTGTTACGATGCACATGTGCTCACATAAGCCACAATTGAAATCATGTTGCATGCATTTGATGCTTCACAAAGCAAATGTGAGGGATGGGTGTGTCTTGGTTATAAAATGACACAATTGATAGGGTTTGGGATGCAAACGCCAAAGTGCGATGCAACCGACAAGTTTAGTGATGCATTCACCTTATTATGTGGCATATGCCATGCCAAGTGATGCAAGTGTTAAGAAATGAAACAATTGACTTGTGAAATGATGCAAACATTATAAAGTGTCACAAATGCAAGGTCAAATGATACAATCACCAAATCATGACACATGTGCGTCATGGAACAACACGTGTGAATTGGTGCAATGCAAGTGAAGTCAACATGACACATTTGACTTTGACCAGGGTAAACTTAGTTTAGACTCATTTTTCATATGCACTTTTTGACTAGATAGATGGTAATGATGCTTTGTAATGATGTTCAATATATGCTAACTCTCGTTTCCACGTGTACAAAAACGCTTAGTGCCCATTTATACACATGAGTTTAGACCGACCACATATGCCTTTAGGGATCAATTGCAAGACATTGATCGATGACAATTGATGATATTAGGCCTCTACTATGTTACCTATATGCCCATCATTTGGGAAAATATGGGTTTGTTGACAAAGTTGTATGAGATGTGGCATTCAAAGAATTGTTCCTTCCATATGCCGATAGGAGAGGCCACCGTTCTATTAGAGGATGTGTATAGGATACTTTGCATCCTGATTGATGTAGAGCGGGTAGTATATGATCTGCATAGAAGACGACATGAAATGATAGAGTACTATGAGGCTGTGGATGATGTAGGATTGGGGATCCAAAGTTGTGAGATCCATTAGGAGTTTTTAGCCGAGCACTATGCTCATTGAGATGCTATGTTTTTTACTTTGATTGTTGGAGTCTTGATTTCTAATCGTCGAGGGCACAAATTTATGATTGGATGGGGGGATGTACTAGTTCAGATGCATCGAGACATGACAATTTTTGCATGGGGGTTGTGCTTGCTTAGGATGCTCTATCATTAGCTACATGAGGTTTTGTATAGAGAGGGACATAGCATTAGCTATGAGACTACTCTTGTGATGATCTAGGCTTGGGAGCACATTCTCGTCTTCTGCCCACAAGTTTAGATTTAGCAGTTGGGTGATGGTATACCCTATGTGTATTTATATGCAAGGTCAGTGACATAGACATGAGTGGGGGAAACAGGTTATTGGTGGCACATGATTGATAATCTAATGAGTTTTGTTTAGAGGCTATATAGAGACTGTGCACAGTGGTCGGGGGAGGTTGAGCATTTGACCTTTTGCTAGAAGTTTAGGTATTTGATTGGTAGGATAGTTCAGAGGCAACACATCATCAAGATGTACCTGCCTCAATGGGTACTTTATTAGTTTGGAGAGTAGCAAGGTGTCCCTGTGGGGAAAAATGAGTATGCACGGTCGTTGAGAGAGATGATGTGGGGTCTGCCTATAACAGAGCAACAAATCGATGGGTTGGTAGCCGAACAGTGGGGATGGAGTGGGGGGCTAGTAGATATAGGGATGATAGTAGAGTATGATGCCTGGTAGCAGATACATAGGCCGATACACCTCATAGATATAGATGGAGCAATGCCAATTGATTGACAATTAGTGATTCCATGGGTGTAGAGAGGAGGATGGGGAGGAAGAGATGGTGGAAGAGGAAGGGATGGAGGTAGAGGGAGGGATGGAGGTCGGGGAGATGAGGGGAGAGGGTGGGGGATGATTAAGGTGGTGAGGGTGGAGATTATGGTGGAGATGTAGGGGTGGGAGAAGGAGGATAGGAAATGGAGGCAGTAGATAGCTCAGGAGGGTTTGACAATGGGTGGGTGGAGCGCCATTGTTGCCCATCAGGGAGGAGGAGGTTAGACAAGAGGGAGAGCAGCTAAAGGGGGAGGCAATAGTAAGGGTAGAGGGGGAGGTAGAGGTTAGAGCCAAGGGAGAGATGCTAGGAGAGGAGGATATCTTTATAGAGCATCAGACACTTGATATTGGTGGATAGGAGGAGATCGGGGCTATAGATGAGGATGTTCATATTAGGGGCAAGGATGAGACTGATGAGGCTGAGAGGCGGCTGCGGGAGTAGATAATAGAGGGGGAGGAGGAGGGGTACATGATACCACCATTTCATGAGACACCCTAGTAGACCAGAGGTCAGTGGATCTCCAAAGTAGATTGGATGCTACCTTGTTTGAAAACAAGGTTCTTGCAAAATAGTTGGAGGTGGTACGAGTGGAAAAGGATTAGGCAGTGATCTAACAGTAGGATGTAGAGAGTTGGGTGAGGGAGTTACCAGAGCTATGTACACGGCTGATAGGAGGTATGGCTAGGGAGTTGGCCAAGATGAGCGAGAGCCAGAGCTGATATAGATTACTCTATGAGTAGGAAGTACCACCTAAGAGATGGGATCTTGGGCTCTCCAAGTCATACAATAAGACAAGTAGTGGAAACCAGACTCACAATAGTAGTGGGAGCCACAATAGTGTAGGTGGTTCCACATCATTGGGGTAGTCATCTGGGCATAGAGCTCACCACAGGCACATGCACTCATCAAGGCATAGGTCTAGTCACAACAATAGGTTGGTGTAATTAGGACACTAGTATCAACACAACCAACCTCCTTTGATGATTGATCTATTAGCATCCTAGAGCAAGGCCACCTCATTAGTACAGTGTACCATTGAGCTCATGAGCAAGTGAAGATCACCCCACTCCTCACCTCGACGAGGCAAAGATGGCATAGTGTAGGGATTATTTCATATTTTTTGTTATGATGAGAGATTTTTTGGAAAATGGTGCCTCAACTTACTGACTTGGAACCTCTTAAGACTTGGCGAATTGCACTTAGTTCTGGCCTTTACCACCTTACCATAAGGCTCAATGACTTGTACCATAGTTGGGAGGTCCTTGCTCAGTCTGGCGGTTACACAATGTTACTGCCATACCGTGATGGTCTATCGAACATGTCACGGTGGTTTTGTGACACCACCATACCACGACGGTCTCTCGGTTGAGCCACAATGGCACGGTGAAGGGTGATAGTCAAGAAGAAGGTCAATTACCTCCTTACCGCGGGGGTCATTTGGTCAAGGCGTGGTGGTAAGGTATCACTGCTACACCATGAAGCTTCTTTCGTACCTCGGCGATAACGTGATGAACTTGACGATCAGTGCATGAAGGGTTACTGCCTTACCATGGTATACACTTTCTTCCTTGGTGGTAGCACGGTGGACTTGGTGGACTAATGAGAATACTTACCACTTTACCGTGGAGATCTTTCAATGATGAAATGATAACAATGTGGATAGTGATAGATAGGCGAACTAGTAGTTACCTCAATACTACGAGGTTTCTTGGATAGACCGGCGGTTACGTGGTGGCATCGCCATACAGCAGAGGTATGTCAACCTTGTAGCGGTATTGCGGTGACATTGCCATACCATAGAGGTCTCTTTGACCAGGTGTGGTGGTGCAGTAAGAAGCTCAAATGCATAGTTGATAGATCCGATTCAACTGTCAAAGTGATGAACAAATAGCATAGTGACATGTGGCATGATTATATTCGTTGATTTTACATCACTGTTGTAAATTAACAAATATTAGCCAAATGTTTAAAAATGATATATGCATTTATTGAGAGATCAGATTTAGCGGTTGATTGAATCTAATCTTGGTAATTCTTTGTGGTAAAATTAAATGCCTAGATGGCCCGATGCATGATTGCAGGGTGACTTGGATAGGAAGTGATCGGATTTGTCTGTTAGTGAGAATCTGTATAATTAAGACACCTGATTAGTTGGTTAATTGTATGATGCATGTAAGACTTACAACAGTCGAATATATTGGTAGTAGTCACTAGGGGGTGATGGTGAAGTCTGAATTCCATGTATGCTGTAATAGCATTGTAACAAAGAGGGAAGTGTGAGAGAGGTCTGTTAACTTTGTATGTAAACATTTTATTGTAATACAAAGTGATTGCTCTTGGTGTGGTGGGTTTTTTCCGGAAAGGGTTTTCCCACGTAAATTTGGTGTCTTCTTTGTCTATGTGTTTTATTTCTGTTACTCTTGTTATCCTGTATGTGTGCATCTTAAGTGTATGAAATTTTTAAATGATGGTTTTCGCACTTCTCCTCTGAGGTTTTAGCATTAGGAAAGCATATTCTACACCGTCTTCTTTAACTTTCAAGTGGTATCAGAGCTTGGCGAGTTGTGTTATCCTTGTTAGTAGGGCTGGTTTTTTTGTGCTAATACTATTCTAGTGGGAGTCTTAGAAAGTTAGAACCAAGTTCTGTTTGAGATGGCAAGTACATCAGGTAGAGTAGAAATTGAAAAATTCAATGGCGGCAACTTTGAGTTGTGGAAACTCAAAATGGAAGAATTGCTTGTGGATAGAGACCTCTGGGTTGTTGTGTCTGGAACTATGCCACAAGGTATGAAGCAAGAAGAATGGGACCTCATAGATAGAAAAGAGAGAGGTCTAATAAGACTTTGTCTAGCTGATTTTGTACTCTTGAATGTTCTTGAGGAGAAGTCTATAGCTTCATTATGGAAGAAACTTGGTGATATTTATCAAGGAAAGTCTCTGGTGAATAAGTTATTATTGAGGAAGAAGTTGTACTCCTTGAAGATGGAAGAAGGAGCATATATTGTAGACCATTTGAACTCATTTAATATGAGTGTTTCTTAGCTGGCATCTGTGGGTGTGAAGATAGAGGAGGAGGATCACTGCATGCTTTTGTTGTGTTCGTTACTTGACACTTGGGATCATCTTGTAATGGATATTGGAAGTACGACCACTAATTTCAAAATGGAATATGTGGTCACTTCGCTACTATTAGAAGAAATGCAGAGGAGGTCTTTAGAGGTGGCCAAAGAGGCCCTTGCTGTTTGAGGTAGATCGAAGGATAAAGGCAAGAAGAAGGACAAGAAGTCTAAATCCAAATCTAAGGGGAGATCAAAGTCTCTTGGTAAAAAGTCCAAGGTGAAATGCTAGAACTGTGGGCAGCTTGGCCATATCCGAAAGGATTGTAAGGAGAAGAAGAAGAAGAATAAATTTGTAGACAATGAATCTTCTCAGAGTGATGAAGATGCCTTCATTGCAGCCTTGGCAACTCAAGCATCAAATGATGTCTGGCTGGTTGACTCAGGCACATCTTTCTAGATGACGTCTCATAGAGAGTGGTTCATTAAGTATGAATAGTATGATGGTGGAAAGGTTTACCTTGCAAGTGATTCAACATTGGATATTGTTGGTCGTGGAAGAGTCAAAATACAATTCCATGATGAAAGAATCAAAGGGATTGGTGATGTATTACACATACTAGGTTTGGCTCGTAACTTACTTTCTCTCAGTAAGCTAAATGATGTTGGTGTGGAAGTTTCTTTCTCAAGTAAAGGATGTAAGATGGCTAGAGGCACAATGGTGTTGGCTAAGGGTGTATGTACTAGCACTCTGTATAAGCTAGATGCACATCCTATTCAATGTAACAACGTCTCTGTAAAGTTAGGAAAAGTTGCTCATGAAGAGAAGAAGAATGACACTCCTCTAGATGCAAATTCCTTGGAGGTGAAACTCCCAGTAGAGAAGACCATGTTGTGGCATCATAGACTTGGTCACATAGGTGAGAAAGGTTTAAAAAAATTGAAAAATAAAAATCTTGTAGAAGGGCTTGTTGATTGTAACCTTAGTTCAATTTTTGTGAACACTGCATTTATGGAAAGCAACATCGTGTTTCTTTTTATTCAAGTCCTCATAAATTTTATGGTGTACTGGATTATGTTCATTCTGACATTTTTGGTCCAGTGAATGTTTTTTCATTATCGAAGTCTAGATATTATGTTTCTTTTATTAATGAATATTCGAGAAGGGCATTTATATACTTTCTTAAGAGTAAATCATAAGTGTTCAGTCGGTTTAAAGAATTTAAAAATTTGGTAGAGAATCAGACTAGAAGGAAAATTAAATGTTTGAGGATGGACAATGGCGATGAGTTTTGTTCTACAGATTTTGAAAGGTAGTGCAAAGACCATGGGATTAAAAGGCATAAAACTACACCTTATACTCCACAACAGAATGAAGTTGCTGAAAGGCTGAACAAAACATTAATGGAGAGAGTGAGAAGTATGTTGAGCAGTGCTGGTCTAGAGCAGAGATTCTGGGCTGAGGCTGTGGCTACAACATGTTACCTAGTAAATCGTTCACCTTGTTCTGATCTTGTTGACAAAACACCTTTGGAAGCTTGGTCTGGTAAGAAGCCCTCTCTGAAACATATTTGTGTCTTTGGCTGTGAGGCATATGCATATGTGCCAAATGAGAAAAGATCTAAGTTAGAGAACAAGGCTGTTAAATGTATCTTCATCGGCTATGGAATTGGTGTGAAGGGATACAAGCTTTGGAATCCTAATAATGAGAAGGTTCTATACAAAAAAAGTGTAATATTTCATGAGCTGAAGCCTTCAGTAGTTGATTCACAGTTAGAGATAGATAAAAGAGAAGAGAAGAATGATGTAGTTGACATTCCTCAAACTCCAAAAAAAGATGAACTACATGGTTTACCTAAAATTGAGGAGAGTTCAAGCAGCTCTAAGAGTTCTATAGATGAAGAAGCACAACCTTAGCCAGTAAGAAGGTCTAGACATGAAATATGACAACTTGATAGGTATGGGTTCTCTATGTTGGATTCAAACTATGCCTATGCTTTAATTACTAGCATTGATGAGCCTATGACTATGAAAGAAGCAATTAACATGTCCGATTCAAATTCTTGGTTGGAAGCCATGAATGAAGAAATAGAATCATTGAAAAACAATGAAACCTAGGATTTGGTGCCTTTGCCTAAAGGGCGAAAGCCCATTGGATGTAAATAGGTATTTAAGAAGAAGACTGGTCTAGATGGCAGTGCTAAAAAGTATAAAGCGAGGTCGGTTGCAAAGGGATATTCCCAGGTAGAGGGAATTATTTATGGAGAAATATTTTCCCCTATAGCTAAGCTAACATCTATCAGATTTTTGTTGTCACTTGTAGTCGCGTATGACTTAGAGATCGAGCAAATGGATGTGAAGACAACATTTCTCCATGGAGAGTTGGAAGAAGAAATTTATATGGCCCAGCCCAAGCACTTCCTTGAGGAAGGTAAAGAAAGTATGGTCTGCAAGTTAAAGAAATCTTTGTATGGTTTAAAATAATTGCCTAGAATGTGGTACCAAAATTTTGACACCTTTGTGTTGTCAATGGGATTGTGAGATCAAAATCTGATCATTGTGTGTATTACAAATCTGAAAATGATTGTGTGCTTATTATTACCCTGTATGTGGATGATATGTTGTTCATAGGAAATAGTAAGAGTATGATTTATCATCTTAAGTCTCAGTTGTCTTCAAATTTTGAAATGAAAAATTTGGGTGCAACAAGGTATATTCTGGGGATGGAAATAACAAGAGACAAAATGAATAGAAAGCTTTGGGTCAGCCAGAGTAAGTATGTTAACACTATTTTGGGGAGATTCAGTATGAATGATTGCAAGTAGCTAGATGTTCTAGTCTTACAGGGAACAAAGCTATCTGTTGAAGATTGTCCAAAATATTCTATTGAGGTGGGGGACATGACCAGGGTGCCTTATACAAGTACTCTTGATAGTTTAATGCATGCAATGGTCTATACAAGGCTAGACATTTCCCAAGCAGTGGGAGTTCTTAGCCATTTTATGGAAAATCTAGGAATGACACACTGGGATGTTGTGAAGAGAGTGTTAAGATATTTAAAGGGAACTTCAGAATTTTCCCTATGTTACCATGGCAACTTGGTTGGATCATAGAAGACTCTCAACATTCATGGTTATGTGGATTTTGATTGGGCAGGGAACATTAATAGAAGAAGGTCCACTAGTGGATATATTTTCATGTTAAATGGTGTTGCAATCAGTTGGATGGGAAAGTGATAGGCTGTAGTCGATTTGTCCACTACAAAGGTTGAATACATGGCAAAAACACATGCCTGCAAAGAAGCTGTTTGGCTTAGTTGTTTGTGTTCTACTATTGGTTTTAATGTAGGGCAGATTACAATTTCTTGTGATAGTCAGAGTGCCATTTGTCTAGTGAAAAATCCAACCTTTCATTCCAAGATGAAACATATCGATGTGTAGTATCACTTCGTTAGAGATATGGTGGACGATGGAAAGGTCTCTTTAGAGAAGGTGGATACTCTAAAGAATGTTGTTGATATATTGAAAAAACCAGTGGGTAGAAACAATTTTAGACGGTATGCAAGTTTGATGGGCCTTGGGGCCTATGATCATCAGTAAAAATTCAAAGTCTAGGAGAAGCCAGTAAGTCTTCGTCAAGTGGTTGCTTGTTGGAAAATGGTCCCTCAACTTACTAATTTGGAACCTCTTAAGACTTGGTGAATTGTAGTCAGTTCTCACCTTTACCACCTTATTGCAAGGCTCAGTGACTTGTACCATAGTTGGGCTGTGTTACTGTCGTACTGCAGTGGTCCTTGCTCGGTCTGGTAGTTATATGGTATTACTGCCATGCCGCGATGGTCTATCGACCATGTCGTGGTGGCACGGTGACATCACCATACCATGATGGTCTCTCAGTTGGGCCATGGTGGTAAAATGAAGGGCAATAGTCAGGCAGAGGTTCGATTGCATCCTTACCATGGGGGTCATTCAGTCAAGGCACAGTGGTGTGGTGTCACCGCTACACAACGGAGCTTCTTCCATACCTCAGTGGTAGCATGGTGAACTCGACGATCGGTGCATGAAGAGTTACCACCTTACCATGGTATATCCTTTCTTCCTTGGTGGTAGCGAGGTGGACTTAGTGGACTAATGAGAATGCTTACCGCTTTACTATAGAGCTCTTTCAACGATGGCATAGTAACATGGTGGAAAGTGATAGATATGCAAACAAGCAGTTACCTCCATACCGTGAGGTTGCTTGGATAGTACGGTAGTTATGTGGTGGCATCGCCATACCATAGAGGTCTATCAACCTTGTAGCGGTACCGCAGTGACACTCCCATATGGCAGGGGTCTCTTTGACTAGGTGCGGTGGCATGGTAAGAAGCTCAGATACACAGTTGACGGATCTAATTCAGCAGTCAAAGAAATGAATGAATAACATAGCGACACATGGCATGATTATATTCATTGATTTTACGTCTCTATTGTAAATCCACAGATATCAGCCGAATGTTTAAAAATGATATATGCATTTATTGAGAGATCAGATTTGGTGGTTGATTGAATCCAATCTTGGAAATTCTCTGTAGCAGAATTAAATGCCTGGATGACCCGATGCGCGATTTCAGGGTGACTTGGATAGGAAGTGATCGGATTTGTTTATCAGTGAGAAGATGTATAATTAAGACACTCGTTTGGTTGGTTGATCATATGATGCATGTAAGACTTGCAATAGTTGAATGTATTGGTAGTAGTCACTAAGGGGTGACGGTGAAGTCTGAATTCCATGTATGCTGTAATAGCATTGTAACAAAGAGGGAATTCTAAGAGAGGTCTATTGAATTTGTATGTAATCGGTTTAGTATAATACAAAGTGATTGCTCTTGGTGTTGTGGGTTTTTTCTCGAAAGGGTTTTCCCATGTAAATTTGGTGTCTTCTCTATCTATATGTTTTATTTCTGTTACTCTTGTTATCCTGTATGTGTGTATCTTAAGTGTATGAAAGTTTTAAATGATGGTTTTTGCACTTCTCCTCTAAATTTTTAGCATTAGGAAAGTGTATTCCACACTGTCTTCTTTTCCTTTCAACATTTTATATATTGAATTTCGAGCCTGCGAGCTCCATTTTTGGGATTCCACTAGACTCTATCTTGTGACATGATTATTTTTGAGATATATATGAGATGATTTTGATGCAGACTACATGCTTTACGATATGATATTATGCATTATGATGTTATTTATGCGATGATGCATTTATGATGGTTATTTTATGATCATATGATGATGTTAATGATATTCTATACGATACCATGATGGATGAATTAATGTATGATAATTTATGATGAGATGTATGTACTAATGGTGCAGCTTTATGATGATAATTTTACAAATGGATACCATTCTTATGATAATGAATGCATTTATGGATGTTTATGTATGTATGGATTATACGATGTATGATGTTCTAATGTTATTGATGTATGCACTTATGATATGGATGATTATGATGTCTATATGTTATGCAAATGATTATATGCAAGTAATGTTTTGATGTATGCATTATGGATAGATGTAAATGATAGATCTATATGTCAATGTGAATGCAAATGTGAAATGTGTTAATGCGATTTCTATATGATCATGTATGCATTTATGTTTTTGTATTTCACAGGATATCATTAGGGGATGAGAGAAGAGAAAGGAGTAGATGAAGGTGGATGTTAGTGTGGAGAAAGAGATGTGTTTTAGTGCAAAAAAAGGATCCTTCAATATATGCCAAAGTACTAATAGGTGTTACTCTAATCATCATTTGGCAGATTGTCGTAATGGCCAAAAAACACTATGATACGGCATAGATCAATAGTGTGCAAGGTCGAACCATCACATAGGAAAATTAGTCATAGACAAGGATGATCATGACGCATACAAGAAGTGCGATTGCCCCTAGTTATTTTGTCATAACCATCCACAAACAGACAAGACTAGTCATGAAACATCGTTGCTCCTCTAAATCTTGATGTCAGAACCTCCTTAAGGAACTAGCGACATGATAGCCGTAAAAGACAAGATGATCATCATACTACATTGTTTCTCCTCTAAATCCCGATGTTAGGACATCCTCGAGAAACTAGCATCAAGATGATCAAAAAGGAAGGCAAAGATAATCATCATGATATGTTGTGACTCCTCTAACATGAGGAACTAGTAGCATGATTAAAATAAAAAGATAGAGAATGTTTTCCAAGTGTTTTTTGGGTGTTTCACCAATGTTTAAAGTTCAAATGTTTTAACATCAAGATGCCACGTTTGATGAGGTCAAGATTGTCAACTATCGAGTGATGCCATATTGAGGAAGGACACATCCTAGATAATGTCAATGTCAAGAGGATCTATTCTCAAATGTTAGGAGAATTCCTCAAAATGCCAAATGACAATATCAGTGCTTAGGAAGGACACATCCTAAAGCATAAATAAATGACAAGAGTTGTTCTTCAGAAGGACACATCCAAAGAAGAACCTAGATTTTGATAGGTTGACTTATTTTGATAGAGTTTGACTAGATGAAGGATTTCACCACATGCCTACACTAGCATGTTATTTTTATTAAAATTCCAATTGAAGTGATTGTGTAAAGTTTTCTATGAGGTTGCTTGTTTTAGTGTTTATAAAGAGTTTTCTTGACTTAAAGATATAAGATGTGTGTGAAAGTGCAGTGTTATGATCCCTAATGGAATGACCTAGTGTGGCCTTGGGGGCTCATCGATTGATGGCCTTGCCTACATTATACACACAAAGACCTCGTAGTTCGACACAACCAATGACTTATTATTGAGGATAGAAGATTGATTCATAATCCTATTTTGACAAACCTAGAGGGACAAACCTAATGTCTCGGGGGCCTATTTAAGATGTGCCTTGCCTACGTAGCAAATGCATAGAGACAACGTAGTTTGACTATGACAATGATTGATTGACATAACTAACTTTGAATCAATTTTGGGATATTGGATGTTTTTTGAATGTTTTCATGTTTTCCTTAGGATTTTTTATGATTTTTAGGTATTTTTTCAGGACTCTTTCTAATTTTTATGATTTTTTCAAGACTTTTTTTTATTTTTATGGTTTTTTTCAGGACTTTTTTGATTTTTATGATTTTTTCGTGGATTTTTTTTTAATGCTAGGACTATGTGCGATACCCACTATAGTCATATGATAAAGGTCTTTTCCCCAGGAAGGTGAGGACTATCCAAGCATAATGAGATGGAAAAGGGGCATGCGCAGGATGAAAGGTAGGGGATATGCAAGGTTTGACGTCAACCAATGCTAGCCATGGACAAAAATGGCAGGAATTTATGGAAAACATATTGAGTGTGTCGAGATGTCATGGTAATGTATTCAGGATGAGGGTAGATGGAATGCTAGAAGGTGGCGAAGCAAAGACTGACTATGCATGAAGCCTATTTGCCAGGTTTTCACCACGGTACTTATCCAAAGTGCCTATTTACCAAGTTTTCACTATTGGATGAATTATTTATCTTTACTATTTTTGTCATTTTTTGTTTTTTTTTGGTGTCACCAAGATGCCTGTTTTCAAGGTTTTCATCAAGGTGATGATTTTTTGTATTTTTAAATTTTTTAGCTAGGCTCTCTGATGCTACATATAGAACTTGCATAAGTGTAGGCTATTGATAGTAATTTCATAAGTGTAGGCTATTGATAGGCTCTGTTAATAGTTCTCCATATGGTGTGGCTAACTAATAAGCACTAGAATTGAATGCGGTAGAAATGATGTAAGGACCCAAGGGCTCAAACTTGCCAGGTTTCTCTCAATCAACTTGATTCCTTAGATTTTGCATGAGAACCAAATCACCAATTTGAAACTTTTTGACCATTAGTCTTTTATTTTAGCTCCTACAAAGGCAATTCTAATATACATATAAGTGGTTTAAGGCATTTTGTCTTTTTTCTTGTAACATCTCTAGCTCATGCAGGCCAGACTATCTGTACTCTTCATCGTTGATCAATCTCTTCAAGGAGACTCTAGGAGAAGGATTTTTAGCCTCGATGGGAAATATAGCTTCAGATCCATAGACCAAGGAAAATGGAGTGGCTCTAGTGGGTGTGTGGATGTTGGTCCAATAGGACCACAAGGTAGGATTGAGTTGTAGATGCCAATCATGGCCAACGTCATTGACGATCTTCTTAAGAATTTGAATAATTGTTTTGTTGGATGCCTCAGGTTGACCCTTTCCTTGTGGATAATAGGGTATGGAAAAATGATATTGGATAAGAAAGAATTCACAAAGCTCATAGATGTATTGATTTTTGTATGGATGACCATTTACTGTGATGATGGATTGTGGAACACCCTACCGGTAGATGATTTAATTAAGGATAAAGTTGGAAATTTTCTTATCGATGATGTAGGTGAGGGGGACACCTTCGATCCACTTAGTGAAATACTCAATGGAAGTGATAATGAATTTATGTCCATTAGATGGAGTTGGATGGATCTTTCCCATGAGGTCGGGTCCCCATTATGCGAAGAGCCAAGGAGAAGTGATTGGTCTAAGTTCCTATGCGGGTGCATGAATTAGGCCACTATGCACCTACCATTTCTAACATATTCTAACAAATTGAAGAGCATCCTTTTCCATTGTTGGCCAGTAATACCCAAGTCACATAAATTTCCTAGCTAAGGTTAGGCCACTTGAATGAGATCCAAATATACCCTCATGTACCTCGCATAAGGTTGTTCAGGCTTTATTAGTGTCGAGATAGTGAAGAAGGGTGTTGTTAAAGTTGTGGCAATATAAGGTGTTGTTGATGATGGTATAACAGGCGGCTTTGCAGATGAAGGATTTTCATTGGTTGTTGGATAGCTTCAACAAGAGGGAATGGGATTTAAGATAGTCATAGATTTCTTGATACCAAGGTGAATTGGGACCAACAAGCTCACAAACCATTTCTGACTTTGGAATATCATATGTAGGAACCAATAGTTTCTCTACTAAGAACTAGAATTGTGACACATTATTGAGTATATCTAAGAGAGATCCAATAGTAGCCATTGTGTCCTCTGCATTCCTAGGGATCTGTTCAAAAGCGATCAAATTGAAATATGTCATGAAACTATCAACCATATGCTTGTAGGGAAATAATTTTTCATTCTTGGTTTCATAATTGCCATTGACTTGGTTGATAACCAACTAAGAATCTCCAAAAACTAGAAGTGTCTTGATGTTCCATTCGATAGTTAGTCGGAGTCCTATAATAAGTGCCTCGTATTCTAAAATATTATTTGTACAAGTGAATGCAATTCAAAATTCCCTAGGAATGGAGTTTCCTTGTGGTGTGATGAATAGGATACTTGCTCTTGAGCCATGACCAGTATGAGACCCATCAAAGTATAGTTTCCAAGGTGATGTAGGTTGTGCATGGAAGATAGACTCATTAGAGAAATCATTTATCAATGGATGAGTGCCTTGTATAGGTGCATCTACAGGTTGACTAGCTATTACTTATCCTTTGATTTCCTTACGTTCAAAATATTGTATGCAATATTCACTCAAGATCATTACCCATTTTTCTAGCCGACCTATCAATGCTGCTTGACTTAGAAGATACTTCAACAAATAAATCTTTGCTACCAATTGTGTTTGGTGGTTCATCATGTAATGCCTTAACTTTTGAGCTGAAAAGACAATCACAAGGCATGCACATTCAATGGATGTGTAGGTTATTTCATATCCAACCAATGTGTGACTGATATAGTATATAGCTCATTCTTTTTCTTCATAGTCATCTTGTGCAAGCAATGCTCCCAGTGAATTAGTGGTTGCAGAGATGTATAGGATCAAAGGTTTTCCTTTAATTAGAGGCATTAGAATGGGTGGTGACAATAGATAGTCTTTGATCTATTGGAAAGCTACTTGAAATTTTGTGACCACAAAAAAGTGATGCTCTTGGGTAGAAAGTATTAAAATGGTTGGCATTTGTCTATAAGTTGTGTGATGAAGCACTGAATGGACTACAATCTACCTTGGAATGTTCTTAGCTCATTGATTTCTTTTGGTGGAGGCATGTCTAATATTTATTTTAATTTTGTGGGGTCCACTTCAATGGTGTGACGAGAAACTATGTAGCCCAACAGTTTTCCTGAAGTAACCCCAAAATTTTTTTCTTAAGATTCAAATGGCCCTTGTATTCTTCTAGCCTCTTAAAGATTTTGTCTAGCACCCTAAGGTGGTCCTTGCATGTCAAATAATTTTCCAAGAGGTCATCCACATAATCCTCCATTAGTGTGTGCATGAGATCATGAAAGATTGTGGTCATGGATCACTAATATGTGGCGCCTACATTCTTTAATCCAGAAGCATGACATTCCAACAGTATGTTCCCCAAGGACAAGTGAATGTTGTTTTGTGTTGATCTTCAGGGGTGATCAAGATTTGATTGTATCCCGAGAAATCATCCATAAGGGATAGCATCTCGTACCACGTTGTGAGATCAATAATGATGTATATGTTTGGAAATGGAAAGCCATCCTTTAGAAATGCCTTGTTTAAATCTCTAAAATCTGTACAAATGCAGATCTACCCATTTATCTTGGTGATGGGTACTAGGTTGGATATCCAGTCTGCATAGTCTATTGATCTTATAAACCCCACATCCAATAGCTTCTTAAGTTCAAATTTTACAAGCAATGCTATTTGTGGGTGCATTTTTATTAACTTTTGTTTGACTTGTTTGACATCTGGAAGCAATGAAAGGTGGTGTAACACTAGTTTTGGATCTAATCTGGGTAATTTGGCATATGACCATGTGAAGTTAACCTTATGTTTTGAGAAGAATTATTTGAATTGGGGATTTTCTTCTTTTGTCAATGATGCGGCAAAGAAAACCATTTTGGGATCCTTTGGTGTAGCTATGTTAACCTCTATAGTGTCTTCGATGAGAATAGCCAATTTTTCCTGTGCTACGGGAAGAAAGTCCAATCCCCCATCCTTGGGTGCCTTAGGGAGGTTTTCACCCTTGGATATGTCCTTTATATTTAATTTTGTATTGTTAGAAGGTGCCTTACGATTTTCACCTAAAGGCATGTCTTTTTTTATTTTATTTTTTATATTTTTGCAATTGGAGGATTGCACAGTTTCCCCGGAGTATGTTGCACAATCTAGATCTATTGCAAATCATGCTTTGTGATCACCACTTGGTATGCCTTCATGGAGTCCCATGACTTCTGCTGTAGCTTTGTTATATTGAAAGATGTTCATAGTGGGAAAGCCTTGTTGATCCTAGTCAATGAGCTGTGGGTAGACAAGGGCGATACCATCGTTATTGTTGGAAAAATCTGGGGATGACATGGAAAGCATGCAAATAGAAGCCTCAAGTGTGAAGAAAAAATTTTCATCCTAAATTTACTAGTCGGATTCTATCCAAGGACCATGCTCGGATTCAAATGAGTTATATTCATTGTCATAGTATGGGATGAATGGATTAGAATCACGATCATTGGATGGTAATTCAGTGGCATGGATATTAAGATCAAGCATGTTAGGCTCATGGACAGGTTCAAGAATGGGGTGGGACAAGTTAGATAGTGTCGGTGATGGTTTAGGTTTATTATTTGGTTCCCAAAAAATGCTTAGCCATTCTTTTTTTTTTAGAATGGCGGTCCAAAGGATCAATGTTATACATTTTTGTGAATCTTTCCTCAAAAGAGGGTTCATCGAGTTCTAAAAATAGTTCATCAATGCCATTCACTGAGGGTTTTATCAGATCCCCATTCCCATTCATATGAATCGGTTTCGATAAAGGAATCTTCGCTTGTCTCGACACTTTCAGGAGCCATTATATCCTCACTCGAAAGTACATGCATATGTCGATTGTCAGTTCTGAGTTGCTCAAACCCTAGCCCTAGGTACTTTGGTCTTTTAGAAGGAATGATAGGCTCTCACCTTACAATGTTGTTTGGTCCTAGTCCACTAGTTCCATCAAAACCATGGGCTTTGCATATGTCATAGCCTTTTCCATATATATATGGACTGGTAGAGGGGGTATTTCCTCAAGATCTTTGTAGAACCAAGTAGATAAGTCTGAAATTTCTTCATCATTCATGTCTCCCCATAGTGTGGAGATCATCTTTGGAGGAACCTTGAAAGTATTCTTTGGCTCCACTGTGAAACAAGATCGACCATAAACTTTTGGTGGCTTAGGCATTTTGGTGGTACAATAGGACATGTTCAATTTGTATTGTCCACAACCAATGTCCTAGATCTTAAGGTCAGTACTTAGTATGGTGAAAGTCAATGTTGTGGTGGAGGTTGATGGTGTGGACATGTATGATTTAGTAAGTGTGAATGGGTCAATGTATGTGGATGAGGTTGAAGCCTCACAGTTGATAGGAACATGGTGTTCAAAAGTGGCTCTCAAATTGGTACATTATTGGAAAGGGTTAGGATCCTCTGGTATGGTGATTTCAGTGCCTTCAAATGGGAACTTCAGACATTGATGGTAAGTGGAGGGTATGTCCTTTAAGGCATGGATCCAAGGTCGACCAAGTAAGATGTTGTAAGGTAGTTCACGATCCAGGAATTGACATGTATTTATGATGAATAGTCCCACACAAATTGGAAGTGTGATAATTCCCTTTGAGACACTCTCTTCATCATCATACACCTTTATTACAATGATTTTGGTAGCATCTACACAAGCATCAGAGAAGCTAAGAGCTTTAACCAATTTTAGAGAGCAAATATTCAATCCTACTCCATGATTTACTAGGATTCGTATAACCTTATGTTTATGGATGAAGACCTCAATGTGCAAGGCATCATTGTGGAATGACTTTGGTGAGACATAATCAAGGTCTAAAAAGGTGATATGATGGGAAGAAGTCAAGTATCCAACCATGGTTTTGAAATGGTTGACATCAATGTCAGTTGGTACAAAAGACTCTTGCAAGACTTTATCCAATATGGCCTTGTGTGCGGGAAATGCGAAGCAACTCAAGGATGGAAATTTGGTTGGGTGTTTTGTTCAATTTCTCAATAAGATTATATTCTAGGTTGGGGTATAATGGCTTGGTAGATGGACCCAGAATGGTGATCTTGGTTTGTCTAGTGGAGGGACCTAGTATTGCGACCTTGCCTTTGTGGGTAATGACATTGCATTCTGGTGTTTTCTTGATGGTGATGGTATTGACACATTTCTCTTCATTAGTAGGTCAAAGGTGATTAATCACTAGAATAGTTAAAGGAAACATGAGTGTAATTGGATCGGTTGTCAATATTCTTTATGTCAGACCATGAGGGGTTACCTCCATCATGATCATATAGTGGATTTTTTTGAATTGTATGGTCAAAATCAAACGGAAATGGTTGGCCACCAAGTTAAATGGTATGATTTTCAATGAGATCTTGTACAAGATTTCTTAATTTTTGACAAGAGGAAGTTTTATGCCCTTTTACGTGGTGGTAATCACAAAATGCATTATCATCTCACCATGATTGCTTGAACTGACCAGGGTCATATGGTTTTGGGTCCTCCAATGTGATGACACCATTTTGGATAATTTTCTTAAGGACAACTTTGATTGGTTCACCCAAGGGGGTGTATGTGCATTTTTGAAACTGTCTTGTTTGACGTGGTTGCCTTTGGTTTGATTGGAAAATAGTTTTTTGGATGGCATTGGTAGTTGTTGTTGGTGTAGTCACTGGTGCATTTTAGGATTGGAATCCTTTAAGGTAAGTGCAAGACCCGTTGCATTTACTATTTTTATGTCAATAATTCCATCATTAGTGATATGTTTATTCTTGACCCAATGTTTTCCTTGGGTAGTGGGAGCATTGGGGTTTGTGTTTGTGTTGGTGGTGGTGTTTTTGCTACCATATTTGAGTTCTCCTTTGGTAATTGGTCTTTTTTGAGTTGAACTCCTTTTTTGACAAGGATAGTTAAAATGGTGTAACAATGGACTTGTAGACCATATTTAAATGGTCCAAGGATATTTTAAATAAACATGGTAACTTTCTCCTTTTCTAGTATCTCTACTGGACATCAGCTTGCTAAAGTTCTCCATCTTTGAAAAAATGGAATAAATGTATCACTTGTGTCCTCTTGAGTAAGTCTACATAATGAGGCGATGTCAATGTCTGAATCAATGTTATAGGAATAATTTTTGACAAAATTGTTTTCTAGTTCATCCCATGATTTGATTCCTTTAGGAAATTGTGCAAACCATTCAAGTATGTGACCTATGAGACTCCTAGAAAAGATTCTCATTAGATAAGTATGTTCATAGGCAATGTCTATGCAGTTGGTTGTGAATTGTCTAATGTGTTCAATGGGATTAGTTTTTCCTTTGTATTTAGGAAAGTTGGGCACCACATATCCTAGTGGGAATGGTGGCATGTACAAGTTTGTGTCAAAAGGATACAAACATAAGTCATATGATGTGTGAGTCTTTTTGTTGGCCATTTGTAGGTTCTCCACTTGTGTTTGAAGGGCAAAAAGTTTAAGTTGGAGTGATTCCATGATGGGGTTGTTTGTAGCATCACACATGTTATTGATAGGTATGGCTTGAGTTCCCAATTGTTGTGATGAGATGTTCTTATTTGGGATGTGTTAGTGATGAATAAATTGTTTGTTTTGATTTTACACTTGTTGATAATGAATATTTTAATTGGGGATATGTTGATGTGTATGGATGTGAGATGTATAGGTGGGAATGTGCGTGCCAGTCATGTTGGGTTGTATCTATGGTCCTTGTTGTCCTTGGGAATTTTGGTGTCCAAGTGGAGTCATGTGTTGTGTTATTTGGTTGCCCTATCCAAATTGGTAAATGTGACCACGTGGAATGTTTGTATTTTTCCTCAAGGGGAATATTAGTGTTGGTATTGATTTGTGATGAGCTAGGGACATTGGATTTGGGTCCTTGAATGACCATTGATATTTTTATCCTCCCAAAGGGGTTTGAAGAGTTTGTCCTCATGGAACTCTATGAGGGTATTCCCATGGCACTAGATGAAGCTCCAAGGAGGTTTTCTATGTTGGTTCCTATTGTGTTATTTTAAGCTCCAAATGTTTTTCTAATGATTTGGGATGGGATGGTGGAGATTTTTTGTGGAATTGAATGTGATGTGGAATTTGTGGATGTTCCTCCAATGGATGTTGTATTGACCACATTAGTCATGTTTGTTGTGGTTTGAGTGGTGGTAACACCAATGGAGGTAGCATTAATGGTCTGAGTGGCATTGTGTGTTGGAGCTCCCATGGATGTATTGTTTTCATCATGTAATGGTGTTGAATGTGGTTGACTTTTTGAATGGTACGATCGGGAGATGCTGCTCTTAAGGTGTTATTCTCAAATCATTTTGGAAACATAGCCCCTTGGTCAAGGAGCATGGCTAGATATCTATCTGAATCATTTAGGACTAATTATTCCACAAAGGAGGCCACTTCAATATTTTGTGCGACAACATGTATATCTTCCTCAAATACTTTCCCATTCTCATCTCTTCATATAAATTGTTCAAAAGGGTTGCGTGAGGAGGATGGATTGTTCATCTCACTTAATGAATTTATGAAAGAGTTCCCCATATTTGTATTTGCATTCATCTCTTTAGGAAGATTGTAAAATTTGTTTCCTTTACCAAAGGATTCCATTCTTCTTTTTCTTTGTAGTCTTGTTTCAACCATATAAGTCTTGCTCAAAAGGGGGAGGATGAAGGATGACCAAATGCAAATAATGTGACACTATGTTTTTGGACTTTTGAAATAAGGAAATGATAAAATGATAATGGTATCTAAAGGGAAATACAAATGCAATGAGACTAATGATGACTTAAAATGAAGGATTTTAAAGGTGTGCAAATGGAAATGCTTGGAATTTCTAGGATGCACTCAATATTGGTAGACTTAAGGAAGAGTGCACTTAACCATACAAAGTTTTGGGCAATGTCTCAATTTTGGAGTGTCAAGGGACTTGTTTGAATGACTCAATGACAAGGTGACAAAGTGAGATTTCCACACTAGACTTATGAGTTGGAAAATAGCTTACAAAAGGACAAAGACTAAAGGAAATGGTGCTGATTAAGTCCAATGACAACCTACTTTTGGAGGCAAAGTTTTGGCAAAGTATGGCAAGGATTCCTATTCTAAGGTCTACAAAATGAGGATCTAAAGTGATAGTGAAGCCTAAGGATGAAACTAAAAGGTGCAATGGTAGACCTATGGTAATCTAAAAATGCGAACTAAAATACGAGGATGGAGGATTTGAGCAAGTCTTGTTATGATTTTGGACAAAGACTATAGAAAAAGGTGTCTGGAAATTGTCTGAAAATTTTTGGTCTTGGGTTTTTGAAAGTGATAATGTTTTTTCAGGTCACAAGTTAATGCATCGTTACAATTTGTGAATGCATTGTAGAGTATCAAATGTGTCATAGAATGGGAAAATGCGGTGTTTCAGATAGCAAATGCATTGCAACAGAGCAATTACGGTTTTGAAGAAAGAAAATGCGTTGCAGAAAAGGAAAATGCGGTGTTTTAGATAGAAAATGTGGTTTATTAAAGAAATTATGTTGTAGAAAGCAACAAATATTGTCCAGAACGTCAAAATGCATTGCAGAGTCTGTGTTCTTGGAAATTTTGAAGATTGTGTCAATTTGAAAATGTTTTTGCGGATCTGAAAAGGTGTTTATTTGTTCATTTGGTGTAAAAACACTTGGCAAACACATTGTCTTTGAATTTGGTAGAGACAAGCACATAAAAGACAAACACAATCCTATGGTTGTAATGATATATTCTTTGGATTCCAAGTGGATTTTACTCCAACCACATTTATTCTTAGTGTGTGACTTAGAAGCTTGGCCACTCTGGCTCCCTCAATATGACACTTACTTCTTAGGTCAACCAAGCTTCAAGCTCTCATGACTCTCCCATGACAATATTTTCACCTCTACTAAGAATTGTGAGGATGTTGATGCCTTGGCAATGACCATTGCTGTACTAATGAATAAATAAAGGTTTTTTTAGCTTCCTATAACAAAGGGTTCTAGTATGGTAATTTCATTCATGAGGGATCATCCATATGGTAAGAGACCATTGCTTCCCTTCTTTTCAAAACAATCCTTGTGATACTTGAACTTTCCTAAAGTACCCACACTTATATACCGGTTGGAAGTCACTTTTCTTTAGCGTGTTGTCGGTTGGGTCATTCCTTGGGGTGATTACTTTTTCCCACTAGGCAGGCCCTCTAAGGTTAAAAAAAACCAAATTGAAAGTTTTGTTTTTGGTCATCCAAGATTGCACTAAGGCATGAGGAAATAACATACAAAGATTTCAACCCACACTCACAAGTTTGTTCATTTGTATACCCAAATTGAAATGTGGGGGTGGTAAAGTAACAATCTCTTAGGGTTTTTGTTTCTCAAGATCACATAAAATGCAAGAGAATTGCATACACAATTAAGAGGATATTACTACACCACAAGACACACAAGACACTTATTTATTTTAAACCCCTTTAAATTTGAGATAAATAATTTTCATTAAGACAATGCCATGAATATGCAAGTTCATTTTAAGCCTCACGAGTTATAATGCAAGATTGTGTTCTTTCTAGGCCAATTAATGTATATGCATGTTCATTTTAACCCATGAAATGTGAATGAAAATTTGTTGTTTGTTTGTTTGTTTACTTGATTTAGGATTTTAAAATTAAAAAAAAAAACAAACAAGGGTTAGAATCCTTTTCTAGCTTGCCACATGCTGTAACTAACAAATTAGTAACCCAAAACCTCTAACCTATGAACTAAAAATCCAAAAAATACAACAAAACCCGAAAGCAAATTTATACCTAGTGAATGCATCACAACAAAGAAGATGCATTGCGGGACTGAAAGCTAGAAGTTTAATAGGCGGATGCATCACTATGCAAAGAAAATGCATCTCAATTTTCAAATGTGTCACTCAGGCATGCAAATACAACTCAACATAGCATATGTGTCGTTCGACCTAGAAAATGTTGCGCAACAGAGCATATGTATCATTCTCGAAAATGAATGTGGCACAATAGAGTGTTTGTATCTGAAAAAATTATGATTGCGGAATTCCATACCTGTACTTGCAAAAAGTCAAAAAAAATTCATACAGAAACTGCGAAAAATCATTGTCGGGTTGACCAATGTAACTATGGAAAATATTAAGTTAGCATCATTAGAGCATAAACAAAATAAACCCAAAGTAAGCAATGAAGAACAATGGAGAAAAATAGCATGAAAACAAAGAAAGATCTCACCCAATGTCTTCAACCTCCATGAATCACATTCAGTGCACCTTCTCCATTTGCTGAAAATGTGTTGTTTTCCCTTAGATTTTGTGTGAGCCAAGTATGCCTATGACATGACCTAGAAAATATTGAAGGATTCCATGAAAATGCAAGTAAAACTAAGCCTACATGCAATAGGAAAATCTGCAAAAGACAATTTTAACATGAAATGACAAGAGACTCTAAGTATGAAAATGTGAACTCAGAAGATGCAGGCAAGAGATGTCAAAAGTGAGGGTAAAATTTCCATTTTATAGAAATGTCAATTTTAGATGGAGGAGGAAGATTGAAAGTTGAAAAGAGCCCTAAGATCAATGGCCGTAAATGCATGTTACAATCCCTAATTAGGGTTAGGGCAACAATTCAAAATGAATGGCCAAGATTTGATTTCAAGAGAATCAAATCAGGGGTTAGAATTACATGTGACAAGAAGAGGTGGCACAAAAAAGGAGGAAAGTGGGAAATCAAAATATAAATTTTAAATTGATTCCCAGAGGAGGTGATGTGGACCTTCTAAATTAAAAATTAGTTTAGTTCAAAAGTGGTGGGACCATGTGACAATAAATAATAATTTAAAATTATTTACTTGGGAAAGGGGAGATTTAAATAATTGTTTTTATTTAAATTTGGTGGAAGAGGAAATGGGATAATTTTGTTGGAAACAAGCTACACTAAGAGAGGGGGGTGAATCAGTGTTGTGAAAAAACTAAATTTATTATCTTTATCTTGAAAGAATTAGCAACATTCAATCATAATGCATAAACAGGGAAATAAACACAACACCATAACACCAAGATTTTTACGTGGAAACCCGGTTAAGGGAAAACCCACGGTGGATGGCCAATCCACAATTATGATATGAGTATACTCAAATAAAGATTACAAAAGGGGAATGAACTTGCATTTAGGTGCACTGCCCAGAGCTCACTGCTCAAAGGGATGACTCACTGCCTTACAAAGAGAATCAGATTAAAACTATCTGAGAGGTTGAACTGAGATGAATAACATCTAAATATTCCTGATTACAGTTTCGGTTAAGCTCAATAATAGATCTACTACCTTATAGACTAATTTTGTACTTCTACTCTGTTCTTCTCATACACACAAAATAGATCTTCTATACGCAAGTGAAACTGTGCATTATCGCTCTTCTGCTATGCTTTTATTTGCAATTCACACCAAACAACACTTAATACATACATCAAAAAGATATGGATGAACTTATATATATCCACAACATAGAATTCATTCATAATTTTTTGGATTCAAATGAACACGAAAATAATTACAACTGTCGGCTAGATCCTTAATTAAATATTTATTTAGATCTTGCAAAGCTGGTTAAGACATAGAGTGGACCCAAACAAAGATGTAAAAACAAAAAAATACTTAGCTAAATGTTCCCCATACATTCATGACATAATACATTTAAGAAGTCATCTTCAATAAAAGAAAGACTAGGAATACACTAACCGAATCTCCTAACTTCCACATGAATTGATATGAGCCACTGCGCTTCAGAAGTAATAGAGATATTATACCAAAAATCATTTCCTGAGATGCACAACACAAGATAATAACCTGAAATTTTCATATGAATCGATGAACACTATGCTATGAGATACTCTGTTCTGCCTTATCAATCTTCAACCTGTTTTTTGGTATGATCGAATTATGGTTGTCATCAATGACAACACTAAATGATACTGCAGTGTTTCTTGCCAACAATCTCCCCCTTTGGCATTGATGGAAACACTTAGTGAAAAATGAATAAGTGTCGAATCAGTACCGAGATAAACTACACTGCTGTCTACAAAATTCCAAAAATGCAACTCTCCCCTAAGATTATTATACATTTTTCATTTCACTATTCTCCCCCAAAAATAGATCAATCAAAACTGTTTGTACAAAAATGCTTCTTTAACTTACAAAAGCTTAAAAATATCTACAAAATCCTTCTTTAGTTGGACTAGATTTGTGTACCAAACTCATTTGAGACTTTCCATGATTTTTATATGGCCAAAAATTATGTAGGACTAAGTCTCTGTAGACTCCAAGTTGGTTGCATCACCAACTGCCATAGTGTCCTCTCCTTCTTTCAGAGCGCTTGCCATCACTTCAATTTTTGGACAATAATGCTTCCGAGTTCACAAGTTCTGGCAACAATTTTATCATTTTCAAGTTTCAAACCTTTTATTTTATTGAGAAAAGCCATTACTTCGCCTTCAAATTTCCCAACACCACTAGCTAGGGGATCAAATGCTTTAGAGATAGCACCTAAATGACTTTCCGAATCTTTCACCTTCTTTTCATTTGCTTCAGTGAACTTGGAAAAAGAAAAACATGCTTTGTAGATCTTACCTCCTTCTGATAAAGAATTTTGTACATTCTTTATACATGTGGCTCAAACAGTTTTATCTTTGGCAATCAATACCTTCAATCCACCGAACCTTTCAACATAAAATTATTGTTGAACTCTCACTAAAGCGGATTTTTTGAGTGACTCAAAATGAGTACTCACCAAGCTGATAAGCCTTTTTAATTTACTGGATGAAGATCCAGTTGGATATTTCACAAAAGAGGGCATAATATTCTCCAATACTTCAGATGCAAGGTTCAACAGTTCACCATCTTCAATGTTAGATTTCAGTATCTCTTCTTGGGCTTTCGCTTGAGAAATCGAAGCTACTATTTTTTTCTGGATTGGGCTTAAGGTAGACAAGTCAATAGGACCTTCAATTAGTTTGGGTTCAATCTCTTCCTTGTGATCAACCAAGAATTTCTTCACTGCCTCAACAATGTCTCTTGCCTCAATTTGAATTACCTTCACATCATCTTTCTTTTCCTCAACTATTATTTCCTCAGTTGAAGGTTTTGATTTGTCTTTGGAGATCTCTACCTTTTCAACTGATACATTGTTAGGTGCCTCAACTTCCATAGGAATTTTGGTGTTATCTTCTGCAAGAGGAATCCAGAAGTTTTCTATGGCATCAAAATTTACTTCTTTTGCTTCCTTCACTGGATCAGATGAGACATTGTCAACATGTGTTTTCTCAACTACAACTTCAATTCTCTCATTCAACAGTATTTTGCTCAGAACCTTCTTGGTTTCTTTGGTGACTTCATTCGTTAGGCCAATCATAAGCTTGTTGACTCTTGTTTTTATTTTAAATTTAATTTGGGCCTTGTTCAAAAGTGTCTTCATGTCATCCATAGACATCACTAGACATAGTTATGCACGAATCCTTTCTCTCATTTGTTCCTCTTCTATTCTAGCACTCAACCTTCTTGATTCCAGAATGTCATACAAACTCTTTGGTAGACTAGGCATGATTTCAATCAATACTTTATTAAAAATATTTAGATGTTTTATCCTAACTTCTTCAAGAATTCTTCTATCATATTCGAAAAAAGGTTCATACCATTTGTAATGTGGTTTTATATTTCCATACTTAACCAAAGGTTTTTCAACTACTTGTACTGACATACCTGGTTTTTCAGTCTTTGCTTTCTTCTTTGCTTGGTCATCTTCACCGAAAGGATTGCCTTTTGTGACAATTGGTGCCTTGGTGCCTTGGTGCCTTGATGCCTAATCTCTTTGATGTCTTCATCAGAATCACTATCCTTATTGTCAGAAACAACCATATACACTCTTTTTCTCTTTTTCTTTCCTTCCTTTCTGGATCCTTTAGACTCAATTTTTATAGGGGTGGAATTTTTTGAAGGAGCTTAATGAGGTACAAAGATTCTAGTTGTCCTTGCTCTGGAAGATGATGCTTCCAAACTAGCTGATTATTTTCTAGCTACCTCCTTAGATGCTTGCTTTGTTGCTTCAACCTCTTCCCTTTTCTATCTCCCTTGTTTTAGTAATTTTGTAGATACCCCCAGGCTTTTTGCAAGAACTTCTACTTCTCTTCTAGCTCTTTTAGTAACCACAAGTTTTTTGAGCTCATTGTGGACTTGTATGGTTTTCTCTACATATGTACCAAACCTTTCCTCTATCGGATCCACTAGTTTTGTTAGTATGTGTTGAGCATACATATCCATAAATTTTTGATCAACTTCATATCCCATAGGCATGATCTAGATAGTTCTCGGATTAGCAGCTTCCATCATGCACTGATCGACATCCACCATGAAGAAAATTGAATCTTTGTACTTCTCTACAATAGAGGTTGGAATCCTCTCACTTTCTTGCATCATGACCTGAAAGTTTTTAAAATATCCTGACATAGTTGCATTCCTTGTTTTGATATCTATAACATTGTACAACAGATCTTTAATTTGTTCAGCTACCAGCTTGTTCTTTTTCCAATGGACCTTTCCAAATCTCAGAACATCACCCATGAAATAATAGAATAAGAACAAGAGTAGGTTACCATATTTGAAATAATTTTTCTTGTCTTTCTTTATCTTTTCTAGATTCTCCATTAACTGAATTCTCAATAGTTCACAAAGGTTGTAATCTACATTTTCCTTCACCATTTGATAGGCGACAAAGATTGTTGTGCCAAACATAGAGTTGTCTCGGCTAGAATGGTAAATATTGTATCCAGTAACCATAGAAGGAAATTTTACATCTATATCGATAATGTTATCAATAGTCATTGCCCTTTTATCATATGTAGAGCCTGTAGCATCAGTGACTATTTGGTTTTTCACAAACTTCAGAATTGGTAGTCCACCGGAAGAGTTTAGACCGGTTACTGCACTGATAGCTTCATTTGAAATTTTGAATGGAGTGTTGAGCCACATAAATTCATCATGTAATTGAATCAAAACATAATGAACCCACTCCGACTCTCCAAATACGGGAAATTTGACAATATGTGTGAACTTCTTTGTTTCTAGGATTTTGTGTTCTGGCTTTACATAGTGATCTTCACCAATGATATGATATTTGTTTAGCTTCAATAGTTGAGAACTTCCTAGTTCTGCAATATTGTCATGAATACAAACCTGAATGTCTTTTGTGTGTAAAAATCCATACAGAATGTATGAAAATGCTCCCAATGAATTGGTCTCTAAAGACTTGTAAGGATGCCATTTGAATTTAGGAAGAGGTATGTCCTTGACTTCAACTACTAGAGGAGTATTCATTTTGACCAAATCACAAGTTTGTGAAGTTTTTTGAAAAATACCTTTTTTTTCGGATCACAAATTGAATGCTGAATCTCTTCGATGCTTGAATTTTTCCTCAAATCGCTAATGATCACCTAAGAGCTCTCCAAACTTTTATCTCTGAATGCAAAGTGACAAATGAAAATTAGAAATGATTTTTTATCACTTACATACCTAGAACTTTTTTCGCAATAAATGCTTTAACCCTAATACATCCGGTTACCCTATTTCTATGTATTGTGACGGGTAAAACTTCTACGGACCTCCAATATAGCTTACCATTTCCTCCAATGAGTTCAACAACATTTGTTGATTTTTTTATGCATATACTATACACCTCCTCTTCCGGTATCACTTATTGGTTAAGGGGTTACATGATTTTCTTGACAACTCCCCCTAGGCCAAAGTCCTAAGACTAATTTCCGAAGGAATTACCAAAAGTAGGTTCTGGTGCACCCACATTTTCTTCAAAAGTAATAGAGGGATCTTTCTTCACCCATTTCTTCTACATCTATTGTCTGACTGTATCTGTAGTGAGTTTTCATTTTCCCTTGATATCCTTCTGCATTTTCTTCCTTTGATTTACCGGACCTTTTTTGTTCCAACAGAATGTAGCAATGTGTCCAATTTTGGTGTAGTTTTGGTAGACAACATTTCTTTTTCTAGACCAGTTGTTCCAATGATTTCCTCTTGATTTGCACTGGTTAGTAGTATAGCCAATTTTGTTGCATGTATAACATCTAATATTTCTATGAAATTGATTAATCATATTTCTACATTCATTTGACTCATGACCAACCCTATGAAAATTAAAACATTGTCCTAGGAAAGATGGACCACTTTGATTCATTCTACATCTACTTTGAGTAGCCATGTGTCTAAATTTATTACAACTAAAATAGTATCCATTAAATCTTTGAACATTAGGTTCTCTTACCGAATACCTTCAAGATCTATTCATTTGATTTCCTTATCTGAATTTCCTTTGCTCGGATTTGGAACTTTCTCCTCCTTCATATCCAAGACCTCACTTATCACTGATGAGCCTAGAATTTATCCTAGTTAGAAGGATATAATCTCTTGCTATTTCTTGGGTTACCATAAGACTTTGATATTATATGCTGAATTTTTCATATAGTTCTCTTAGATAGATGATAGTTGGACTAATTTCACTTTTGCCAGTTTTAATGATATATACCCATTATGTGGACCATCTATATTTATCTTGCATGTGATTGATGAATGTTCTTAAGATGATTATGATTATGGGATTATTATTACTAACATTATTCTACAGACATGATTGATATGCTAAGTTGAGAAATGTAGCTGCCAGCCGGTCAAGTTGAGGAGACACATGAAGTTCAAACTTAGGGTGCCAATAGAAGATTCTGCATCAGTCACAAGTAACCACTCTACACCAATCTTCAATGAGATTGAGCATTGTGGGCATTATTGCAATGGTTGAGTCCATGTTTGGGCTTGCATGTCCAATGGATTCCCCTGCATATGTAACCACCACTTCCTCTTTCTCTCGCTTTCCCTAAATGACATCCTCTCAGTTAGTGGGAGTTGATGGCCATGTTTAGTTGATAAATAAGGCTTGAATCTCCTTTCTATGGAGCTAGCGAATTATGGGTTGATCACCATATTCTTGTACAAGCTAATTACCAACCATATTTTTGTAATTGCATTTTTTGATATAACATGAGATTCTGAGTTGTGTATGCAAGCTTTATAGTAGTTTAGAGGATACTCATCCAAGGGGGCCCACTTGGTGAGTAATTCGTGTTTTAGTTTAGATGGATTAGTGTTAGTCTCTATTTGAGTACTTAGTTAAAATCTTGGCATTGATTGTTCCTGTAGCCACTATAACTTTGTTCTGTGACTATTCCTACAACCAAGGCCGGCAGAGTAGTTTTTTGTTGAATTCTTAGTCTTTCCTTCCTTTTATGCATAATCAATTTATATTTTCTTGAGTAATGTTCAACACTTATTTTGTTTCCTTTCCTACAGTTTACTTTTAGTTTTAAGTCTCCCTTAGATATAGAATGAAGATGACCACTTTGGAATTCCTAGTGCACATACTATGCTAACCCATTTCTAGTTCACATCCCTGGGTTGACAATTTAAATGTACCTTTGTGGTGATTAAGATGGCTATTCAAGTTAGATGTCCAATCTCTGAATCATGGCAGTAAGAGCTGAGTTATTGAGATCATTATAGGAGGCTGACATTTTTGGCGCCGTTGTCGGGGATGGTGTCAAACTAGGAAATCTTTTGGCATCAATGATAGTTTTCCTACTTTAGTATTTTAAAAGTTTTCTCTTAGTGTTAGAAGTATGATTCACTATTTTCCCCCACCCATTCTTTGTGTGAGTTGGCTGATACTGAGTTGATATTGCATGCATAGAAGAAGAAGAGATGCTTTTGGGAGATTTCTTTCTAATAATCATATTGAGCCATTTCAGCTAGTATAACTTCCAAATCTTCTCAAATGTGAAGAAGAAGAACCACTACTCTTTGTTGATGTATTCCTTGATTTGACCAACTCTGAAGTTTCCCTTGAAGATCAAAATCTTGCTGAAGAACCCTTTGTTCTAGAATTTCATCAAGACATGGCTGATGCAAATGGAGATAGGCCCAACAGACAAAACCAACCTGATTTCCTCTTTCCCATTGCTGAACAGAATGAAGTTGAGAACCTCAAAAATATCCTTGCCTTAGTCCTTCCTAAATTCTATGGGCTTATCACAAAAGATCCTGATAGCTTCCTATTTGAGTTTGATATACTCTACAAAAACTATGACTATACCATTGATGCCCATAGACTCAAGCTATTTCCTACTACTTTGAAAGAAGTTGCATTGAGATGGTTTATGAGCCTTCGAAAAAATACTATAAGAACTTGGGAAGATATGAAGACAAAGTTTCTTGAGAAATACAAAGAATATTGCAGGGGTAGTGACCTGAGAGGAGGATACATTTTCAGAATGCAACAAAAAGAAGATGAGAGCTTGGAAGAATTCATTTTGAGGTTCTTGTTTTATCTGTAGAAATATCCACATCATACACTTAATGAAGACTCACACAAATTACTTTTTCTAAGAGGAATTAATGAAAGTTGTACTAATTCCTTAGACTTAATGGCATGAGGAGATATCACTCAAGTCCCTTGGGATGATATCAAGAAGATATGCCAAAACTATTCTAGGGCAACTCCAAAGAAAGGAAGAGCCTATCAATCCTCTATGGGTAAATCATCTAGAAATGGAGTCTCAAGGATGGAGATTACTAATATATTGGAAGATGTCAAGCAATATATAATTAACAATCTAGCTACTTAGCTAGATATGCTTGAAGCTAAAAAGAAACACTAGGAGGCAGAGGCAATACTGATAGAATATTGCCCCCGGTGTAGACAAAAGAAGAGAGACTACAAATGCAAGGTGATAGCCAACATTGATAGTTAGTAGATCCCACCTAAGTTCAAACCAATCTAGACTAAGGAAGACCAAGTCTACTTTGTTGCACATAAGAGGTCGTGGGCTTCAAGACAACGTATGCCACCAAACCAACAATATTTTGTTGGACCATATTTTAACTCTTATTCATCTGGTAACCAGTGGCAGCCACCCTTTCCATCCAACTATGGAGGATACCCACCCAGTACTTGGTCCAACTATCAAAATACCTCACCTCAGTGACACCAACCTCAAGGGAATTGGCAGCAATTTCAGGGACCTTGACAACCACCCTTAGGAAACTGGAAACAAACATATGAATGGAGAGGTGGCCAACAATGGCCAAACCAATCCACCAACTATATGCAACCATCTTCTTAAACCCAACAACCTGCTATAATGCCCCTTGCTCTGAATCTTAGTGCCAATATATCTAAACCTACCCAGTTACTAGCCCAACCCACACCCAACACAAATAATTAACCACAACAACAACCTGTATATTCTGCCGATCCAAATCAATTTACTGTATATGCTGTGAATATAAGTGACATGCATCTACGTTCAAGAACAACCTTGCAAGCTCCTTCCACCCCCATTATCACTGAGCTACCTATGGAAGAGCAAGAAGAATCCTTGACTGATCCTATTTAGCCTGGTGCACTTAAATCTCCCGAGCCAACTCCAACAAACCAAATAGCACAAGAACCACCATTTTCTCAAAGATTAGAAGCTACCAAACAAAAAGAAGATAAGGAGGCAACTAGCATTGATATCCTAGATCAACTAAAGCATATATGTGTCCAGATACCTCTATTTCATTCTATAAAGGATGCCCCTATCTATGGAAAGAAAATTAAGGAAGCATGCCTCAAGAAACTAGGCATGAAAAAGAAGGACCCCACTATAGTCCATGTAGTAGGGAAGCTTTCTAACATCATGCTTGGAAAAGTAACTATTCCCAAGTACAATGATCCACGTAGTCCTATAGTTGAGGATGTTATAAATGGAATGAACATAAAGAATGCCTTGATTGACCTAGGTGCAACAATCAATGTGATGACTAAGGACATCCCACAACAACTAAATATTGCAAATATGAGATCCACTCCTATAGTCTTGCAGCTTGTCAATAGCTCCACTATGATGCTAGACGGCATAGTAGAAGACCTGGTGGTGATCCTAGATTCCTAGGAGTATCCTATTAACTTCATGGTTCTCTCACCTAAAGCCACAATAGGAGGATATCAACTTATCCTTGGTCGGCCATGGTTAGCAACTACAGACACTTATACTAGATGTCGCTTAGGTGATATGACCATTTCAGATGGCACGAAGACTAAAAATTTTGTTCTATATCCTCCAGCTCAGCCATCCCAAAATGTAGAAATATCAGTGTGGCGACATATTGGTGAAGAAGTCAACTCTATGGTGCAACTTATGATGCTTGGAATAATTCCTTTCCTGCAGCTTCAAGATGAAGATGAGGTGTTATCTAGTATCATTCAAAACCAATTCCGGATAGAGGAAACATCTGCTAGTTCCATACACATCAAGAAAACACTTCTATCCACTCTGCATGATCTTCCTACAACAACTCTTTCTATAGGAAGACTTCCTACAACCAATCTTCCTGTAGCAATTGTCTCTACAGACAGACTTCCTGCAACAACTATTCCTAGAGACAAAATTCTTGCAGCCATAGGTATGTTTCACATAATGCTTCCACCTGAACTTAATCTACCTTGTATTAATGAAGTAGCTATGATAGAGATAGTCAACCAAATACAAGTGTCTGAGGGATGATCTCTAAATATCAATAGTAAATTAAATGAAGGACAACAATTGATATTAACAAATTTGCTAAAAGAACATCAAAAAATATTTTCCTAGGATTATCGTGACATGAAAGGATTAGATCCAAAACTATGCACTCACAGAATCTATATCAAATATTAATGCACCCCTATAAGACAACCCCAATGGAGAATCAACCTTGTCTTGAGAGAAAATGTCAAAACTGAACTGCAAAAGCTACTAGACGTAGGATTTATCTACCCTATTTCAGATAGCCAATGAGTGTCCCCATTGATAATTGTGCCCAAAAAGGGAGGGAAATGGAGAATTTGTGTTGACTATAGGGAGCTCAATGCTGCCACTAAGAAGGATCACTTTCCCCTACCTTTTGTAGACCAAGTCCTAGACTCTATTGCAGGAAAACAATACTTCTCCTTTCTTGATGGATTCAGTGGATACAATCAGAGTCAAATTCCACTAGAAGACCAAGAGAAGATTACATTTACATGTCCTTGGGGGACATATGCATATTTTGTGCTTCCATTTGGGCTATGCAATGCCCATGCAACTTTCTAGAGGGTTGTCATCAGTATATTCTTAGACATCTCCCTTGACTGCATGGAGATCTATATGGACGATTTTACTACCTATGGTGCCACCTTTGATGAAGCACTGCAGAACCTAAAGAAAGTACTCTAGAGATGTGAGGATCAGAATATGTCCTTAAACAATGAAAAGTGCTTCATGATGATGCAAGAAGGTGTAGTCCTTAGCCACTACATTTCACACCTTGTCATTCAAGTTGACCCAACAAAAACTGAGGTAATAAATAATCTGCCTATACCTGCAAAACAAAAGGATGTTAGGAGTTTTTAACGACATGTAGGCTATTATAGAAATTTCATCAAGGATTTTAGTAAAATAGCCACCCCACTATATAGTCTTCTGACCCAAGATGTTGAGTTTCAATGGACATAAGACTATGACAAAGCATTTTCTGATTTAAAGATAGCTCTAACTCATGCATTACTTAGAGGACCAAATTAGAATCCTTTCCACACACATCTTGATGCCTCAGTATTAAAGGTAGGAGAGTCTTAGGACAAGAAGTAGACTCTATTGAAAATTCCATCTATTTTTGTCGATAAAAATTTTAGGGAGAAAAGAATTCAATTACATAGTCACATAGAGAAATGTTGGCGATAATCTATGCCTTGAATAAATTAGAGACTTGTATATCATAGGTTACAATTTTTTGTACACATAGATCATAGCCATTAAATACCTCATGAACAAACCTCTAATCTCAAGAAAATTAGCTAGATGGTTTCTACTAATGCAAAGTTTGACATAACTATTATTGGATAAACTAGGAAGGAAAATGTGGTTGCAGATTTCCTCTGAGTTGACATCATCGAGAGATACTCAAGCCATAGATGACTCCTTTCTAGATGAGAATCTATTCTCTATACATGTCTTGAAACACGGTATGCTAACATACCCAATTACCTTGTGGCGAGGGGAGAGTTCCTCCTCACTTCTCCCCAAAGGAGAGAGTGTTGATTGATAGGTCATTCCTTTTTCTTGAGATGGTTGGATGCCCTTTCTATTCTATACTAAAGGCGGATCACGTTATGTGAGAAGATGTGTAAGGAAGATGAAACCCTATGATATTTTGCATGCATTCATGATGAACCTGTGGAGGCCACTTTACAAAGAAAAAGACTTGAGGAATAGAAAATCTTGAGCAGAGAGGATACTATTGGCCTACAACGCACAAAAGATGCAAGAATACACAAGGAGATATGATAGATGCCAAAAGGATGGCGAGGCCAACAAATTGAGATGAAATGCCACTCTATCCACAAGTGGTAGTCACACCATTTGACAAGTGGGGTTTGTATTTTGTGGGACTCGTTGATCCTCCATCGAGTGATAAGTTCTACATACTAGTGTGCACTAATTATGTAACAAAATGGGTTGAAGTCAAAGCTATGAAACATGCAAGAGACAATAAAGCTGCACAATTCCTTTATTAATAAATTTTCACAAGATATGAGGTACCAAGAGAACTAGTAACTTATCAAGGAACTCAGTTTACATCAGCCCTTATTACAACATTGATCAATGAATATAGCATCCACCATAGGAAATCCACCGCTTATCACCCTCAAGCAAATGGACAAGTCAAGGTGACAAAAAGGAAGATTGAGGCCATCCTCACCAAAACAACGCATATTCATAGAAAATACTAGGCAAATAGATTATCAGAAGCATTTTGGGCTTACAGGACCACCTGTAAGACAACTATAGGCTTCACCCCATTTGAACTACTATATGGGAAAGCAACCATGATGCTTATAGAATTTGAGCACAAGACTCTCAGAAATGCTTTAGAATTGGGGATGGATATTTCTAAGGCACAAAAGGAATGGATCATGCAGCTAAATGAATTGGATGAGATGAGGAAAACAACATTATATCATACCAACTTCTGCAAAATCAAAGAGTCAAATGGCACGACAGATTTATCAAAGAAAAGAAATTTCAGCTAGGCAAATGGGCATTACTTTATGATTCTAGGTACAAGGATAATGCAAGAAAATTGCAAACAAGGTGGCTAGGGCCATATGAAGTTGCAAAAGTCTTTCATAATGGAGTTGTGCAGCTCACAACCATTGATACTGTGAAATTCAAACTACTGGTGAATGGCAACCATCTCAGATTATATCACAAGACAACTTCAAAAGAGGAGTTCCTATAGTAATTTGTCCAACACATAGAGCCTGAGCATAGTTCCTGTAGCAATGAAGTTCATATAGCCAAAGGTAGTAGATCTAGTGTCCCTCCTTTCAGTTAACTAAGATACGTATTTGTCATAATAAATATTTCTACTTTTGTAGAAATCTATTTCTTCACCCATCCACCCATCCGTACCACCTTTCTCTCTCTTCCATCATTTCATTTCACCTTGCCCCATTCCACCACCATTAATTGCTCAATTATTGCTCAGCAACGCAAGTGGTATTTTCTCCCTAATCGATGAAATGATTTCTTTACCATCATATTTGCATACACTCAATTATGTGCACATTAATTGGATGCTTAATTATCCTTTAGAGTGTTTTATTTAATCATTGTATGATAAGATGGATGTTCACATAATTATCTTTAAATCCCTCATCAAATTAATCTTTCCATTCTACATGTGTTGACACATGTCCAAATTTAGGTTGGGGGGAGGGGTAAGCAAGATAAATTTTTTTGCCACATGTCGATAAATGATTGTTTGCATTAGAAAATATTGTTGAGCTGATTCAAAATTTAAAATGAATGATGGCTTGCATGTGTCATGTGACACTAAAATACCACCACCATTCCCTCTCATTATGATCCCTTTTATTACCATTTATGTTATTCTTAACTCTGCCTTGATTCCAAAATGCAAGTTCTAAGTTGCTAAAAATAGGGCAAAAAGGAAATTCAGTTAATGGATTCACCCAACAATGTATATAGGAAAAAACTGAAAAAAAATATAGAGGTAATTTTGCAAGGTGATGAGTTGAGCAGAAACAATGGGAGGTAGACTCATTCAGAATGAGCCCTTAGCTCATGAAGCCTTGTTATAGGACATAATGTGCTTGGAAGAAGTTTAGAATTGTGGGTGGCTAGACTATTTTTTGAAGTTGGATGATTTCAATGAGGGCATTGAATTGGAGTTCACTCCAAAATTCTTAGAAGGAAAGGTTGTAACACCCCTCCGTTTTTCTTTCTGGACTGGACAGTGTGTCCTTGTTTTGCTTTGATTTGTGCTTCTGGATATTTGGATACTATATATTGTGTGTGTTATTTGATCGCTATTTATAGAGCGATAGACTATAAATGATGTGATGCGGTTTATCTGATGTTTTATTTTACATGCTTTAATTGGAGTATTGATGTTAGTTAATATAGCATGTGATTGCCTATGAGATTATTGAGTATGATGGAAATGCCAGTTATGATGATTGTATTTGTGACGGGGATGAGTTCGCATCACTCGCTTGCGAGTGCCTTGCGATTCTGTGATTTCCTCTTCACCGTGTGTATTTTATGCTGCTTATATATGTATGATGTTGGTTACTATGTTTTCAGGTTTACAGGTACATGACATCGACTCCACCTGGTTTCACAAGTTTGAGCGTGTCGATCCAACGGTTTAGTTGAACGGGAGATAGTAGTTAGGTAACTTGTGTCAAATTTACACCCTAGCCTTAGTGTGTCGTTAGTCATGTTTGTTGAGTCATGGTTCACCTTGTTTTAATGTTATTTGATTATGAGAGGTGCTTGTTCATGAAATTGACATTTAGAATAATTGCATTGTTTAATGTTGTTATTTGTTTAAATTAAAATGGAAATTGTGGTTGAAAGTTTATATTTAAATTTATTAATAAAATTTAATCCAATGGGTTGAATTTATTTATTAAATAATTAAAATTAATTAATTAAGTTTTATGTTGAGTAAATTAAAAGAAAGAAAAGGATTTAATTCATTTTGGAATTTTATTTCAATTAATGGGAATTAAATTAGAATTTGGAATTTAATTATTATTTGGAATATTAAATTAAATAGAAATTAATTTTGGTTGTTAGAAGATATTTTGATTTTGCCAACATGTGAGAGTTGAATTTATTAAAGAGTTGGTTACAAATTCATTCACGGAGAGAATTTTGGAGAGAGGAAAAGCTTCTTCATGGGGGTGAGATATATTTGGAATATACACAGAGGATTGTTTTGGGGGAAATTCTTAGCTGTAGAATTGCATTGGAGTTATTCTGGTAAATTTTGCTATGTTTGTTGGTTTCTTTTTTGGTTGGAATCACTGAATTGTTGCATAGAAGCTCTGGAAGCTTTGGAGGAGGCTCTGCATCAAATTTCTATTTCCTGAAGCTTCTTGAGTCGGGTTTTCTTCTGTGTTTTTGTATTGTTCTTAGTTTACTTTTAAGATTGTAGTGATTTAAGATTTGTTTGTTAAATCTTTTTAGGAAAAGAATTTGTTATTAGACGGAAGGAATTAAATAAATAAATTTAGAAGCTTCTGTTGTTCCCATGAAATTTCTTCAGGGAAGTTATGAAACCTCTTTTGAATTTAGTTTATTTGAGGAAATTGTTAGTTTCGTTATTAAATCAAACTTATGGGTAAAACAACACTTAGATTTGTTTTAGAAAATTTCAATCACTGTAGAAAAATGAATTTATTTTTAAAAAAACCTTTATAGAAATTGCGGTGGAAAAATCTAGAGGATTTGTTTGTTGAAATTTTTTGGAAAGAAACCTAGATCCTTCTTAGTTTTTTTGTTCTTTAGTTTGTCTATGAATTTGAGAAAATTGATTAAAAGATTAAGCTTTAAACCTCTGTGAATTTTGGATTGTTCTCTAGAAAATTTCATATTTTCACCTATAGGTGAATGTTTTAGAATAATTTCTCCAATTGATCTTTTATGTTGAAATTATCATTTATATATATATATATATATATATATATATATATATATTTTATACATATATATGTTGTTGTGCATATATATATATATATATATATATATATATATATATATATTGTTATTTGTGAATTACTTAAATTTAAACGATGGTTCTGAAGATTTAATTCACCGTACGATGATACCCATTATTTTTTTTATGGGAGGCGAGTTCTTTTATTCATTATTTTTAGCGAACCCTTGTTGCTATTTTAAAGCGAATTTAATTCGTTGTTTATATTGTTAAGGGGTTTGGGGGTTGGGGAGGATCTACCTCCCCATAGCTGCCCCCATGTGGGACCGGTTGTGTGGAGGGAGACCCCCTCCATGCCTCCCCTCACCCATTCAATGGAAGTTTGGGGGAAGCGGCGGATGTACAGTCGTGACTCCCCTCTTCCTTTGTATATTGGAAACTTAAACAAAAAAAAATGGAATCCGCCCACCGATGGAACTCAGAATTCGAGGCTTAGCTTTTGATAATATTAAATTTATTTATTATGTATAAATACTATATACTATATAAATATATATATTTATATATTATATGTATATATATTGTCTAAGAATTTTAATGTGGTTTTATTTTTATTTTTTAAATAAAACAATTTAGTATTTTGTAAAAGAATAATAGATATATTAATGTATATTTAATGTATATATGGTATGGGTATATACATCTGAGTGAATAATTAATATTTTATTTTATTTTAATTTGATGCATGCAATTTAGTATTGAATTGAGATTTTAAAAGAAATGATTAATATGCATGGATAAACTGATAGAGAAGAGATATTTTATATAAATGGAAGAATTACATGTTTTAAATGGAAAATTGAAAGATTACTTGCAGTAGATTTATGTAATTTTAAATGTAATCAAAGGTTTGGTTTATGATAAAATTGGTGTTTCCTTCTCTGAGTTTAATAAGGCAATTATTTTATTTACTGCGAAATGTATTAGAAAGGGAAATGGATTTAATATATCCAAAAGTAGATTATTTCCTTGCAAATGCTTTGATTGTTGTTATTATTCTTCTTATGTTCATGATTGGGGAAAGAGGGTTACTTGAGTTTTTAATTTGTAAAGTCTTCTAGAGGTTGAGGGTTGTCAATTTGTTGGTCAATTATTTGTATTTCCCTTGGGTAGTGCATAGTGTATTTTTAGTAATTTACTCGGTTTCCATGAATGGGGATGCTTAGTGTATAGTAAGCACTTGGGATTCCCTTGGTGATTAGTTTGTTTGTGTGTTGTCAAATAGAAGAGTGGCTTCCATTAGGGGCTTGAGCCCATAAGAGGTAAGATTGGGTAACCTTTGTAAGTAGTTTAATCAAGTGATAACTATATTAATGTACTTAGATGGTTAGGATGTATTTCACACTAATCAAGATAATTTAGCCTCACTCATAGACACAAGGGCTCATTTAGACTTGGGATGAGAGGGAAGGCTAGAAATGGCATGGTCATCTATCTTGTCCTTACAAGAGGTATTTGATTCCGCATGAGTGAGCATGAGGACCAGGGTTCTGTTGAGGTCACCAAGATTACCAGAGCATATGAAGAATGCCCAGAGGAGATCTCTTGACAAGTTGTGCGATGAAACTCTATCTAGGACAACAATTGGTATTTGTTTTATGTGTATGGTTCTCTAAACATAATTGATATATTTTATGTCTGAAAGCAATGTGACCTATGTCAGTGATGTGTGAGTTGTACTTGTTTAGTTCTTTGTATGGTTGTGTCAGTATGAGTCTGCCTATGGTTTGTGGTTATTGATTTTTGTCCATGATATATTGTTACTATCTCCTAGCATGGGGGATGGGCCTTCGAGTACCACTTGGTTGGGTGGAACATGCACCATACACTGTTGGGTCCCCCTTTATCTTCAGTACTTGGTGGAGAGACATCCAGTTCGACAGCTCATGGTTCTTGTTTTAAATTCAAGCATTGTAATATCTCAATTTGTATAAGTTATTTTATCCCTCTTATGTTTATGAGGTGAAATTCTGTAATTGTAACACCTTTGTACTATTACCGCATTCTGGGAATGAGAGATGTAACTATTGATTATGTTAATGATTATGAAAATTGTATCTTGGATGGTTATCTCATTATGTTATGTTATACATTTATGTTGATTTAATACTTATTGCTTAAAGTAATTTAATGTTATGGTTATATGTAAGATGTATGTGTGGGTTCAAGTAATCCCAACCTTGTAGCCTTAGAGGTTGTTGTTAATTAGTAAGTGAATGTGTATGTTAATTACACTTTAAAAAAAAAATGGTTCGCTTAAGTCATTAATTAAAACTTCCATTAGGTTTACTTGGCGGGGCATTACAAAGGCCATGGTGAAAAGACTAGAGGTCATAGCAACTGAAGAGTGAATTGTTGAAGTTTTAGGGTTTCCAGCTGATGGTGAACCATACCCTATTTCTAAGGATTCCAGGACAGCCAGAGCCATATTTACAATGCATGGAGACCCTCTACTCACAATTGACAAGCAAAGTGCCAAAAGACTCTCTCTACCTGAGCCATGAAAGCAGGCTGTTGTGCATATCATCAAGTACATTACTTGCGAAGGTTGATTATTGAACATGCATTCAATAAATTTCAAATTATTGAGTCATATACAACATAGTAGGAAGATGAACGCGCCCAATGTACTATACAACCATCTCTCTATTATAGCAGCAGAAACACAAAAAGGTAGAGAAAACTCTATATACCACCACTATTTAATTAAATTATTGGTTATGAGATCTTTGCATGATACAAACCCTGGAATGGCCTAGGATGATTTTGTGAAAATTGAGTAGTCTAGACTTGAGCCCTCTCAGCCTAGGGTTTCATCTCAGTCACATAGGTCTAGTAGAAGATTGGGCACAACTGAAGGCACAACCCTCCTAATTTTTCAGTACATACAACCATTTTAAATCTATGGAAATAAATACAAAGAAGAGAGGAGGAGTGGAGGGAAGAAAATAAAAGATTGAAAAAGGAATTTCAGATGAGGGATGAGATGATTGAAGAAAAGAATGAGGAAATTGTTTTTCTGAAGGAAAGAATAAGTGGCATTTCAACTCTGGTGCCACAAATTTTGGAGTGTAGGACCCCTCCAAAGGTTTATGCTTTGCACTTAAAGGAGAAATACCTTTCATTCAGAATGTCAAGAATCATTTGAGGCCTAAACCCCTCTATTGAAACCCTTGCTGAATTTTTCAATTCCTACATGATTGCTTCCCCTGAAGTGAAAAAATTGTTGTGTGAATTCTATTTACACAATTTAGATGTCCCAAAAGATAAAGATTGGAACCCACTGCCTTATGTTGGAGACATACAATTGAGAGAATTTATGTCTTGGGTGCAGAATGACATTAGCTGGTCTGAGCAATGCAATGCTCACATGGAGAAAGAATCCAGTATTCCCCTAGCCATTACGGCTGAATCTAAGAGCCTGCAAGACATTTATATAGATTGGAATAGGTTTCTCTTTAGGCCAAGCTATGGTGACCAAATTATTCCTTGGATTGAGGTTGTGCATAATGAGTATGAATTGAAAGTCGCTGCAAAAGAGGATGCTATGAGGGGATATCTATCCCAGCATTGGAACTTGTTGACCGATGAGCTAAAGCAGCTCGAGCCACACTCTGTTCACAATTATGCTGTTGCGCTGAAAAAGAATTGACAAATATATCTAGCTTGGAAGAACTAAAGGGTGTGAATGGCTTTCCTTGACTTTCTAGCTGCCCATCCTCCTATAGCCTGTGCCTAACTTTAGATTCTACAGATATGACATTGTAGAAGAGCAACAGAGATGGAGAAGGCTTGATAAGCTGGGCAGGTTTTATTGGAATCATGATTCACCTACTGCAAACACCGACATTAGACAACTATCAGTTGCAGACTTTAGGGCCTTAAAAAAACATAAGCATAACTCTTCCCCTACTGGAGGACCAACAAAACCTTAAGTTGGGGGGAGTGATGAGTCTAGAATTTAGCATAGTTAGAAGGATAAAATCTCTTGCTATTTCCTGGATTACTATAAGACTTTGATATCATATGCTGATATTTTCATATAGTTCTCTTAGACATATGACATTTGGACTAATTTCATTTCTATCAATTTTAATGATATATATACCAATTATGTGGACCATCTATATTTATCTTGTATGTGATTGATGAATTTTCTTAAGATGATTACGATTATGTGATTATTATGTGTACTAACATTATTCTACAGACATGATTGATATGCTAAATTGAGAAATGCAGCCGCCAACCAGTCAGGTTGAGGAGACACACAAAGGTCAAACTTAGGATGCCAGTAGAAGATTCTACATTAGCCACATGTAAACACTCTGCAGCAATCTTCAATGACATTGAGCATCACGAGCATTACTATAGTGGTTGAGTCCACATTTGGGCTTGCATGTCCAGCAGATTCCCCTGCATGTGTAACTGCCACTTCCTCTTTCTCTGTCTTTCCCTAAATGGCATCCTCTCAGTTAGTGGGATTTGATGGCCCTGTTTAGTTGATAAATAAGGCCTAATCCTCCTTTCTACGGAGCTAGTGAATTACGAGTTGATCACCATATTCTTGTACAAGTTGATTACCAGCCATATTTCTATAATTGCATTTTTTGATAAATAACATGAGATTCCGAGTTGAGTATCCAAGATTTATAGTAGTTTAGAGGATACTCATCGAATGGGGCCCATTTGGTGAGTAATCCTTCTTTTAGTTTAGATAGATTAGTGTTAGTCTTTGTTTGAATACTTAGTTAAAATATTGGCATTGACTATTCCTATAGCCATTAGAACTCTATTTTGTGACTGTTCCTGTAGCCAAGGTTGGTAGAGTAGTTTTCCATTGAATGCTTAGTCTTTCCTTCCTGTTATGCATAATCAGTTTAGATTTTCTCGAGTAATGTTCAACACTTACTTTCTTTCCTTTCCTATAATTTAATTTTAGTTTTAAGTCTCCCTTAGATATAGAATGAAGATGACCACTTTGGAATTCCTAGTGCACATACTATGCTGAACCATTTCAAGTTCACGTCCCTAGGTTGACAATTTAAATGTACCTTAGTGGTGATTGAGATGGCTATTCAAGTTAGATGTCCAATCTCTGAATCATGGAAATAAGAGCTAAGTTATTGAGATCATTATAGGAGGCCGACAGTCACCATGAGTCCTCTGACTACTAATTAGTTCATCAAGCATGGCAGAGCTAGCTTTGAACTTCTCTTTGTACTCATTTTCAGTAGCAAGTTCATTTATGAGTTCATCCAACTATCTTTCAAGTGCCTCTTCATTGTTCTTAGATTGTTCCAATTCGTCATCTAGTCGACTACATCAGATTTTTCTTTTAGGGACTGTGCTAGGTTATCTTCATTTTTATTTCTATCTTCAATCTCCTTGGTCATATTCATTATGGTGGATTCCATCTCATGCTTTAGGATTGTATTGTCTTTGGTAAGATTTTCACATTCCCCTATCTTTTGTTTTAGGGCTTGACCGAGTTCTTCTTCTTCAATGCCCTTATTGTCACTCTGCTTAATCTGATCATAGAGTTCCTTTCTCTTCTCTCTAGACTTATTGATATTGTATTTTAGAGACTCAATGAATTTGTCAGCATCTGAGAGGTTTTCTTGCAATTTTTGAACTTCAGCCTTTGACTGATCAAGATCATCCAAGGCCACCAAAATCTATTGTTGAAGACTGCTTGAATCCATTAGAACACCTTCCAAGATCTCCCCAAGTTGTTAGACTTATTTTAGGGGAACTAGTTTTGATACCAATTGTTGGAAACAAGCTACACTTAGAGGGGGAGTGAATCAGTGTTGTGCAAAAAAAAAATTTATTACCTTTATCTTCAAAGCATTAACAACATTCAATCATAATGCATAAATTGGGAAATAAAAACAATACCATAACACTAAGATTTTTAACTGGAAAACCGATTAAGGGAAAAACCACGGTGGATGGCCAATCCACAATTATGATCTAAGTATACTCAAATGAATATTACAAAAGGGGAATGCACTTGCATTCAGGCGCATTGCCTAGAGCTCACTGCTCAAAGGGAAGACTCACTTCCTTACAAAGAGAATTAGATTAAAACCATCCGAGAGGTTGAACTAAGATGAATAGCATCTAAATATGCCTGATTACAGTTTTGATTAAGCTCAATAATAGATATGCTACCTTACAAACTGATTTTGTACTTCTACTTTGTTCTACTCATGCACACAACACATATCTTCTATGTGTAAGTGAAACTACACATTATTGCTCTTTTGCTCTGCTTTTATTCACAATTCGCACCAACCAACACTTCATACATACATCAAAAATATACAAACGAACTTATATATATATCTAAAACATAGAATTCATTTACACTTTGTTGGCTTTAATAGAACACAAAAATAATTACAACTATCAGCTAGATCCTTAATTAAATCATTATGCACATCCTCCAAAGTCAGTTAAGACATAAAGGGGGCCCAAACAAAGAAGTACAAACACAAAAATACTTAGCTAAATGTTTTTCATACATCTGTGACATAATAAATTTAAGAACTTCAACTTCAATACAAGAAAGATTGGGAATAAGGCAGCCGGTTCTCCTAACTTCCACACGAATTGATATGAGCAACTGCACTTTAGAAGTAATAGAGCTATTATACCAAAAATCATATCCTGAGATGTGCAACACAAGATAATAACCTGAAATCTTCATATGGATCAATGAACACTGTGCGACCATATTCTCTGTTCTACCTTATTATTCTTTAATTTGTCTGTCGGTGTGATCGAATGATGATATGCACACCTGATCATTGATTATGGTTTCCATCAATGACAACACTAAATGATATTGCAGTGTCTCTTTCCAACAAATTAAATAATTAATTTTGATTATTTAATTGTGGAGGAAGTGGACCAATAATTAAATAAATTATGGGGGATTTATTTAATTATGAGAAGACATTAGTGTTAGAGACATATTTAAATAAATAAATAAAGTTTATTTATTTAAATAATCAAGAGAGAATAATGGACTAATTCAATAAATGGGATGATCTATTTAATTAAAGAGGATATTAGAAATTAGTGGCGTATTTAAAAAAAATAAGTATGATTTGTTTATTGAAATAGATAGGAAGAATAAAAGATATGAATTAATTTTATAATTAAAAATTATTTAATTAATAGTTGAATTTGGATAGAAGGAAATAATCAAATATTCTATTTATGTTTTGCAGAATTATGGAGAAAATTGAGTTCATAGGTCTAGGTCAATTTTATGTGTCTACACAATCTATTTACCACAAATCAACATTCACTAATTAAAATTGAAAATATGATCAAATCCAAAAAGAAGTGATTTGTAAGTACTATTCTTTTGCATTGTTCTTTCATTTGCTAAGGAAAATTGATCAATATCAAAATTGTCTCCTACCAGGGGTTATTTCTATTATGTTCAAAAAAAGAAACAAGTTATTTGTAAGTTTTAACATCATTTATATTGTTTTGCTATAGTTTTTCCTTTCTCTCCCCTCTTTGACTGCCTTTATAAGTCACTGTCTCGTCTTCAATTCCAAACTTAACACCATAATTCATCAATGTTTTCTTTTTTATTGCCAACTACTAAAAAGCATCTGATGGACTCAAGCACACTCCCCATCAATGAATTTATGTATCAGGCTATTGTCGTTGTTGCCCCCTAAAAATCATTCAAAATGACATTTGTAACAATTTATTCATTTTGGCTTTCTTCTATATTAAACAATTTCTCTTTCTAATATGTACATCTTTTATGCTTTCAACTATTACTTACATAACCTAATTTCCATGTTTAATCTCTCTATACAGTTACCTATATCAGTAAATTTTGATAGCGAGGCTTAGTTGGTGCCGATTGATATTCATGCACCTATAACACAATGAAATTATCATTTCTACATAGATCAAGTTGACTGATTCTATATACATAAAACTATTTGGATTCCCATAAATAAATATATTCTATTAGATATCATATTTCTGATACATGCTACTTAGTTGAGCATATTTATCGTGTGTTTGATACAAACAATTTATTGATACAACTATTCATACAAAGTTCATTTGACTTCATTTTCATTTTGGTTTGTGGTATTTTCCTCCTACTTTTGTCACTCTCGTGATTTGTTTTAATAATAATAATTATTCTAGTGAGATTTTCCAATGGAAATACTTGATGAGTTTGTTGATATACTTGTGTGTTGGCATGCATTCGTCTTCATGAATACTTCACATGATAATGTATTGTTCATGATCAAGAATGGAAGTAATATTTTTTGCACCCATAGTCATTTCCACTGCACTTGAATTTTTTAAACAAAAATGAAAATTAGGTCTAAGTATGTCCATATATGTATGTCTTCATATATGCTGATATGTATACATGTATGCATATATATATATATGTTGATGTATATATGTATGTACACCTATTTCTGTATATAATCAAGTGTATATATACATATATATGTCTATGTATATAAATAGTTATGTGTATCTATATATAATTCATATCTATTATGTGTTCATGAGAGAGTGATAAGCATTGAAGGATGTCTATATGTTCAAGATATGTCTGATTTTCCATGGATCTAAGAAAATGAAACAAAAATGCGTATACTACATTGCTTGATAGATTTTAAACTTCACACCATAAGCCACTAATCATGATTGTACTTCAATCTACTCACAATGAATAAGATCTCACATATAGTAGATGCAAATGTACTACTTAATAGAATGCAAATGTGTGCAAAACTACAAAACGACACTGTAAAAGACATATGCCTCATTTTTTGTTCCCAATACAATAGACATAGGCCCTTTCAACACACACACACAATCATTTTACACCCACATATTTTCCAATTACTTGGACCTAATTTTCAATTTTGTGAAATAAATTGAAGTGCAGTTGCAGCACAAACCTATTTGTGATATCCTAATTCTTTTCCAGTGTTTTTTACTATATACATGTTCTTCATTGCATGTGTGTCTACTGATGGTGCTAGTATTCAACATTAGAAATTGGAATACATGGTTACACAAATTTGTTATTTATTATTAAGGTTGATAGGTCCTTTTATTTTTTCAGGTGGCAACTGTGATTCAAACCATTTGTTGCATATGTTAGGGCATAGAAGATATAGTTTCTACCATGCTATGGCATAAATTTGTAAGTTCAGTTTATTTTTTTATCCCTAGTTTATATATTTACATCCTATTTTTCTTGCAAGAAAATTATTCTCTTTAATTTTGGAAGGTCTACTAAATTGCAATTATATTCATGTGTGAAGTTTGTTTCCTTGTGTCATTGTTTTCAATTGTTTAATTGCTGTTATGTTTTGCCTCTATATTGTTACTATGTAATGGAGCAATGAAATTTTCCCAAGTTTATGTTGACATGGTTGAATAGATATTTTATTTATATATGTAGTTATACATATCAATACTTGGTTTCTTTTTTGCAATTGTTTGTAATGTTCCTTGTTCAATTTCAAACATCAAATGTGATAAAGAAGAAATGCTTCACAGGATCACATTCATGGTGAGTGAAAATAGAGACTAGAAATTGAGTAGCTTCATGGAAGTGTAAAAATATGTTTATGGACAGTGCACAACTGATGAGTGGTTTGTTTATTTGTTTATGATGCTCGATGAATAGAAGTATTACTTGTTGTTACAAGGGATAATGGGTCAAGTGGGTACACTGAATCACATATGCTATGTAACCCATAAACATGGAACAATTGAAGAAAATGATAAATATCACTGGAAATACACCAATAAGCACAAATACAACCTGACACTTGCATACTAGTGAGTGGCTTCCCTATTTGTTTATGATAAATTTTTGCAAACATCCATAGTTGTATATGAATCTTATAATTTTTTTCATTTTATGCATAGTTCTTTAGAATGTATTCACAACTTTCTTACCCACATTTTCCTCCACAAATATTTGTGTGCAATTTTCCTCCACAATTGACAAGACCTTTCTCAAATTTTGCAAGAATACATTGCATTAACTATTTATTTATTTCTTGACTAGCTAATAGCCTATCAACAAAGCTTGCAAAATTTGTATTTTACATTTGAATGTTTGGAAAACATATTGCGTTGGCATTTTCTCTACAAAATTTATCATGTGCTTCTAAGTTTCATATTTACAAATAGCATGTTATACGTCATGGACTATGCTCATTTGTCTAATTTGTCCCCATGACAAAAACCATTGCTCGTGAATGGAGTTGAAGGAAAAGATCTATATGGTTGGAAATATTCTTGGTTGGTGAACAAGAAACTGGAAGGTCAAATTCTCGTATCATTCTTCTCCTTTCTTTCCAATGAAATTTAAGTCTTCCAATATGTCTAATTTTTTTTTATTTTGAAGACTTGCGAACAATAAAGGAGAACCCTGGTTCAAGAATTTGATAATTCATAGACATGAAACTATTTTTGGGCAAAATCAAGTTAGTTTGCAATCAGAGTTATGCATAATTAGAAGCATGTGATATGCAGTCCATATGCAATGTTTCACTTCATACATCAATCAAATTATATAACTTCACTATATTTTCCTATATCTGTTTTTCTATTCACTACACTGGCTTTAATATGGCTGACTGGTGAGACGAATTCAATAATCTAAATATGTGTGATTTTATTTCTATAGTCAATTTTGTTTGACCGAATTTCTAAGTAAATCAATTATTTTTTGGCCTAATTTTGTAGTATGTTATTAAATAGGTTATTAGCCCTTACAATAAAGTTTTTATTAACTAGTCGACCTTTTTTCCAAAGTTCTTAGCCTCTACAATAAATTTTTTATTAACTAGTGGGCCTTCTTCCCAAGAATTTTGTTGCTTATGTTTACAAACACAAATTTTTTTTTTCCAGTTTCCTAATCAGACTTTCAAACAAGAGTGAGTTCTTCTAATCTAGGTAGAGCAAAGAGAACTCTATCAAAGCAATTGTATTCATTCTACAAACTCAGCTAAGTGGCTTCCCTTGTCCTAAAACTAGTACTTATGTTCTCCTACAACTACAAGTATTGATTGTTGTTATAACACCTTCAGATTTGCGAGAAATTTGTCATGTCTTTTTATTTTGCAAATTTGCTTCAAATAAATTCAAAACTATAGCCACTCTAGGGAATAGATAACACATAATTTGATTAATGTACTAAGAAAAACATTGCATATGGATTGCATATAACATGGTTGCAATTGTGCACTTCTATGGATATAGCACTATTGCAATCAAATGATTGAAATGGTCACTTTCTTATCAACATAAATTAAATGAATTCAAACTATTTCCATAATTTTTATAGACATTAGAAGAATCAAACTTCATTGGAAAGAAAAGAGAAAAACATCCAAAACTATGACATCATAGTCTCTTGTTCAAGAATCAAGTATATTTGCACATGGAAAGTTATTATAAATGTTATGTTAGATGTAGAAATATTTCAAACTGGGCTACAACATAATGAAAATGTCATTGTTACATAGAAACATGTAGTGTCAAGGAAAAAAACATTGCATTGCAAGGTAAAAAAATTGATTAAGAAAGACTAACCAGGTCATCCAAAGAATAACCAGCTGTGATATATTCACTTATAATAATTTCAATATTATTTTATTTGTTCATACTATTTTCATGCTTTTGCATTTTTAAAATCTAACATGGTCATCTGCCTCCACTAAACAAGAGGTGTGAATTTGAAATGCTCTAACATGGCTTTGCACTACATACACAAGAAATAGCACATGACCATGATATGCTCAAAGCAAGTTCCCTTTTCTTGCAAGAAATGAAACATAGTTTGATTGGCCACATTGACTTCCTTGACAAAGCATACAATTGCTATACCGCAACTGATATTCATGGGCTACTTACATGCTCAAGAAAAATAGATTTAGTAAAAGACTTTGAAAAAAAATTCAACAAAATATCTACAATTAGTAACCATTGACCTATTGCACATGCATATTACTATACATGTTAACAACAAATTTTAGGGGAAAGGAGTGCTCTCTTACACTTCTAGGGTTTTTCACCTAAAAGGAGAGGGATTTTCCACCAAAAACTTGGAGGTTCATTCAAGATTAATGAAAATTTGATTGAAATGTATCTAAATGAAGTGTCCTAAATGTAAAGAACTCATAAAAGAGATGAAATGCTAATGCAAAACCTAGAAAATGCACTTTGTTTGAAAACACATTATGATACATGAAAAATGAACTAAAAATGCAAGTAAATTGTAACAAAAAAGACTCAAACTGGAGAAGTGTACCTGGAAACTAGAAAGTGTTGGAGAGGAGCTTTGGAAATGTTGCTGATTTTAGAATTTCTGCCTATTGGGACTAATTCACCATTATGGGCGACCTAGTCCCAGATTTGGAAAACTACTCCAAAGCCTGTTTTAGCCAAATGGGTATCTAGATCTACAAAACATTATGAAAATTACATGCAATGGGACTAATTCACCACTATTGGTGACTTATTCCACTCTGGCTTTTCTACAAATCTGAAAGTGGAAACAAAAGCTGTCGATTTGCACTTTATATTTCTCTAGTTATCCAGATCCGAAACCCTAATTTCTGGCACTGTAAATGACTTTTTGTGAATATTTTTCCCTAGTCAACAATTATATGTCATTAACAAGTTTTCAATCTATCCTTCAATGACATCCAAGCCTTCAAGGTACCTAAATCTTCAAACACACAAAGAGAGAAAGAGAAATGTTTATTGTTAGGGCACGGGGGTTTTCCTTGGTCAAACCCCTTTTAGGTAATTAAACCAAATGAAGAAATAAGATAATGAAGTATGAACATGAAGTAATGGGATTATAAACTTTCCATGATGATTGATCTTGAATTTATGCAGCAATAGATGAAGAATCAACCCTTGAATGCCTTAGAATGCTTAAACCCTAGCTTGCTTGGCTTGAGGTGGAAGATGAATGATGAATGATGAATGAATGATGCATCATAATGGATTAGGGTTTAGAGGCTTCTTTATATAGGAAATCCACCTAAAACACCCATTAATTTGATCCCCAAGGCCAACATGGAGGAAAATTAAACTTAAACCCTAATTTTTCTCGCTCAAATCCCGAAAATAGCTCAAATAGGACCAAGTCACCAAGTTGGGTGACTTAGTCCCACCTGGATGGGAAAAATTCACATAGATGGCCGACATAGTCCCACAAGGGCTCTTTTGCTAGCTGGGATATCATGGAATGCATAAATTAAGTTTATATGTTGATTTAGTCAAGTATTTGATCAAAATAAGCCTCGAGGTGCATAATATGGGGTCATAGGGGCCTATTAATGATGATGTAAAGGATAATTAGGGCTAGGGTATCTAAAATAGGACCAAATTAGGCACAAAATTGTATCTTTATTCAAGAGTATACAATTTTCTACATCACAGCATGCCATAGACTATACATGAGACCAAACACATCTATTCATGATCTTATTAGTTTTAGACAAACTACTATAATCTCACTGCCTTTATTTATCTTATTTTTATTCATTGCTAATGGATAAAAAAAAAGATATGTGTATCTTCTTGGACTTTCTCGATGTTACTTTATAGTTTATATGCTCTTGCAATTCATTAATAGCTTATGATATGAAATCTCCACTCTGTTTAGAACAACATTGTTTGTCTCCCTTGTTGAAGTGAAACTAAGTGATTTTTTTCTAGAATTGATGCCTCTTAGGGCCCATTCATGTTCATTTTATTTCCCTTGATTGTTACATGTTTTGTACCTATATTCGGTTTTGTTCCTAGAACATTGTAATTATCATGTGTTGTGTACTCAATTGTTCACATTGTTTGTCAACATTGTAATCTATTAACTATCATTTGTTCTATTCATATGCACTTCCAATCAAGTAATGGATTTTATTCTGAAACCTTAAATCTGTCACTCCAAAATTCTTTTTGTTTCCCCCCATTTTATCATATTAGGTTTGGCACAAGGAACAAGTTATTATTAAAAATTTTAAGATATGGCCATTATTTATTCTTTGAAGTAGCTGGAAAAGTTAAAACCTCCATGGTTTTTGATTGATATTGTAACATGTATGATATGCAAAGATGTGTAAGACATATCATTTTGTTATGTAGGATGTTGATCATAGCACATGTATTTATATACTTGCATATGTAGAGAATATACAAATATATACAAAACAACAATTTTGTTTCTGTTCTGATGTTTATTTTTTATGGTTTGTTAAATTACAGAAAGGAAATTTCATTTCAAACTTCCCTGCATGAATTTGAAATCGATGAAAATAAGTACATTCCAATGCTTCAAACAACATTTCCATGAAAAACTGTTATCATACCAATGAATAATTGCATTAGTGATTAACTTGAACTTTACAATAGTGTCATTAAATTTTGCTTCACCACCCTCTTTACTATTTTTATTTTTTTCCCAAGCTTCATTTTTTATGCAAGCAACAATTGATAAAATGAGGCCTCAACAGATATAATGCATTGAAAAGATCTTTGAATTTATTCTAGAGAAGAGTTCCTGAGAGTATAATGTGTCATTTTCAATTAAGCCTTTTGCATGAAATCCATATCTTTGATCGGCTACTCTAAAGAAAACTGCTTTAGAGAGCGCATGTCTACATGTTCTTGATGAAGGTCATCAAACTCAAAATAGTAGATCAAAGATATGCAGTTTATGCAAAAGGGTTAATTCAAAGCTGCACATTATACTCTCAAGAAATTTATCCTTGAATAACTTCAAAGATCTTTTCAACGCATTGTATCTAGCAAGACCAAATTTTTCCAATTGGTCCTTCAGTAAAAATTTGAAGCTTTACTCGATACCTGACAAAGTTATAGCTATAAGAGGGATCTACAATTTGGGGACTATTGCAAGTATGGATGTGTTTGTTGATGTTGTCATTAATTTTGTCATTGATGTCAACACTATACAAGTTGAGTAAGTTGTATTTTTCCAAGTGCTTTTGAGAAAGTTAAAAATATAATGAAAGTTGTGTTGAAGTATGTTCTGAGAATGCTCTGATATTGTCGTTTGCAATTATCTTATGTTGAACCAATGCCTATGTGGTTTTATAGGTGTGTTCATAAGCTTAAATGGATTGTATATTCTGAGTTTCAGCTTCTAGTTTGATGAAGAGAAAAATTTATGTTCACCGATGTGTGAACTGGTTTTTTAGAGTTATCTGGTTGTTGACTAGGAGAAATGGTTTGGCTCCATAGTCCTCTAGTATTCGATTTCAAATATTATGGATCTAGGAGACTATTCCTTTTGATAGTTTCTATGTTCTAACAATGTTTCTTCTGGTTTGGTGCTTTGGAAGACCTGCTCTAGAGTCTCTATGTTTTGTTGGTTGTCTTGATTGAGCTGGTGAAGTGTTTTCTACAAATGAAGTTTGTTGAAGTTGTTACGGATGTATTTGAGTTGTTCTCAGATATGGAAAATTAATTGGTGAAGTGTGTTGAGCAATCCACATGTGTTTATCTTGTTGATGATGTGTGTACTTCAAAGTTCATTGGAATTTTCATTACGTTTGGCCGACTTGGTGTTTACACGGTACATTATATTTTTGCATTGACCTAGGGAAGCATGTACGTGATCCAAGATTATGTTTGGATCCTAATTTAATATGTATTTGGTCCCCTCACATTCTTATCCATTGTAGGAATGTTGAGTAGCCGACCTAGTTTGAATTTGCAATTTGAATTTGAATAGCCAACCTTGGTGAATGTTTCTAAGGTTGAAGATGGTATAAAAGAAAGTTAAGTTGTAGAAAATTTAATATCCATCCATCATTCAATTCAAGCAAGAGAAGAGTGTATGAGCAAGTGTGAAAAGCAGAGTGTGGAAGAGAAAATTAAGGCAACAATACTTCATTGTATTCATAATCTTCTGATCAAGTTGCAAAGTGTGTGTAACTCCTAATGGTGGATCATTATCTATTTCTTTGTATTTTCTGTAGGCAGTGAGCCTCTCTTTCTAGATAGTGAGCCCTTGATCTGGGTAGCAATCCTTTGTATCTGGGTAGTGAACCCTCTAGCAGTGAGCCTGTGTATCCGATATTGTATTACTAATATATTGTGAGTTAATCCTCACCATGGTTTTTCCCTCATTAGGGTTTTCCATGTAAATTTGGTGTCTCTAGTACTGTGCTTCTATTATCTACATTTCATGTTTGTACTTAATAATAGACTGAGGTTAAAGTGGAATTGATTAAGTTAAGAAGTAAAGAATTTGATATAATTGATTCACCCCCCCTCTCAATTGTCTTGTGCAATTCAACAATTGGTATCAGAGCTTTGGTTCCTCGGTGAAAAGCTTAACCATTTGAGGCAGATCAGATGGCACACAAGTTGCAACTTCCTATGTTTGATGGAGCTGATTACAATGACTGGGAAGAACAAATGAGAAGTTATTTGATTTCAATTAGTTTTAATACTTGGAAAGCTGTGGAGACAAAGTATGTGGTTCCATCAGTTAGAAATTCCACTACTGATGAAGTTGCAACCTTTGAAGAAAATGAAAAAGAAAGGATTGCTATCTTTAGTGCATTATCTAAAATTGAAAGATCAAAAGTTATTTTTGTAGCTACAACTAATAAAATGTGGACAAAATTGAAACATATTTATGAATTGAATGAGAGAGTAAAGTTATCAAGGAAACTAATTGCTAAGTGAAAATTTGAGAATCTGAGAATGGAAGATGGAGAAGATATTGCAAGCTATTATCAGAGAGTTGAAACTATAGCAACTGAAATCAAGAATCAAGGTGGTACCTATTGGACTCAAGGGAAAACTAAGAGGGGGGTGAATTAGTGTTCTGCAATTTTGAACTTTATTAATTTGATATTTAAACCATTTTAACATTAGACCAAATGAAAGATGCAAACACACAAAATAATCATCCAAAACACAATAAGACAAGGAATTTTATGTGAAAACCCTGTTAGGGGAAAAACCATGGTGGAGGTCAATCAACAATTTGAGTATTCAAATATAGGTTTTATAAAATGGGAATGCACTTGCATTTAGGCTCACTTCCTAGAGCTCACTGCTCAAAATAGGAAGGCTATCTGATCTCTTATTTCATTGACAATTACTTTCCCTTTTCCTTTATAATCTTTCTATGACTTTCTACCTTTGTATACTAGACCTCTTTTACCCACATTTTTGTTTATGTAGAATCTTACGATGTGACCGTATCTATTGTAATTGCAACATAAAATATTTCCTTGTCTAGACCAATCATTCCATTGATTACTTCTTGATCTGCATTGATTAGTGATATGCCAAAATCTTCCATAGGTGTAACATTCAACATTTCTTCTACTGACATAGTTGTTTGGAATATTTCTACATTCGATTGATTTATGATCAAACTTATTGCAATTGAAACACTGACCAAAGAATGATGAATCACTTGATTTCATTTTACTTATACATTGGGTAGCCATATGGCCAAATTTATTGCAAGAAAAATAGTATCGATTAAAATTTTGAGCATTAGGTTGTCTTATCGAATACCTTCCACCTTTGTTCATCTGATTTCCTTGTCTGAAATTTCTTTGTCCAGATTTGGAACTTTCTCCTTTCTCATATCCAAGACTTTGCTTGTCTTTTCCACTCATCTGATTTTGAGTCAGCTCATCAAGCTTAATTGAGCTAATCTTAAACTTATC
>CM021109.1:163226070-163426107 GCA_007115665.2 Sequoiadendron giganteum
TTGTTTTCTGCATTGCTTATTCATCTACTTACAATATTTAATGAAAGTTGAGTCTTTTTCTGCTTGTATGGTTTATGTACATTGTACTTCAATTGAATAACAACCTACCTATAAGTTTCTCTATCATTTACACTGTCATTCTATACTTTTTAGCATCTTTACATTTTATGAGTTCCTGCCCATTGTTTTCACAATAGAAATAATACTTTCCTCAATAGAATTAAAACTTCAAACCTTGGAAATATTTAAATTATGAACAATTCTCATCTTGATCAAATAAATTGAAGTGTAACTAAGTATTTAACTTGACAACAGACACTAACTCATAAAGAATAGCAAAAATAGAGATTTAAACACAAACTACAAACAACACCACATGAATACAATGATTTTATAGCTAGATATTTTCCAATTACTTGGATCTAATTTTTATTGTTGTTTAATAAATTTAAGTGCAATTGCAATGCATGAGTGCATATAGTACAAAGTAACCATAAAATGTAGAGATGCAAAAAGCTATAAAATGACACTATAAAAGATATAAGAACTTACAAATGCCTTGCTTTCCAATTCCAAAAAATGTGAAAAAATTAGCATGATAATGTGATTGTCATGATTAAGAATGGAAGTAATATTTCCTCAGCATGAATGCACTACAACTGCACAAGAATTTATTTGGAAAAAACCAAAACTACACCCAAGTAATTAGAAAATTATTGGGTGTAAAATGATTAATTCTGTGTCTATTGATAGGGTCTATGTCTATTGTATTGGGAGTGAAAAACAAGGCATTTTTAAGCTTATATGTCTTTTAGAGTGTTGTTCTGTAGTTTTGTACATATTTATAGTAAGCAGAAGAGAAACAAAGAAACAAAGCATAAAACATAGAGTAACTTACAAATGCCATATTTCTTGGTTCCAACACCATAGATGAAAACCCTCCCAACATATACAAATTTCAGTCTCACAAAAAAACCTAAGCATTGAGCAAATGCATCTCCACATCTTATAGTTAATATATACTTTGTGCACTTTCCCCATAGACCCTCATTCAATAGAAAGATCATGCAAATCTCATTAATGTCAATGTATATATAGGAACTTATTAAGGCTTTGTTTTTTCAATTCCAAAATCACACACATAGACCCTCTCAAAAGGCATTGATTTCATCCTCATCGGACATTCCAAGCAAACCGACTAACAAATGAAAAATCAAAGCATAAAAGATAGAGTAACTTACAAATGTCACCTTTCCCACTTCCATCACAATAGATTACAAGCATAAATCCACTCACAAATACTAAACATTAAGTATTAGGTCATAAAAATAAAAGATGCAAAAAAAATGGTATGGCATTGGAAGTGATGTAGCAACTTACAAATTCTTCATTCTTCAATGCCAGAAGACCAGACATAAACCTTTTCAAAATGGTATTGATTTCACTCTCATCAAACAATTTGACATGTTCAGTAAACAATTCCAAAATGAAAGTGTAAAAGATATATGAACTTACAAATGTCACCTTTGTTGCTTTCAACATGGTAGACGTAAACTCTCTCAATAGACACAAATCTCTACCTCATCAAACAATCTAGGAAAATGAATAAACAAGGCAAGTAAGAACTACATCTTAGTCTATGGACTTGGAAATAGTAAATGAAAATCTAATGCTTTAAATTCCACGTATCCCTAGTTAGAGTATGTGTGAGGACATAGCTATACCAAAAAATGAAAACACTTATGAAATATTTCCAACAGATAGGTTCACTATCATAATTACTAAATATATCACAAAATGATTATGCCAGGATGGAATGTGCTGGTTAATATTGGAAATTTTCCATGGCTTCTAATCTTTTTTGATATGGTTGTCCTCTCACACTTTCTCTTTCTCTGCATGTATATAATTCTAATAATAGACTTATCCATATATAATGTGCCAATTTTGTTTAATCTCAATAGACTGTAATGCATCTCTCGTTAATGGCTTCTACTATAAACTTCAAAGAGTTGCAATGTTTATTGAAAGTTGAGTATTTGTCTGCTTGTAGGGTTTATTTCCATTGTACTTGAACTGAATAACAACCTACCTATAAGTTCCTCTATCATTTACACTATCATTCTATACTTCTTAGCATCTTTGGATTTTATGAGTTTCCGCCTATATTGTCTACAACAGAAATAATACTTTGCTCAATAGAATTAAAACTTAAAACCTAGGAAATATTTAAATTATGAACTATTCTCATCTTGATCGAATAAATTGAAGTGTAACTAAGTTTTAACTTGACAACAAACACTAACCCATAAAGAATAGAAAAAATAGACATTTACACACAAACTACAAACAACACCACATGGATACAATGATTTTATACCCAAATATTTTCCAATTACTTGGAACTAATTTTCATTGTTGTTTAATAAATTCAAGTGCAATTGCAATGAATGAGTGCACACAGTACAAAGTAAACATAAAATACAGAGATGCAAAAAACTATAAAATGACACTGTAAAAGATATAAGAACTTACAAATTCCTTATTTTTGAATTCCAAAAACCGTGAATAACTGAGCATGATAATTTGCTTGTCCTGATTAAGAATGGAATTAATATTTCCTTGGCATGCATACAATACGACTGCACTAGAATTTATTTGTCAAAAAAGAAAATTACATCCAAGTAATTGGGAAATTACTGGGTGTAAAATGATTAAAATTACTAGGTGTAAAATGATTAAGTCTGTGTCTGTTGATAGGGTCTATGTCTATTTTATTGGGAGAAAAAAACAAGGCGTTTGTAAGCTCATATGTCTTTTACAGTGTCATTTTGTAGTTTTGTACACATTTGTATTGAGTAGTAGACAAATGAAAAACCAAATCATAAAACATAGAGTAACTTACAAGCGCCATCTTTCTCAATTCCAACACCATAGATGTAAACCCTCCCAATAGATAAAAATTTTAGTCTCATCAAACAACCTAAGCATTGAGCAAATGCATCTCCGTATCTTATAGTTAATTTCTACTTTGTGAGCTTTCCCTATAGACCCTCATTCAATAGAAAGATAATGCAACTCTCATTAATGTCAATGTATATATAGGAACTCACTAAGGCTTTGGTTTTTCAATTCCAAAATTGCACACATAGACCCTCTCAAAAGGCATTGATTTCATCCTCATTGGACATTCCTAGAAAACCCACTGACAAATGAAAAAATTGAAGTATAAAAGATAGAGTAACTTACAAATTCCACCTTTCCCACTTCCATCACAGTAGATTACAAGCCTAAATCCACTTACAAATTATTCATTCTTCAACACCAGAAGACGAGACATACAACTTTTCAAAATGGTACTGATTTCACTCTCATCAAACAATCTGACTTGTTCATTAAACAATTCCAAATTGAAAGTGTAAAATATATACTAGCTTACAAATGTCGCCTTTGTTGCTTTCAACATGGCAGATGTAAACTCTCTCAATAGACACAAATCTCTGCCTCATCAAACAATCCAGGAAAATGAGCAAACAAGGCAAGTAAGAACTACATCTTAGTCCATGGACTTGCAAAAAGTAAATGCAAATCAAATTCTTTAAATTCCATGTATCCCTAGTTAGAGTATGTGCGAGGCCATAACTATACCAAAAATTAAAACACTTTTGAAATATTTCCAATAGATGGGTTCACTATCATAATTAATAAATATATCACAAAATGATTATGCTAGGATGGAATGTGTTGGTTAATATTGGAAATGTTTCATGGCTTCTAATACTTTTTGATATGGATGTCCTCTCACACTTGCTCTTTCTTTGCATGCATAAAATTCTAATAATAGAGTTATGCATATATAATGTGCCAATTTTGTTTAATGTCAATAGACTTTAATGTAACTCTCATTAATTTCTTCTACTATATACTTAAATGATTTGTAGTGTTTATTCATTTCATTGCATTGGCTCTCAGAATAGGCTAACTTGGAAAAAAATTATTGCACTATTATTTGGGTTTTGTTTATTCACTTGCTTAGATTTTTTGATGAGGTAGACATCTTTGTTTATTGATAGGATCTATGTCTACCAGCTTTAAAAGAAAGAAAGACCTAATTGTAGCTTCATGTCTTTTGAAAAGGTTTATACATATCATGTTCAAGCCAAAAACAAGTGATTTTTAAGTTCCCATATCTTGTTCATACTCATTTTTTGCATTTTTTATTCATTTGCTCGCGAAAATGGTCTACATGAAAACCATGTCTCCTGGTAGGGATATTTTCTATCATGTTGAAAACAAGAAGTAATTCATTTGTAAGTTTTAACATAATTGACACTATTGTGCTCTACTTTTTCTTTTGTTTTCCCTCTTTCACTACCTTTACAACTCATTGTCTCCTCTTGAGTTTTAGACTAAACACCATAATTTATCAATGTTTGCTTCTTTGTCATTGACAACTAACAAAGCATCTGATGGAATCAAGCACACTCCCCATCTATGCAATTAGGTATCAAGCTCCTATCCTTTCTTACCCCTTAGAAACATTCAAAATAATATTTATAACAATTTTCCCATTTTGACTCTTCTATTTTAAACAAATTCTCTTTATAATATTTACATGTTTTATGATTTCGGCAATTACCTCTGTAACCTAATTGCTACTTTTAATCTCTCCATGCAACTACCTATACTAGTAAAATTTGATAAGAAAGTTTAGTTGGTGGCGGTTGATATCCATGCAACTATACAATGAAATTATCATTCCCACATACATCAAGTCGACTGATTCTATGTACATAAAACAATTTGGGTTCCCATAAATTATACATTACATTATTCATTGTAATCTATAAGATATCATATTTCTTATACCCGCTACTTAGTCGAGCATATTTATTCTAGTTTTGATACAAATACTTTGTGTTCATACAAAGTTTATTTGACTTCATTTTTATCTCGGCCAGTGGTATTTTTCACCTTCTTTTCTTAATCTCTTGAGATTTGTTTTAATAATAATTGCAAATAGCTTTTCCATTGGAAATATTTGATGTGTTTGTTGATATACTCATCTTTTGGCATGCACTCTTCCTGGGGACACATTCCACCATCACATTCTACTATACTCATTTATCATTTATCTTATTTCTTTCTTTAAGCATTTTCGTTATGTCTTCATAAAGACTTGACATGATAATGTACTACTCACGATTATGAATAGAATTAATATTTCCCTCACACACATGCAAAGAAGTGCACTTGAATTTATTATATGAAAATGAAAATAAAGTCTATGTAATTGGAAAATGTCCTGACCTTGAAATGATAAAATATATGTTTACTGTAGTGCGAGTGTGGAATGAAGCATTCCAAAGAGTTCTATAAGAATACTTTAAATTTTTAAAAACAAAAATTATGATTAGCAAAATTTATGTTTACTTTTCAAGCATATTTTATACAGAATTTGATATTGGTTAAATTATATTTGCAACAGTGAATTTCCAAATGTTCGAAATACCTAAGTGCATTTAATTTACTTTTTTTTTTTTTAAATAGAGAATTAATAAAAAGCTAAATTATATTTGCAAACTAATATATTTGTTAAAGAAAACTTGGTGTGTTTAGAATAGTTAGATTAATTTATTTTATAGAAGCAACATTCAAGAGTTTAGTATTAGCATTCTAAATATAAATATAATACTTAAGTTACAAAATTTTGCAAAAGATACTATTTTAAACAAAAAAATTTTTTTCCTTCCAAAGCATTGGCATTAGTGACAAAAAATATCTAAAATAGATTAGATGTTACATTCATATTTTAAAATTAAAAAGAAGCATTGATTAATTACAAGTTACAAATAAATAACACTAACAACTTGAATTTTAATCCACAAAACTATTTCTAATTTTATTAAATTGAAAATATTTTGATCTTCGCATGCACTCTTCCTGAGGACGAATGATGTTTTAAGCAAGGCATTTGCAGAGTTTTTATTTATTGTGAGAAGAGTGTAGTGCAAGCATCATTATGGCTTATGGTGTGAAGTTTAATTTTGGAGAAAAGTATTATTTGTGAATTCCTTTTCAATTTTGTAGTTTAGGCAAGAAATAGATAGCACTGCAATGGCGTGTTCTTGGGTTTGTTCCCTTGGAAAATGGTAGATACCCTCCTAATCACTTACACACCTATTTGTTGTTTTATGTTAAGAATTTTGGGTTCATGAGTCATGTCATGAAGAATGCCACTATCTAATGTAATTGGATTTTGTATATTAGACTTTCAGTAATTCATTGGTAATTTTTTTGATGAATATTTAAACTTTAATTGAATAGTTAAAAATGTAAGCATTTATTTCATTATACTAATTGGTCCAATTATTATTGTGGTAAGAAATAAATTTGAATATGAATGGAATAATAATTAGGTTTACTGAATCTAATTATATATAGGAGTATGAAATTGTCATATGCTCTCACCTTGCCCTTTTGAGTCTTGGACTATGGTCTAAAATGAATTGACTTCTAGTCTGTTGTGAAAAAGATTCTTAATTAATGTTTTCTACTTCTTAAAATGCGTATTAAAGTTAGTGTCTATTTTACAAAAAAAACATTATTAGTAATTTGCAAATATTTTTAAAAAATGTTTAGAACAAATTTTTAGTCAAATTTATATAGTTGATACTTAATTTGAGGAGAAAAAAAGTATTTATTGTTAATTGTTTATTAAATGATCAGCTAAATATGACTAATCAAGACATAGAGCTTACAAAATGAATCATACATCTAACCCCAACATCTCCCTACTCAACATCTACATTAAAAAGATAAATTCAAAATGACCAATCAGGCTTCACAAATGAAAAGATGCATAGCCGAGATCTATACTAACAAAACTTATATCTGATCATTGGCTTATGCTATGGACAAACTAATTATGAAATTCTCATTTTCATGTGCATCCTATAATAGGTTATGTGTCTTCCCTTGCTCCGTGATCAAATGTTCTGAATATTTTCTTTTGTCATTGATATGTCCAACTACCTATTACTTGATTTGTCTATTGTCTCCTATTTCTTCATCTATATATGTATCTACATGTGTATGCATGCATGTATATATATGTATGTGTATGTATGTATATGTATGCATAGGTATATTCTCTACATATGCAAACATATAAATATAGGTGATTTGATCAACATCCTACATATCATACATGGTGCAATGGCAATAAAAAACCATGGAAGTTTTAACTCTCCCAAGTACTTGAAAGGATAAATAATTGTCATATCTTTAATTTTTTATAGATCATAAATTCTTTGTCATGTACAAGCTTAAACATGACTAATAAAGACATAAAACTTAGAAAATTTATAAAATTCAATCAAGACATACTAAATAAAATATGGATAGTCTAAATCTACAACAATAAAATTTGCATTTGTCCCTTCCCCTATGTTTTGAACAAAGTCATAATGAGCTTTTTCTTTCTACCCCCACCTTACATTATATTATGTAATAGTTTCTATTCCCATTAATATGACCAATTACCTTTCATTTAATTTATCTATTCTAATATATTTGTTTAAAATCGAGCAATGTCTTTTCTTTGTAACATCTAAAGATCTCTATATGTTTCTATCTATGTATTTGTACATGTATATATATGTCTGTATATGCATCTAAATACAAATGTATGTATATATGTGCATATATATCAATGTCTTTAGAATATATAAACATCTACCTATGTATTTAACTATATTTGTCTCTATGTATATACTTTTGTATCACATATTATAGCAATTCAATAATCATGATAAATTCCACACCATGATTTTCAAGTGATAACTTTAGATTCTAACCATCGTATGTGGATATTTTAAATCGCTAGATTTTTTCAAAAATATCTATCTTGAAAAGTCCCTTAGAACATTCTTTTCAACACAACATCATCAAATACGACAACACAAAATCATGTTGTCTACAAAACTTCCACAACAACTACTATCGTAGTTAACATAACAATCTCAAATATTAGACACAAAGTTTTTTCTCCCTTGTAGGGACTCCAACTCTTTCAGAGCACTTTTTTTATTACATTTTTGTGGACCCACCTTTTCTATAATAACATCTTTTATTTTTATTTACATTTTATTTCCAAAGCCAAAAAAAAAATTATTTCCTCAAAAAAATTGGATCACTAATCTAAACCCCATTACATAGTCTTATAAGAGAAGAATAATAGTTTTTGGCTATATTTTTCTATAACTCTCTTAGCATTTTTCATCTATTAGATTCACTATAATTGTGTTTTCATATTTCCTTACATCAATTTCTAGCTTTTCTCATAAATTACATGATAATGATACTTTGTTTCATGCATGTGATAGCCACTTGGCTCTTCCTATGTCTCTTTATTCTCTTGAATTATCTATGAAAACCCCCATTACCTCTCCAATATTCCATGGTGGTATCATGTTTGTTTTCGAAATCCTCTTCTTCTTTTATCTCATGTTTAATATCAATGTATATCTAAAAAAAATTGAGGCCTTCTTATCATCCCTCACTACCTATGAGAATCCCATTGTTACTATTGAGTCCTTGAATGGAATTCCACTCACAAGGCTAGGGTTGTCATCATGCAAGTGAAAATTGGATCATCAACAAAATATGGAGGGTTAAAGGTTAACTCTATAAGAGTGGGTTATCTCTCCTATGATTCAAGATTAAGTTAGACTTAGGAGGGTGTTCCTAGGGGTGCACCTTAATAGTGTGATATTTGGTATAGAACAATCTACACCACATGCAAAATTTTATTGAGTATTGTAGCCACCCAAAATATTATTTATGAAAGCACAATAGAGATAAACTATCAGAGAATAATTGTATTTTATCAAATGGCGCAAATACAATGATAAAAAAATAAGATTACAAAAGGAACCCACTAGTTATATAGACCAAGGGGAGACAGAGGATTTCATAAGATTATGACATTTGTCTTAATATTATGAATTGGGGTCTATAAAGTGATAACTATCCTATGTGTAACCTAAGTAAGCTTAAGTAACTAGTAGAAATAACTAACTAGGTAAATAATCCCTTTCACACCAAAAAATAGGCATTTAGATAAAAAAAGATAACCAAAAGCAACTAAAACCAAACAAAATTTTAATCTTAACCCTGAATTTTGTCACTAGGTCAAGATAGACTAGCTACATATAACCCATATATAACCTATACAATTGTGCAAGCATAATCCACATGAAATATATCTATTGGATATTCACTTAAGAACAATTCCTTGGTTATTTCAATATTCATTAATACACAAGAAGGAATTACCTACTACTAAACTATTTATTTATGTTTTCATTTGATGGTATTATATTGGTGTGTGGTTGTAGACTAGTGCTTATCTATTGGGAATAAAATTATAGATTCACCAAGATAAGAGTAGATGGAAGGCCATAGACTAATGAGGTGTGAATTTACATACAAAATCTATCATGGAAATTATAATTGGACATGCTTATTAATCCATAATAGAACTAAAAAGATCCATACATAACCAAAGAAAAAGATCACCACAAAGCTTTTGATGTTTTCAAAATACTTTTATATTCATCTTAGTCTAAATTACATTCATGCTATCAAATGTGGAAAAGGAAAATTGATAGTTGTGAATAAGAAGTCCTTTTGGATGTATGAATACCATCATGGATACATTATGTTACAAATACTCCTTACAATATTAATGTCCATTGATTCCATAGGTTTTTACTTGACCCAAATGAATTGGACTAGCCTCAGTGGATTCCCTACAACTTAACAATTTAACACATAGCATCATTTAAGCTTTGAATATATTGTCTTACAACATCTCAACATTATATTCTCAACCAAAACTTCTTACTAATATCCTTGCACTGAATTGACATAAATCTATAGCTTCACTCAAGCATTTACATTAATTCTTTGAATAAACAAACAAGAACAAAAGTACACATCCATTGGAAATAAATGGAGACAAATAAGATAACCCTTGATTATATTATTCAGAATTCATGCAACAAGTACATAGGAGAGAAAATGGCTTTGAATTTACACCATTCTATATTATATTTCCAATATTTCTATCAAAAATACATATGGATTAGCATACTCAAACCTAAGACAAAACTCAAATATGCTCAGTATTCTCCATTTAGTTTTCTCTATGATCAATTAAAAAACAATGAACCCCATATTTATAGCCTTGAATTCCTTCTTATAGACACAAAGGAGCAAACAAGCCTTAGTCCAAAAAGTACACATGTCACTATTTAATTGGGTTGTTATTGTATAGGCATGAATTTTCACCCCTAGCGCAAATTACCCTTTACCCCCTTACACTTTAGAAAACCTAAGGTGGAGGCTTAATTCCACGTAAGCCCACTACTCACATCACACTTAGCGCCTAATTTGTGTGTTGGTGGGAGCGTCTTTGTCGAGGACGTCTGTGTGGCGCACTTACATCCCTAGTAGATTCCTCTGGCTGAAGACTATAGAAACGTTACACTTCCTATTGGGAGTCAAAGTATAATTCCTTTCTTCGGCTAGCCGTCCTGAATATGGTTGTTTCTTGACCTCTTCCTTCATATTCTCCCTCCATTCTTCCATGTTTAATCTTTTTGGTCATCGCTACACAATCTCTCCACACTTTTGAGCATTCACTTCAAGTTTTGTAGTAGCACTTCACACTTCATAGAATCAATCTACCATTCCATCACTTCGATAGTGCAAGTGTAGGACAAACACCATTGCAGTAGAGGCTTGAGTTCCTCTCATCTTCTCCTCCACTAGCCTTGAGCACTTTGGACAGAGGTGGTAAGCTCCTCTTATATCCTCTATCATTTTTCATGAGTAAGCATGTACTATTTTGTAGTGTCTTTTGTTTACATATCTTGTATTCTCTTCTTTATCATATTTTTCCCTATCATTGCAAAATTGGTTGTCCATGGAGGTGGAAACACCAAAACAGGGGTTTGATAGAGGCAGAACCCTATACAACCCCCCAACATTTTACCACTTTTCTGTGTGTAGGTGGAGAGATTTTTTACCAAGCTAGCAAGAAGATTGTTGTGCGAAATCATCTTTGTCACCCTTGCAGCAATCTATTTCCTTTATCACTTTTTTCTTTATGTCTCACTCTTCTTAGTCTTATTATTCACTTCTTGAAACTCTTAAACTACACTGATAGTCCCTTTTTTGGAGTCTAGCCTTGTCTCTTTGGTTTTCTGGTCGTACGGATGCCAACACGCCTATGAGATAGCAGTGCATCGCACTATCATCCTAGAACTGTACTTCTATCCTCTGATAGAGAGCTACCTAAGATACAGAGTTGACTCTAAATATCAACTTGTTTGGCCTCCCCTTGACTCTCGGGTTTGCAAAGTGATTGAATGATCTTATAGTCCTCATCATTCTCATCCCGCCTATCCTAACCTTTCTTTAAACTAAGTTAAGTTAGGGCAGCCATACTGCTCTTGGCCTTTCATGACCTGGGGCCTTGCAATGGTTGGTCCCCCTCTCTTACATTTTTGGTGAACCCTACATGAACCAACATCTTTTCACTCATTGGTGTTCTGGAATTTTCCTCTTATACCATCTGACCATTACACTTCTATGTGTTGTGAAGGTTTATGAGCATCACAACCTAGTGTACGACCTCTGGGAATATTGTTAGCAGAATTCTATGAAACCTTCCAATGGAGAAGATGAAGGTATCTTCTAGTTTCACTACGGGTCTCTTCTCTGGTTCTATGGGTGGTCAGTCCGTGTAGGAGCACGTATCGCACGGTGAATCTAGATTCCTTTACAAAACTTATCACATCCCTACCCCTCCTATGTCACCAACCTTGTCATCTATAGATGAGCACGAGCCCATCCATATCCCTTCTGAATAGATTGCTAGTCTTAGTAAGGGGTTTGGTGCCTTGGAAAGGCACCTGGAAGGAAATGCAAAATTAGCTAGGGCCACTAGAGTTATCAGTGAAATCAGATACATGGTAGGAAAAGACTGTACAGGCATAGAACTCTTGGCTACTCTCATCGGTCTAGCTGAAGCATGTACCCTTGTAGACCATAGTCACATGGTACAAAGTGGCCCCTTCAAAGAACATGAGAGACAGTTAGAAATGTCAATGCCTCCTACGTCTGTGTACATGGCTAACATGATCCCTTCGGTCAGTGTGCCCGTTGCTTCCAAAAAATCTGAAACTATCAAGGTAAATAGGAATCCTTTAGGTTTACACCTCACCCCTTCTACCACATCTAATGTTGGAGGATTTGGTGAGATGATCAGTGGAGGCTTTGGTGGTGAAAACTTTAGAAGTGGAGGTGGCTTTGGCAGAGGTGGTTCTAGCGGAGGTCATGGTGGTGGCCTTGGAAGTGGTGGTGGCTCCGACAAAAGTCACACTAGTGGCAGTGGCATCGGTGGCGGATCTAGTGGTAGTCATGGTGGTGGTCTAGGTAGTGGCCCTAGTGGTGGTTCCAGTGGTCCCATGCCTTTTAATGACCCTATTCTAAATACCCTTCTTTAGAACATGGGAAGGATACAGAATCAGCTAGCGATCCTTTTCCAGGCCTCGACCCAACCCATTTTCTAGCCTTTCTTCCAACACAACCTATTTTCGGTCGCAATTCTAAACACTCCTTTCCTGCAAGGGATGGAGATTCCTAAATTCATGAAATACGGTGGTAAAGGGGACCAGCAGATGCATGTGCATGCTTTTAACACCTTATGCACAAATTTTTTCCATGGCGATGTATTGATGGTAAATTTGTTTCCTCGCTCCCTCAAGGATACAATAGTTGAGTGGTACTATTCCGTTCCTGACAACTTCGTCTTTATGTTCGATCAGCTTGTGAACCAATTCCTACAATAGTTCCAAGCCAACATCGGACCAAAATTACCTTCTCTGACCTTGTTTAGTTTAAACAAGGGGATAATGAGAAGATTTTTGACTTTATAGCACGATATTAGGCGCTCTTTTCACAAATATCGTATCTGTTACTTGACTCTTATGTACAAAAGGTGTTCATACAAAACTTAAAAAGGCCTTGGAAAGAGAAGTTTTCTCTTATGAAGTACCCTTCTTTTGCACATCTGTGTGCAACATTATGGGAGTACCAATAGATGATAGTTTAATTCGGGGGTTCTTCCTCATGCTCCGATCCTGAAGGGAAGTATATCATATGATTCTATGGAAAAAGAAAAGACATTGAAAATATAGTAGTCACTATAGATAACAATGGACTCAAGCACAACTGAAAGTTTATGAAGTTATCAGAATCTTATTCTTCCATCTTGTAGAAGTTGTTGAAGGACAAGATCATTAGCTTACCAACCCCTAAGCTAGTTAGGGAACCATACCCTAATTGGTATGAGGAAAATACTTATTATCAATACCATCAAGTTAACAAACATGATATCGAACACTGCATGCACTTGCATAATGAGATACAAGATCACATCAAGGATAGTACTATTCATCTTGATGGGAACAAACAAAATACAAACAAATCAATGGCAAAAGCTAATAGTGAATTATAGATATACACAGACCCATTTTTGTCCCATTATGCTAACATGATTATCAATCCCTTTAATTCTATTTCTTACCCTAAGGCATATGTTAACATGGTTACTGTTACTCCCTCTCCTCATCTTGTGACCGGTTCACCAGACATAACATTCACCTGAGAAGATGTACCAGCAAATAACAAACCCCCTCCGCTTTACATTCCCGCTCACCTCAATGGAAAAATTGTGACCGGGGTCTTGGTTGACCCCATGAGTAGAGTGAATTTCATCATGGAGGAGACATTACTCCTAAAATCTCTCAAAAGGGAGGAATACGAAAAATAGAATCCATCATTCATATGCATGATGGTCTTTCTCTCAAACCTTACTAATTGATAACACTATCCATCCTAGTCAGACATAGGAATGTAGACATGGTCTTCGATGTTAATCCTGAGTCGAACTTATTCAGAGTGAAGCTAGGTATACCTTGGCTAGCTTCCATGAATGGGATCGCCTATTTAATTCATAAGTGTCTTAAGTTTTTCCATGACTAGCCTATGGTGTCTCATGGGGGATACACATTGGATCACTTGTGGCCCGCTCCAATTAGTCCACTCTCATGAACAACTAACCTAATTTACAAGAACTATGTGAAGTATAAAACTAGGGGAAAGGTATATCCAAATTTGACCCTTCCTATAGCTGAGCAACCAGTGGCATCCTCCTCTTGAAAGGGAAAGGAGAAGCTTGCCCCCTCTCAGGCTGACTCGTCTGCACCTGTTTCTTGGGAGGAGTATTGGATGAATAAGCCTGGCCTTTATCCACTAAGTCCCATTATTCCTCCTTGGTGAAAACCAAAGATTAGGATATCGGATCTCCCTAATGGGTCTCTTGGACCCTGGTACTATCTAAATGGTGGAAAGAAGGGCTCATGCAGAGAGCTTTCCCGGTGACCTCTTCTCATTCCCTCAAGAAGGAAGAGGCCCACCACTAAGGGGTTGAGGTTGATTCCTCCTATCACTTTCAAACTTGCTTCCTCTACTCCCACTCAGGAGTCTATCTTCTCGCTGGAACCAAGCATGGAGGACACTCCCATGGTTGAGCTGGAACCCTCTGTCCCTTCGCAAAATCCAACTTCTAGTTTGTAGAGCTGTAGAAACCACATTGTGAGCGAGTGTAAGAAATGATGAAAGGATTTACCAGTTGAGAAAGCTTCTTTATAGAAGGAGGAGGGAATGATCACACCTCCTACTATGTACTCCTCCCTCCCTCCTTTTGCCCCTATCCAAACTAGCTTTGAATCTCTTCTGGCTTTCACTGCGAGTGCACATGCACTTGGAAAGGTGCATGTGTGTATCACCCCTTCTATGGAGCTGCACTTTTTGACTTTTGTCCCAGATGTTTCACCTTTCCCAAAGTAGGTGGATATGGTTAATACTTCAGTTGTATCTATTGTGGTTTTGTCCTCCTCTCCCTCTATTCATCTTTCTCAATCTATGGGAAGTTCACCTCCTCTGATGAAGAAGAAAGTAGAATGTGGTCCCTCTAACAATGAAGGGCGTAAGAGGAGTCCACCTTCTCTAAAAGGTGGACGTATGCTAACTTGTTCTATCCTAGTGATAGAACCAATCCCGGCCTCCCCTGAGTTTTTCACCACTCCTAACTCTCTCAATGAGCCTAGCTATGAACCTCGGGTGAAAAATACTCTATCCACCGAGGTGAAACATGAAATTCTTTTCAAGTGTATGTTTAACTCGATGGATGAATTTCTGACCTTGTCAACAATCTTCGTGAAGTTGTTGACCTTAGACCCATAAGAATTGAGTGATAGAGACCTCATAGGTCCCTCTACCTTGGCCCTTGTTGTTGGAGTATCAAAAGCTCCTCCCCTTAACATTACCCCATTGTAGGCCCACCATCCTCCCCCTACAATGATTTAGAATGGGAAGATAACAACCTCTTGGTTGACCAGTGTTAGGGGGAGACCCCCTTTTGGATCTTTAGATTAGATTTGTGTGTGTGTTGTGATGTGATCTCCCCATGATCGTGCTATGTGTACCTGGATGAACCTCATCACCCCTATTGGTGCTTTAATATAGGTATGGTATTTTGTGTTGTAAACCTTATTCTATATGTATCATCTTTCTGCTATGTTTGTGATTGAATTTTGGTAAATTGGGGATGATGCAAAGTGTCGAGAACATTTAGACTTCCTTCCATGTTGACCCATTTTTTAATTTTTATTGTCTTTCATGCATTCTTCCTCATCTGGTTGGGGATTGATGATCTTTCACCTCACACCATGGTTACCTACTATATATATAAATAAAGGTAGATCTGACCCCACAAAACCAAATCCCCCTGTGCCCTTTGTTCATGTTCACTTCTCTTTTCTTTTGCTTCACCTTTATCTTTCTCTCTTCTTTGCTTGAGTTGTCCCTTTCATGTGTGACAATGCAACTCCTACATCACTCAATCTTTAGGAAATGCATTTTTTGTGAAGTGAATCCTTCCTCAAGACCCTTCACACATTTTTCCTTTAGAATTTTATCCTCGACTTGAAACCCTAACGGAACATGTTTCCTTCATCATGGGTCTATAAAGAAAGGAGTTGGAAACCTTCCTCCAAAGTGGAAAACATCTTAATCTTCCCCTCACGTGGGGGCATGTCCTTCCTCTTGAATTCCTCGATGAAGTGAACACATTTCAAAATGATGAATTGATGATGAATTGATTCGAGAAGGAAGATGTTAGCTTTTGAACAGTGTGTCTATTGAGTGGACCCCTCCCTTTCACATTGGGTTTGCAAGGGACCCATTTGAAAGCCTTCAATGAGTTATATGGTGTCTAGCTCAAGAGTAGCCCATCTAGACTGGTTTCACATCTTCACATCTAGCTTGGGGATAGTTTGACTAGACTTCACTTTTCAAAAAATGCGTCCCTTGAGTGGACCCTCCTTTCTTTTAAAGGGTTCCCAAGGGAGCCCTTTGAAAATCTTGCAATGTAGCAATGGTCTACATGATTGTCCATTCACTGGCCTATGTGACCACTTCCTGACATGTTCTATCTATGGGTAAACATCTCGCCATCTATGACTCTGCAGAGTCCCTTTTGCTCAGTCTCCTTCATGTGAGAGTTCTTGAAGGGTACCTCCCTTGCAGGAATATGAGGCTATGAGGTGCCTTCATACTTCAACTTTATAGTTTTGTGGAGCTATGGAGTTTGCTTCTACACTTCTAAGTTTTCCAAACTGTGCTCTACTTCCTCATCAATTCAGGTATACATCTCTTACTTTTTTACTTCTTTATTACTCTATTTTATTGAAGCACTCATCAGTACTCATGCTCACTAAAGTGGGGCCAAATTGTATAGGCGTGAAATTGCACCCCTAGACTAAATTCTCCTTTACCCCCTTACACTTTAGAAAACCTAAGGTAGAGGCTTAATTCCACTTGAGTGAGTTGCTCACATCACACTCGGCACTTGCTTTGTGTGTTTGTGGGAGTGTTTCTATCAGGGATACCCATGCGACACTCAGATTTCTGCATGACACACTTATGTCCCTAGTAGATTCATGTGGCCAGACACTATAGAAATGTTACACTTCCTATTGGGAGTCAAAGTGTAACACCTTTCTTCAGCTAGCGGACCCTAATATGGCCATTTCTTGACCTCTTCCTTCATATTCTCCCTCCATTCTTCCATGTTTAATATTTTTGGTCATCTCTAGACAATCTCTCCACACTTTTGAGCATTCACTTCAAGCTTTGTAGCAGCACTTCACACTTCATAGAATCAATCTACCATTCCATCACTTCAATAGTGCAAGTGTAGGATAAACACCATTACAATAGAGGCTTGAGTTCCTCTCATCTTCTCCTCCACTAGCCTTGAGCACTTTAGACAGAGGTGGTAAGATCCTCCTATCTTTTCTATCATTTTGGTTGAGTAAGCACATACTATTTTGTAGTGTCTTTTGTTTACGTAGCTTGTATTCTCTTCTTTATCATATTTTTCCCTATAGTTTCAAACTTGGTTGTCCATGGAGGTGGAAACACCAAAATGGGGTTCTGATTGAGGCAGGCCCCTATATAGCCCCCAACATTTTCTCACTTTTTTGTGTGTAGGTGGATAGATTTTAGAGCATGCTGGTGAGAAGATTGTTGTGCAAAATCATCTTTGTCACCCTTGCGGTAATCTATTTCCTTTATCACTTTTTTCTTTATGTCTCACTCTTCTTAGTCTTATTCTTCACTTCTTAAAACTCTTAAACCAAGTTGATAGTAACTTTTTTGAAGTCTAGCCTCATCTCTCTGGTTTTCTATCGATATGGATGCCAACACACCTATGAGACACCAGGGCATTATGCTATCATCCTCGAACCATGCTTCTGTCCTCTGACAAAGAGCTACCTGAGACACAGAGTTGACTCTAAAGATTGAATTGCTTGGCCTCCCCTTGACTCTTGGTTTTGCAGAGTGATTGAAGGATCTTATAGTCCTCATCATTCTCATCCTACCTATCCTAATCTTCCTTTAAACTGAGGTAAGTTAGGGCAGCCATACTGTCCTTGGCCTTTCATGATCTAGGGCCTTCCAGTGGTTGGTCCCCTTCTCTTATAGTTACAAAACACATACCCTTTGCAATTATATTTTTCATCTCAAATGGAGGGAAAGCTCAAAAGACAAAAACCCTTTCATTCATTGAGGAAGATTTACTCATCTTTCAAAAGACATCTTTGATCATTGTGATAGCATCAAAAAATCTCATCCATGTTAGCTAAAAGGTTCACCACGTCAGTACCCAAGACAAAAAACTCCAAGCTAGGACTATGCTTCTGCAATGGTTTGTCATCTTTAGAATCAATGACGATCCTTTTGATTTATAACACAATCAATGATGATCCTCAACCATAGCCACATGCTTTTGCAATCATACTTTGAAGCAATGATGACGCCTCAAACAATGGCCACATTATTACCTACAGATTTATCATACCTGTTGGCCTCCATTTCTCATCATAGTAATGCTTTGAAGTCATGCCCAAACTTCGATGATGAGTGGCAACTCCTCTGATTGAAGGAAAAATCCTCAATATATCCTCCATCACTTGTCATAGAAATGTTACAAAACTACATTTTTACTTCAGGAAGGATAATTTACTAGTGATACCAAACATACCCATAATCCATCACTTATCATCGTAATTGATTTGGAGTTGAGAGTGCTTACAGTGACAAGTGAAAATAGTGATGGCACCAACCACCGACAAGCAAAAAAATCAAATTGCGCCACTCAAGGCCTTCTCATCACTCATCGTATTAATAGAAAAAGGTGATGAATTTTTTTAGCAAAGGTGTGACAAAAGGAAAAGACAATTTCCATTACACATCGCTGAAGTGGAACTGAGAAACCAAATATCTTCAGCGATGAGAAATGTGAAAAGGAACCAAAGGCTCATCACTCATCACAATATTTAACCCGATGATGAAAACAACTTCTACGATGATCGATCACTTAAGTGAAGGAAATATGCACATGCACAAAGTTTATTTAAAAGAGGAGACCATCTAGGACCACATAGGATAAAGCCTTAAAAGACTTAATAACATTTTTTGCAAAGGATGCAAAGGCCAAACAAGGCCGAACATCAACCTTATAAAACAAAGGAATTTTTTGGACCTAGGCACGAGGAAAAAGGACTCTGGAGACGAGAAAAACTAACCACAAGGGGCTAGTCATTTCATGGACTTCCATGACAAGTTGTTTTTAACATGAACGGGAATGGACCACAATAGGTCAATAGAGGATAAACCAAAAAACCAAGGGTTTAGACAAAGGAGAAAATATTCCAAACAAAATAACTCATCATACAAAAACCCTAAACCCTACTCACACCAAACCAAAAGGACACCTAGGAAAATGCATTTTCAGACTAATGGAACAAGAAAATTGAGGGTTCCACCACATACAAAAAAGGATTGCTTGTATTTTGAGGTTGCAGATTGGTTCTCTACCATTAACTTATCTTGGCATTCTTGTCTCCACTGGTAACCTCCCTAGGGGCTCCTAGCAAAACATTCTTGATAAGTTTCATGCACAGGTCAACTATTGGACCCATCGATGGTTGTCTTTTGTTGGGTGGGTTCAACTTCTTAAGTTGATGGTGCAAGATCTCCCCAACTATAGGTGCATGCTCCACATGGCTCCTGTTGTGTTTATTATGGAGTTAGATTCTCTAGTTGGGAAATTTGTTTGGGATGGCAGCTTGTCATCCTCTAAGAGGAGCCTAGTAAAGTGTGAAATTATTTGTAGTTTGAAGTAGTTCCCTTGGATTGTGGTATTCCACTTTGACTGGGAGATGGTTTTTGGAACAAGATCATGTATGGGCTAGGATTATTTCTAATAAGTACCTAAGGGGGATACCAAAGGAGGAGATTCCCAAATACCCTCTAGAGGGGAAAGGTTTTGCGATTGGGAAACACTTAAAAAAAGTGCTAAGTTGATCAAAGAGGGATTTTTTTGGCTATGCAATAGGGGGGTTGAGGCTCTTTTTTGGTTTGACTCTTGGGATGGGTTTTCCCCTATTATGAGCAGGTATCCTAATATGAAAAATCTCTAGCAACACTTCTTGGAGGCTGGTTGGTCCAGTGTGATTGATTTTAAGACTTCTTACCTATGTGGGCATATGGAGATGTCAAGATCGAAGGTTCCTAGTGAATAAATGGTGGCTAGTATGGAGGAGGATTGTGTTGAGCTTCAAAATATTTTGGCAAGTAGACAATGCAACTCTCTTCAGGAGAAGGATATTTTGGCTTGGTGTCTAGATTCTAAGGGAGTTTCAACAGTGACTAGTGGGTACCAAGAGTTGATTGTTGAAAAATATGGAGGGTTGGAAGTTCCTTGGTAGAAAATGTCTAGAACAAGTTCTCCTAGCCTAGGTGTAACTACTTCGTGTGGACCTTAGCTTGGAATAAATGTATGACTTGGGAAAATATTCATAAGAGGGGGTTGTAGGGCCCATTTGTTTGTGTTATGTGTGGGTGTAGTGAGCAGGATTCTTTCCACTTGTTCTTCTGTTGTTCTTTTCCTATGCTTTTTTGGTATTTGTGGTGGGGTGTTTGGAAACATCCTTGTGTTCATGCCTCTTCCCTTGTTGATTTTTGGAGTAGCCTAGGAAGACCTCCTTCATGGGCCTCTTTCCTTTTGATTAAGTGGTGCATTGGTCCTACCTTTATCCTTTGGAAAATTTGGCTAGAAAGGAATCGTAGGAATTTTTGGGAGATAAAGTTGATGATTGAATAGGTTTGGCAAAGAATTGTTGGTATGATCCAAGAAACAGTGGAAGCTAAATGTGAGGTGACTTTCCCTTTGGAAAGGAGTGATGATGAGATTGTAAATGGATTGGGTACGTAGGGTTTTTCCTCTAATTTGTATTGTGTTACAAGAAGTAGGCGAGCTAAAAAGAAGGTTCAGAGGGTTGGTAGATAGTTTCCTCCTCCGAAGGATGATTTGAAGAATAACATTAATGACTCTTATAGGGGTAATCTTGGACCTGCTAGGATTGGTGGAGCTGGGGGACACTGTTTTGGCTCTATTATTTTCTTCTTTTCCATTAATAAGGGACAACAATCCAATTATCTTATCAAATGGTTGATGATTCTCTAGGCTATTGAGAAGGTTTTTTCTCTAGGTTGGCATAAGATCATATGTGAATATAACTCAGAGATCATGGTTCATTTTTTGAATCAAAAAAATATAGTTGGGGTTAATTGGCAACTTACGTTGATTTCTCAACCTATTTTGTAGTTGTGTTCTATGTTGGAGGTGGTTTGTTTTACCCATATCCCACGAGAATGGAATAGGGTTACTGATTGTTTGGAAAAGTGAGCTTCTAAGCATGTTGGTGATTGGAAGATTGAGAGATGGGAGTAGTTATCTCCAAACTACTCCCAAGTTTTAGAGAGGAATATTTTTTATCACATGGCTGGCTGAGGGGGTTGGCATTGGTTTGGTAGTGGTTGGTTGTTTTGACTAGGTGTTTTGGTGATCCTACTTTTCTTGGGAGCCCCTATGGTCCTTGACCTCTTTGTAATGGTGTTTTCTTGATATTAATAAATTTTTTACCCTCTTTTTATTTTAAAAAATAATTAACATACTTAGAAATTAAAAGGATTCAACCTTCATGAAGAACCTGGTTCTTGGGGTTGTGTTTATGATCTCTTATAACATGTTCTAGGGACACCAACAAATAAAAATGAAAACAGACCTTCTTTTTGTGCCTAAAATGATTAAGAAAAACAAAGTGATACCCTACAAGAATAGAGAAGTGACCATCAAGGGTGAAATACCTCATAATTTCCTACGTGACATCTCCCCAGATAGCCTTGATTAAGGATGGATAATAACCTCCACATTTATCCTAATCTAACTTCCACCTTTCATCATCTTTGAAGAAGATATACAGGGCTGCACAAGACTCATTTTTGTCTCTGTAGACTTTTCTACCATCAGTAGACAAGCCAGTGATTTCTACAATGAGGTCCTCTATAATGTTAAATTCCTTCCCACCAATTTGCAAAACACGATTTTTACATCCTTCAAGAAACCCCTGAGACGTCTTCAAGTCATGCTCGTGTAATTTCTCCATGTAGGGAGTCACTCCCCCTGCCTCCAACAATCTCCAAACCTTCTCATTGCTTTTAATAGTGTCATAGGAGATAGGCTCTATTCAATTTCGATCACCCCCCATTGTTGCAATAGTTAGGCACCCCAAGAGGAAGAAAAAATTGCAGAGGATAGGAAGAAACCTTGAGAACTTGTAAAGAATACAAGGAAAACTCAAGAAAACCTTAGCTTTCCAATTACCCATAATCATTCAAATTCCTATTCATTCGAGCCTCAGGCCCATTAGTAAAGCACATAGCCTTACCTCTAAAAAAATTACACCCCGAAAGGAAATACCACATCAAGAACATGTGATAAATCCCCATAATTATAGGAACCCCCATCTCATCCCCTTTGTGTGTCATGATGAATTATTGAACATGCTTCAAAGGGAAGGGGATCATGTTCTCCACATTCCCTAAAATCATTGACCCCATAGTTAGCAAAAAAATTAGATAAACTATTTCCCTATCTATATATGAGAAATAAAACATTGGTCAAAATAATCCAAGATAACTAATGCATCAAGAATTAGGAATTCCACCATCCATGAGGGAGAATATATCTTCTTAATGTTATTAATAATATTGATGGAATCATCTTCAACCTAGACCTTATCATAACCTCTAGACTAAGCTAGCTTCAGACCATGATAGGCTGAAACGGATACCTGTTATTTTTGCTTTGAATATTATTTTCTTCTCTTAGTTGTGACTCCTAGACTATAGGTCACATAGTTTAAAATAAATGATAGTTAATTTTTCTTATAACTTACACATCAAAAATGGATATCTGTTATGATAAGTATTAATTTTTATTTAAAAATATATAATATATAAATAATATAAAATATTATAATAATAATATCATTATAATATATAGTATATAATTTATATATAATAATATGTAGGCTAACATATAAATAATATATAATATTATAATAATGTATAATATATAATACATAATAATAATATATATCATAATAATATAATATATAATATTAATATTATGTTATATAATAATATATAAATATTGTATATAAATAATATTTAATATATTATAATATATTAATAATATATATTATATTATATATTTTTACATTTTATATATAGCGCGTAAATATACTATATATTACTATCGTCTAAAATAAATATTCATTCTTCTCTGGTTTTTACCAAAAAATATACTTTCAACTTGAACCAGGTAAAAATCCAAACATTCATTTCATTATTTTAGTTATGTGAAAACAAGTTTTTTCTTATCACCACTATTCGACACATCAATTGGATTCCCCCATGGGATCAAAAGTTTGCTTGCTTAATTAGGATTTACTTGCATTTTCATATTTTGTTCTTCATCTTTCCTAGTTTGAGTTTTAGTAAATGCATTTCATGGGGAATCCTTCATTCTTGCTTGCATATGATCTAGTATTGTGATTGTTTGTTGTTTTTGTGCAAGTGCAGGTTTAGGGGTTCACATTTTGGCACTAGAAGGAGGGCTTGAACAAATTTTAATCATGTTTTCTTGAAAATTCAGTATTTTTTTACAGATCCCAGGAAACTGTGCCACATATAGGCTCATGGCTCTATATTGCATCGCATCCATAGGCATAGCACTATATTGCACCGCTCACAATCCAAACTGTGTCGCACTTGTTTCCCATGCCAGTTTTTCAAATCTTCAAACTTTGTCATGAACCTATCTTTCCAAACTTTGCCACACCCAGTCCCGTGATGTTGTATTGCACCACTTTCAGAGGTGTGGCGCTATATCACACAACACTTTTTCCAAACCGCGCCACACCCGCTTTCCCGCTCAATTTTTTTCAAAAATCCCCAACTCTGCCATGAATTTTGAGTTCCAAACTGCGCCGCCTACAAAACTCCGCTACACCCACGCTCTTTTTTTTTGTAGAGCACCACACCTAGTCAAACACGCGATGCTATATAGCGTTGCTTTTGTTCCAAACTATGCCATGCTTGCTAACTGCACCGCTGAAAATAGTCTGAAATTCAAATTTTAGCATGTGCCTTTTGGTTTTTTAGTTTTTTAAATTATTGACTTGTTTGTTGTTTTTGTACTCTCTGGTTTATGTCATCTTGCATATTAGAACAAGGGAGAAAGCAAAAGAGGAGGTTTCATCATTCCATCATTTTCATCATACACAAAGTGTTTTTAAACACTATAGTGTTGTTTAACACTTTTAGAGGATCTTTAATACTATTTTAAAATGAATTTGTTTATTTTGATGCCTTAGAGAACACTAATTTTTCTTTTCGATTTTAAAAAGAATAAACAAGTTTATTTTTCAAAAATATTGCAAAAAGGGCTTAAAAAGAACCTTTGAAACAATCTACTAGATTTGGTTTAAGGTTTAAAAATTGAACAAGGCAACTCTCACACTTCAAAGTTGGTTCTTTAAAAATAACTCATTTTCTGCTTTGAGGATTAAAATGAACATGTGTATTTTGATGTTTTGTAATCTTTTTCACAAAGTAATATCATCTAAAAGACATATGCACTTCTCTTGTGCCTCACGGCGATCTTGAGAATCAAAATTATTTTTGTGATATTAAGTTGTCAAAAGGATTACCTGCATAATTCATTTTGGGTTTAAAATTCAACAAAACATCTTGCGAGTCTGAGTAGGATTATTGCATGTGTTCTCCATTTGTTTCTAAACAAAGGTTGATCAAACTACGAATATGTTTACTCACTTTTGTTTATCTTAGCAAGCATACCTTGTGGGAAAAAGTACTCACCTAAGGGAACGACCCAACCGGTAACACATTAAGGAAAAGTATATTTCCAACCGGGATATAAAAGTGGGTACTAGAACGAAAACCAATATCATGCAGTTGGCTTTGATGAGAAGGGAAGCAATGGTCTCTCGCCAAATGGGTCAATCTCCATGAATAGAAAGACCAAATTAAAACCCTTGTTTAGCAAAGGCCAAATCCTTATCTATTTTGTTGGTGCAAAAAGGTCATGTCCTTTGAAGCTACCCCACATTATACACGTGGTTATGTTGTAGAGATGAAAAGTATGCCATGGGAGATTCATGGGTACTGATGCTTGGCTGACCTAAGAAGCAAGTGCACTGTAAGGGGGAGCCTGTGTGGTCAATCATCTAGTCATCCACACTGAATATGTGTAGCTAGATTCATCCAAGTGGGAACCCAACAAAAGATTGTCTCTTCATCCTAGTGTTCTTCAAGTGCTTGGAATTAAAAACTACATTGCTTGGTCCTCAAAACAATTGAAAAACAAACATTCACATAGAGCTTTGAACTTCAAACCCCTTAGAGGAAACAAATATCCTTTGAAAAATCTAAGTGCTCTTGCTTTCCCTAGGGATCATATCCTTAGAGGTTTCTAAGTGCTTGGGTTTAATCATTATTTGTTTTCACTAAGGTCAACCTAGAATTTTTTTCCCTAATTTCCTTGATTTCCACATAATGGACTTTGTGGGATGAAAATAAAGTAGGACATTAGACATGAAGTTTGAACAATAATCAAGAAAGTGCTTTTGGTAAAAATAATTCACTAAGGAAATATAAAAGAAAAATTGGATGTCACATGTGTTGTCTCAAATGATTTCCTGAAAATTCAAAATCCCAAAACAAAGATTCACAAGGATTAGTCTAAAAGCTTGAGAACAACGTCTTGAAATGCTCCTTGAAGTCAGAGAAAGATTGGTGTATAATTTCTATAAGAAGGCTTCAAAGAATAAACCGAGTTTGTATGCATTTTATCATCAACAGAATCTTGAGCTTTTTGAAAGGTTTGATTTTCTTACATAGGAAGTAAAACATTTTCTTCAATACCGAGGTTTTGTAAAAAAAAGTTGTTTCTAGGTCAAAGTCTAGGATCAAAGTATTCACTCTCATCCATCTCTCTATCAATCAAATTTCATCCCACCAAGAAAATTTTTGGGAACTTTAGAAAAATCATTCATTGTAAACTTAAAGGCTAAATCAGCATCACTCTATTTGGCTTAATACACCTAGGCAAATAGTCAAATCTCTTGAACAAATTTGCCTCTAGGATAATGCAACTTTCTAAGGTCTACTAGTTCATGATCACCTTGGTTGCCTTAACACACTTAGCCAATCCATTCTCTTGTGTGATTTTTCCCTAGGATAACACAACTTCCTAAGGTTTACAAGTTCACTACCATCTTGTTTGACTTAATACACCTAGTCAGACTATCAAAATCAATCCAAGCCCTAAAGTTTAGCATTACCCCTAAAAAGTTCTTCAAAAGTTTCACTCATTCACTTCATCCATTTATCTCATCACCATCACCACCCTTTTTTTGATCCTTGGACTTCCCTAGTTCTTCTCTTTTGAGCTTAAAGATTACGATCAAACGATCCCTATTTTATGGTCTAAACAAGATCACAACACAAGAGGAACATGGAAAATACCAAGGAAATATCAACTTCCAGTGACTTAGGTCAAATAACCACCGAAGTAAACCTTGCAGGATCAAGCAATCCCTCAAAAAACTCTCCTCTACCATCACAAAATTCATAAGAGGACATCACAAATGAGGACTTGGGAATGACACAATCAAAAATGCTAGAAATGGTTGAAAATCCAAAGAATCATTAAATTGTCAATGGCATGTTTAAATAATTATGCACGTTAATGGAAGGAGGGGTCCGGTTCCCTTCTGACCTTGATGTAGGCACTAGTATGGATAGGACTCTTACAAACATATCCCCAATGTCAAATATCACTCAAGAAATGCCTCAAACCATCTCAACAATCGCATCAACCTCACCAATTATAAACAAGGGAAATGCAATGTTTCATGAGTTACAAAAGCATCACCTTGTAAACAACAAAGAGGTAAATGGTAGCACCACACTGGATAACTGTGTCCCAATAAATCCATCACACCCATACATCCCATTCACCTTCCATAATCATGCAGATTCATCCTCATTCCATGCAACATTGACCTATCTATTAAACATATAAAATTCTCTACCACAAGGAGAAGGTGGTTTGCTTGGAACAATAGGAGTCATTGACCCATTCTCCTTCCAGGGGAGCATACCATATTTTCCTCCATTATCACTCACACACGTATCACCTCTTGGATTGGAATCTTCCCCCCCTACCCAACATTTGTTTCTCAAATCTGGGCAACTCGAGCATCACATCAAATCCTCTCCTTTTGCCAGAAGCATGACAAAAACAAGTGGTAACAACTCAATCCACCATATTCAATACATTACTTGGTCCTCAAATATCTCAAAACATACCTTTTCAAGGACTGAGCATCTCAACCACACCTCCAACAACCCAAATCCCGACCACAAACACAAACCTTTCACCCGTCACAATGGTTAGTACCATTCCTAATCCACCGCCAATCCCACCATAACATAACCTAATGAATTGATTCATCACCATGATCCAAGCCATCCAAAAAGACAATCATTAGAGGGTACTAAAACAAAACCAACAAGCTATACAACAGGCTGCTCAGCAAACATAAGCACAACTAGCTTCCCAACAAGCTACACAATCTGCGCAAGCAGCCCAACAAGCACAAGCTCAAACTCAAGCCCAACACCAGGCTCAGCAGGCGCAAGCACAATACCGTGCACAACTACAAGCAATTCATCAACAAGGATACCAACAAGCCTTGCAAGATTTTTAGGCACAACAACAAGCTAAACAACAAGCTTTGTTGGCACAACAACAACTAGACCAACAAAAAGCTTTGTTGGTGCAATAGTAGCTCGACCAACAACAAGCTTTGTTGGCACAACAACAACTAGACCAACAAAAGGCTTTATGGGAACTACAACAGATGGACCAACAACAAGCTTTGTTGGAACAACAACAAGAAGATCAACAACAGGAATTGTTGGCACAAATGCAGGCATATCAGCAGGCTTTGAATGCACAACAGAGCTTGCAGCAGACTCACACTAGTACCCCTCCCTCTAGTGCAAAAATGTGAACCCTGATTTCATACCTGCACAAAAGCAACAAACAAACACAATATTAGATCATATGCAAGGTGAAACAAGGATTCCCCATGAAATCCATTTACTAAACTTAGATAGAAAATAAATGAAGAACAATATTCAATAATCAAATTAAATCTGTCTAAACTAAGCAAAGTTTTAATCCCATGGGGGAATCGGTGCCAATTGATGTGTCGAAATTGGCCCTTTGCCAACTCCTTAATTGCAAATGTTGAAGATGTGTGGATTGATCAAATCTCTTTAATGAGATTTTGGCATAACCTAGCTATGGAATTGAGAAAATGATGAAAATGTGGAATTAAATGCACAAAATTGGCTCTCAATGTCAAGAGAGTAACTTTGCATGAGATTGTAGATGAATAATGAGAAGATAAGCCTTCCATTTATAGATCTGAATTTGGAAGAGAGGGAAATATTTGGGCAATGTGGGACTAACTTTCACCCAATGGCCAAATGCCACTTGTCACCATGTGAATGGTTGATGGTTGTGCACATCTTGGCCAAAGTGACAATAAATGCAATTAGGTGGAAATTTAAATTGAGGAAATGACATGTGAGAGGGGAAAAGGAATGAAATAAATGCCACTTGGTTCAATGCACAAGGACATGTCAGAGGAGTGAATGCTTTTTTGGCAGTACCCATCCACTTGGAATTTTTGAATTCAAACTTGAGAGAATATTCCCTTTTTATGCCATGTGAGGGAAAATAGAGATTTAATAAATGAATTAAATCTATTTTCATGTGCAAGTTGCATTCTCCAGAGGATTTTAGTGATAGGGATTAACTTAATCAAGATTTGATTAATTTATTGGGAGATTAGGTGATTTGACCATTTTGACTTAGATTTTAGGATTGATTTAAATCAAAATGAGAAGAAAGATTAATTAAATAAATGGTTTTGATTTATTTAATTAAACAAAGACATAAGGTTAATTAAATTAAATTGATTAATTTAATCAATAGAGGAGAAAGACTTAATGAAATAAATAATGATTTATTTAATTAAGAGACAAAAAGTGATGATAAGCTGAGAGTGTGATTCAAGAAGAAATGTTGCTAGTAATCAAGATCAAGTGTGCTGAACCGAATTGTACATTTTCCATGTCTACAATATATTTTTACATTTTATATATAGCTCATAAATATACTGTATATTACTGTCATCTAAAATAAATATTCATTTTTCTCTGGTTTTTACCAAAAAATATACTTTCAACTTGAACTAGGTAAAAATCCAAACATTCATTTCATTATTTTAGTTATGTGAAAACAAGTTTTTTCTTATCACCACTGTTTGGCACATCATGATCCCACACTCACCCAGATATTGATGTTTACCAAATCTTGAAACAAACCATGAATTTTTGGTAAAGCGTTAGGTGAATTTTTCAAGTGCCTTTCTCTTTATAAATCCTTCTTAGCCACCTCCAACTCTTTTTCCTTTCTGTCTTGTTCCCTTTGAAACCCTCTTACTCCTTTTTCTACTCTTTTTTCTTCCATTGTAAAATTTCCAGCCATTGTTTTTCTTGACATTGCATTTCCCTATCCACTTTGGTATGCTCCTTCAATTACCTCACCATAAAACATATTATCTTTCTCTCCTCGATCTTTTATCTCATTTGGAATTTGAGGTAACCTAGTTCATTCTTTATTTTCTTTTGCTGCATTAAGAGACTCATGTAGTCACTTGGTGTTAACTACTAAGGCTATCGACTCAATTGAATTCCATTATCACCAACATTATTTTATCTTTCATTGACAATTTGCACAAGCATCTTGAGGGAATTTTTGATGGTTGAATATGTTTGGGAATACATTGTCTAATTCAATTATGATTCAATGTTTTCTTAGCCTTCATTGTGGATTACCTCGATATCTTGGCTGAGTTATGCATTGCCTCCACCATCTAAACCTCCACATTCAACATAGTAGTGTACCATTATGGGTACAATGAAAGTGGCTAATTGAGATGGGAATAAAAATCCATGTTCTTCATTGAAATTTAAATTGATACCCAAATTCATAGTTTTCTCCAACAACCATGACAATTGTATTAGCCACAAAGGGAAACTAAACCCATCTTCTGATTATTAACACTAACTATTTTCCATGTTATCATACACTTGATCACCCACTAGGTGTACTTGAGAATCATTAGGTTTAATTTGAAGTGTATGCATTGTAGCCTCCTCTACCTATGATTCTAGTGTTGAACAATGTAATTCACCATCTACAAGATTGGATAGCAATGTATTGGCTACTTCATTTGATGAAACATCAACTCCTGATAGACTAAGGATGTTGTGAACTTAGAAGCACTGGATTACCAATTGAGTTGAAACATGTCAGTAAGATTCATGTCGTCCTTGAGTGCATCAAGAATGAGAGGCCATATTCTTATCGTTTTTAATCTTGTGATATTGGACACTGTCAACACTCTTTTCAATAACTCACTTCCCAATTTTTCCAGCCATACTACTCATTCATATTTGAAGTATCATTTAAATTATGAAAAAACACTCACATTGAGGGGTTGTAGTTTATGAAACATGTATTGAAAATGGAATAAAATCAATACCTAATGTCCTTGCCTCTTAGATTGTGGTAACTATGACATGGCTTCCATGACCATCAAAAATCAATAAGTTTTTTTATATGGGGGACACACCACCTTAAATTGACTGTACAAAGTGGTGCAAAAATTTCATGAGAAGCTCTTTTGTTGTCCATGGGTTTGGTTCAGCTACCATGCAAACACTTGATTCATAGCTTATAATGTAATTTTTTACTACTTTTTACCCTTAAAAAAATAGAACCATAGTATGCTCTATCTAGAAGCATTAACATAGTAGAGAATGATTATCCATTCCTAACTCTTAGGAATGATGTAAGACGCACTCTTGCTACCTCTTTAGGCCAATAATCTCATGTCACCATTTCTACCTACCTAAATACGAGTCTTATCATAGTTCCAAATTTTTTGAGGTCCATATGGATTTGTATCATACACCTAGGATGATATCATGTAGAAAGTAGATACAATAATATGTATGAGTTTGACTACCTTTTTTTATCAATGCATTAAGTTATCCTCAATGTGAGTTCAAGATTACACCTTTTAAACCCAATTCACTAAGACTTTCCAGGTAGCCCATCCTTAAAGGGTTTGAGTCTAGTTTGACAAATATGGGCTGCCTGTACCTTGAAATTGATAATCTCAAGGCCATGACCAATTGAAACCATCTCTTTTCACCATTCAATAATTAAATCCTCTTCATTTGTTATCAAGATAGTTGGAGGACCTTTCCTCAACATGGATGTAAACACACCTAACTAGTTGATGAGGTGGTTGTTGGGATTCTCCATTTCTTCGTTACAGCCCTTTTCGACATACCATTATCCTCAAAAAATTTAATAGCTCTATTCATTTCCTCTATCAACCACTCTCATTCTCACATTTTTCTATTCCATGTTCTTACAAGTGTAGTAACTTCCACTACTACCTCAACAAGTTATGGAGTACTCTTGGCATGAACTAGAGGTTCTTCATCTAGGGGAATCAAACTCCTCTCTTATGTGTAATCAACCTTGTTTTTGTTGTTATTTTTACAAGTTGGGTCCTCATTCAAGCTCCATTTATCATCTAAAGACAAGAAAAAACATTAATCTAAACAATAGTTTTGATATTTAGAGTCTTTTGAATCTATTTTGTACAAAGTGAAGGAAACAAAATTAAATTTTTAGTATTATGGAAAACAATAAACTTACACCATTTTCACAAACAGTGATGCATGATTTTTTTGTAACTTGATTTTGTAAGTTCACAATAATGCTTTAAAAAAATATATTATTAATTGATGGTTGAACATATTTTTTTTTTAATTTAGGTGTACATATTGATAGTTTCTATTGTATAACAAGTTCACAATTTTCTTTTTCTTTAGATATTTACTTTGATGTTTTTAGATTAACATAAATAGTAAATTTAGTAATGGAAAATGTATCCCTTTTTTCTTAATTTGGGGATGAATTAATAAAATGGACTTTATTATTCCTTATTTAAGGTGTTTTAAAGTGTATCTTTACACTTTCACACTAATCTAGGGGATTATTAATTAATTGAGGTTAATTTGAGCTTAATTGGCCCCTTAAATTCAAATCCAAGCCTAATTTATTACATTTTTCGAGGTAGAAAACCCGACACTCTTAAATAATATTACACAACACTTAATTTTACAAGGAATGTGTCCTAGGCTAGTGACCTAGGACCCATTCACCACCTAGTGAATAGGTCCTCACTAGGTCCTAGGGACCTCTTTTGACGTCCCCCGAAATGTGTCCTAGTTAAGTATGCTAGGATCCATTCGCCCTATGGAAAATGGGTCCTCACTAACTTAGGACACCCCCCTTGGGATATTTTTTTTGTGGTATTTTTATTATTTCAAATCCTAGATCTCATGTTGGCTTGTGTTATTTGAATTTCAGGATTTAATCTTAAGTTAATTATATAAGGTTATTTCACATAGTTTCACCTAGAATTTTTATGAGCAATCAAGATTACTTTCATAAGAGAATTATAGAGAATTCAAGAAGTCATTCAAAGGTAGATTATTATAATTTATTGTAGAAATCAAAGATCATATCATCATAGTGCATAATGTATGTTGTTAGGCTCATATATTGATGTAACATTGAAGATCCTATTTAAGCATTGTTTCATATCAAAGTTCAAGATCAAGATCTACATCTCTTGAGGCCACTTCATGCAAGATTTGAGATTTTTACTCCAAGGTTCAATTAAGGATTGGTGATTTGTGGCATTAAATTGTTCATTCATCTTTCCTTTCATGGATTACTTCATTAAAAGGTTTAATTACCAAAATAGGGTTTGACCGAGGAAAAACCCTATTCCCTACCAATCAACATTTTTTCTTGTCCATTGATGTGTGATTATAGGTTTTAGGTTGAAGATCAATTGAAGATGAAAAATTTGCTAAGTTGTAAAGTTGAAAAAGTTGTTATCTTTCATGCAAGATCACAAAAATTCTTCTACAAAATTTATTTCCAACTTTCGGGAGTTGAAAAACTGAGATCTAGGAGTGCAGACATTAAAAAACATAACTCAAAAATCAATTTTCCATAACCCTATCAGGGACCCATTCGCCACTAGGTGAATTTGTCCTCAACGAGGCTCAAGAAAGCACTTTTCTAATAGTTACTATGTGCAATTGATTTTCCCTATCCTAAGATGCAATACTAAATGAAATGCAAAAAGAGAAAACACTAACAAACACTCAAAATTGGCCTAAGTTGAATCCAAACAAAATACCAAGGAAATGGAACGTTTTACCTTACTTGAATTGATGAGTTTGGTTGGCCCTTTTTGATGCTTGATTGTGTGCTCCTTCAATGGAAAATGACCTAGAAATGGATGCAAAATGATGTAGATGTGATAAGGAATGCAATGGTGCAAGTGGGTATTTGGATGGGTGTTGTATGTGGATGCAATGAAAGCTTCAAGGTTGCAACAATGGAGGATGCAAGTGTTTGATAGTGCTAAGAGTGCTAAGTTGAGTGGTTTAAATGCTTGAATGTGTTGAATGTGTTGAATGATCAAGTGTTGAATGAGAGTGAATATGTTGTGAAAATGAGACCAAATCTTCCATTTTAAGGGAAGAGTCTCTAGAGAATTCAATGGCTAGGATTTAGCCAACATGGGAAAGATGGAGGGTTGTAGTGAGTTGAGGTCTCACAAGTCCTCACATCTTGCCATGTGGAAGATGAGGTGTGAAAACGATGGGTGATGTAGAAATAGGACATGTGAGGTGGAGAGAGGGCATGTGAGGTGGAGGTACTTGAAAGTACCTTGGGATTAGGGGAGGATTTCTCAAAAAAGATATTCTTGTTCCCATATGAGGGTGATGGTGACAAGTGAGGAATTTTAGAACGTTCTCTATTATCATCATGGGGAAGAGAGAAGTTGTTGGGGGAATAAATGTGAATTTTAAATTCACATTATTGGGGAGTACCTTGGGTTTAAGACAAGGTCCTCATAAAGGAGGTCCTTGTCCCATGTGACTAATGTGACCCATGAAGGATTTTAGAATTTCATGAGGAAGAGAAATGCATTGGATGAATAAAATGTGAATTTTAAATTCACATGGGGAAGGGGACATTGAATTAAAAATTCCATTAAGGTTGTTGGGTGAATAAAATGGAATTAAAAATTCTATTGGGATGTGGGAAGAGTTGATTAAAGGACTGATTAGACTAAATAATGAAGCATTAGAAGAGAGTTAGGTGGCTAATGATGATTAGGAGCCAACTTGAAAAATTTGGAGGATGTGACACATCCTAATCATGGATTAGGGATGTGTCACATCCCTAATGGTGGGATTAGGAGATGAAATAGGATTAAGTGTGGATGGGACATAAAGGGAATTAAATAAGTGGGTTATTTATTTAATTCCTTGGGAGAAAGGGATAAAGGGGTAAGGTATTTAATTATTTAATTAAATACTTTAGGGATTTAGAAGAATTTAAGGATGTTAATTGAATAATATTAACATTATTTAACTAATGTGGATAAAAGGATATTTAGATGAAAAGGGTAAATTTGGCCAAATATAATTGGTCAAATTTAGATGTCTACATTTTTCCCCCTTTTGAGATGGTGTTACAAAGTAGCATCATTTCAAAGAAAATTAAAACACAACACCTAGAAGAAGATGGTTAGATTAAGGAAGATGCCCCAGTCATTCGAGGAGTGACCAGGAGGAAAGATGATGGGAGTGGAGATGAAGATTAGGGATTAAATATCCCCCCTCGAGAGGACATACGAGTTTAAGAGAACATGGGTGTGCTCTCAAAATGGATGAGATGGTAGATGGGGAAGATGATGCAAAATGATGGATGAGAGAGGATGATAAATGATATGAGATTGGGAAGAGAAGATGAGGAGCACAAATGGATTTCAAGGATAAAGGTGATATTGCCCCAGTCAAGCTACAAGACAAAATGGAGTGTTGTTGATAAGGGAACAATATATCCCAGAAAAAAACAAGGATAGGGAAGGATACATCCCGATGAGAGCGTTGTTGATAAGGGAAGGATACATCTAAAACAACACAAAATATAGGGAAGAATTCATCCCGATGATGATGATGATGATGATGATGATGATGGTTGTGTTAAGGCTTGTAGCAAGGCTGTGAACAAGACCAAAGATGTGATTAGATGATTTGTGCTAGATTAAATGGATTAAGATTGGATGGAGATGTCAGATGGTTAAAATGAATGAAGATGATGGAGGTAAAGATGCAATGCAATGGAAGAGAAAATGGAATGCAATCTTAATGCAATTTTCCATTTCCGAAGCACTATTTTTTTCTATAACATAAGACACTAGGTACCATGGTACGTGAAACCAAGGTGGATTAGTGTCTAATGCATACACAAACACAAAAAACAAGGAGGCTATCCCAACACCCCAAAGTCATGGTGACTTTGGTTTGGCCAGGTATTGGGATAACCACAAGCACAAAAGGATGCCCCAACATAACAAAAGACCTCAGGGGTCTTGGTGGATACTACATGGGACAATCAAGAAGGTAGAAGTATACAAAAATATTGAGATACGCCCCTATGTTAACCAGTAAAAACACACCATAATATGATAGATCATGGCGGCCTTGACAAGTGATGATAGGAAGCCCAAATAATAAATGAAAGGTCAAAAGCATCAAAATATCATAATCAAATTTCAAACATAGTTTGCTATAGGATCAAAAGGGTGGATGGGATTGATGCAGTCTATTAGGAAGGATGCATCCTATTGAGACAAAAGATGGAGACTAAACTAAAAGATCAACATGACTCAGGATATTTGAAATCGACTGAACCTCATGATATCAGTAACCTTTGTTTGTGACTACCAACTAGGATAGGGATGTACTTGACAACATAACATGATGAATAGATGACAAGACAACAAGATGATAACACAAGACCCTAAAGACCTAGGGGCTCAAGGCTGATTAGAGATTAGCCTTGCCTACATGAAAGTGTAGAGCCCTCGTAGTTTGAAAAAAGACCATGGATAAAAGTGGAAAGAGGACGATGAAGACCACAATGGATGACAAAGACTAGATGGATAAATGCCTTGGGGGCAGACCAACTGATTGACCTTGCTTATGTGAAAGTGTAAGGGCAACGTAGTTTGACACAAGTCCAAAGATAGATGATGGACAAGGGAGGGTGTATTACCATGATAAGAAGATACAATGATGGAGTTGAGATGATGACATGAGACAGACCTGGTGGATAGGATGATGGATATATAGAATATGTGGATTAATGTGAAGCTCAGGGATGGGATAGTTATCCAAATCATCAAAAGATAAATGGGGAGAATGACATGATGGATAGGTGAATGATTAAGAGTGATAGGAGGTGAGACAGATGTTGGAAATAGGTAGAAGTGATGATAGTGAGATGAATGGCATTGGATTATGTGGGGGTAGTTGATAGATAGATACCAATGACAAGGGATTATGAGATGGAAGGAAAATAGAAATAAATTGATGGATTAATAAATATGGAGAGATGGAGAGATGCTTGGATATGTGGATAGAGGGATAAGGATTTGGAAAGATGGGGGATAAATGGATGGGGAGATAAGGATGATAATATGGAAAAGGACTAGTGGATGGGTGGATAGGGAGATAAGGATTTGGAAGATGGAAAAAGACTAGAGGATAGGTGGATAGATGGGAAGATGAAAAGGGATCAGTGGACGGAGTGATGGGATGATATGATTGATGAATAGGAAAATAAGGATGGGGAGGTGGAATGGATTACTTGGAGGGATGGATGGATGATGTCTTCAAGGACTTTGTCACAAAGAAGAATATGCGCCACTCTAAATATGTCATGTGTGACAAGGAAAGAGGGATAGAAGATAGAAGGATGGACGGATAAGGTAGTGAGATGGACATGGCTAGGATATATAGAGAAGGAAGGGAGATGTATGCATGGATAAGGAAGGATGATGAAGGAGGATAAGGGATACAACGACATATGGAGGAGGGGAATGTATGTCAAGAGGTGTCCAAAGTGTATATATGTGCCCATGTATTGATAAAGATCACAAGGAAGATAGAGAGGCTAGATACAAATGGGAAATGATGGATATGATGTGGATGATAGGTAGATGTAGGGGACGGAGGAAGGGGATGCATAGATGGAAGTTTCTGCCAATTGTGGATGTAAATTGGATGGGGGATTTATGCATGATGCCTATTTTCCAGGTTTTTATTATGGTAATTATCTAAGGTGCTTGTTTACCAATTTTCACCATTGGACAAATTATTTCTCTTTACTATTTTTTGGATTTTTGGATTTTTTTGACTTTTTTGACTCTTTTTGGACAAAAATGCGGATGGAGATGGATAAGGATAAGGATGAATGGATAAATGGATTCAAAAGACATGTGATAAGGGGATAGATGAAGAACTCGAGAATCAAGCTCCATATGAGGTTAAAAGAGCTCATGTGTAAAGCAACTATTCGAATGTTGGTAGAACCCTATTAGAATGGATGGATTATGCAAGAGGATGGATTAAAGGGATTTTGATGGGGGAGATATGGGGGATAATGGATGGGATTCTAGCGAGTGTATGGATGGAATGATGGAATGGATGTGTGATGGGGGAAGGTGTTTAGGACCAACATTGGCACATGTGGTGGATCTAAAATGATAGGAGGGTTGATGGATGGGGAATGTGGCGATAATGGAGGAGTTGGCATATTGCATTTGGGATATAAGGACCAAAAAAAGATTTAGGAGATGGAGGATGTGAATGATTTTTTTGGATTAGCAACTTTGGATGTTGTAATGGATTCTTCATTTAAATACATTGTATCTTTTTGCTTGGGAATCCACATGGCTTTGATTTTTCGCTTTGGTGGGCCTTTGTGGTCTATGGGTTTGATTTGGTTTGTGGATTTGATTTTTATTTTCTTCAACATGTCATTTTAAGGGGACATAAGAATATTTAGATTCATTTGGATGCTTTGAGTTATGCATTTTTTCTTTGGCATCCACAGTTCTTTTAATAGCAATGGGATGGGTATGAGGCAATGGATGGTGTGGAAAAGATGTGGATGGAATGATAGAGGTAGGCTTTTGATGATGATGCATGGATGAAGGTTATGAGATAGCATGCATGGAGGGGTGCCTTTGCTGATCTTGATCAGGAATATGAATTTAGGATACTTATGGTGCGTGCTAGGGATAGGTGATGAATGGATGAGAGGATGAAGAGGATAAGATGGAGGTGATTTTAGGATATAAGGGCTCGAAATAGACATTGTATATGGAAGATGTATTATGGTGGATGGAGGGACATAAGATCTCAAAATGGACTTATCCTAATTTGTTGTATATTATGTCTAGTGTCAATCCTATTGTTTGGTGTTCTTGCTCAACAACAACTCAGACAGAAGAAAAGTTATCCTATCTCTCTTGAAATATTGGTCTCTATGAAAAAAGAGATAACCCCAAGGTCTCACGGGTGTCAGGTCATGACAATGCAGTAGAATAAAACCAGTGATAAAATGTGAAAATGTTGGTAATCATAAGGGGTCTTATGCATAAATGATGGAAGCTCTAAACTCATTAGATTTTAAGATATGGTGATGCTTTAATTTCTAGTTCTAACCAAATAATAAAAGAAACAACAAAATATGAGGGTTTCAGAAGTCCTAATGTTAACACAACTTCTAAGATTAACCATGAAAATGATGAAATACTTGGAATGGACCAATCCCTTAAACTAATTTATGTTCGGCCCAGGCTATACCTGTAATCTTGCAGAAAACAGTGCAATCTTCTAAGGTGTTAAAGATTTGTAGGTTGTAGGAATTCATTCAATAAGTCTGAATGAATATCTACAGTTGAACTAAGTACATGAATATGAGGTATAGGTTGACCTTGCACAAAATTCCCACAATCAAGAAGCTACCCAAAGTATGAATGAAGGATTGCTATAGCACTCCAAGCATTACTAACTAAACCCAAGATGTATTCAAACATTTCCAAGCGATTTGAATGATAGAACAAGAACCATGCAAGATTATTCAATGCAAGAGAAGGAACCAGTCATAACACAATGTCTGCACTTTGTATTAAATCATCACATTTGCAACAATTCCAATCTATTATAGCAGTTGCTTGAAATGTAAAAGGTGACTTCTAATCTTCTAACATGCTACTCTACTACTAAATCTACTAATTACAAGTCTTTTGACTTAGTCTTCCAATCTAAAGAACCTTTACAAATGAGGCAGAGTTCCATACTTATAGAAACATGCCTACGTGAACCAGAGATACAATTGCAAAGAAGCTCGACCACCAAGCAAATCAACCCAGACAGACCGCAATAACTTGCCCTCCAGCATTGAATGCAACAAGGACCCCCACCAAATCGATTTGGGATCGAACAAAGTTAGGGGAATAGATCCTCAAGCCACGCCCAGCATCAATGCTCCACCCACGTGAACAACAACACACATGAAACACTAGGAGGAACACGAGCCACCAATCAGATCCGAGCTGGGAAAATGAATGAATCAGATTGAGTCATACCAATTTGAGTTCACCATGTTGCATCTTCCTGCCATTAATGGCCACCAGCTAAATCGACCATGCATACGGGGATGGGTTTCGTCATAGCAACCACAAAGTGCACTTGACTGCACCTGCAGATCTCACCAAATCTTCAAAGTACACCCAACAACCCTAGCTCGATCCAACCTACATTCAAATGGACCACCATTAATGCTCACTACATCATCAAAATCCAAGTTGATTCATTAGAGTGCCTAAGGAAATAAAATTACACACAAACCCAGGCAGAAGTGAAACCAAAGACATGCGAAGGTGTAACCATGAGCAAAACAAGAATAGAGACACAAAATAGGTGGAGGCAGAGGTAGAAAAGGAACCAAAATGAGAACGGAAGGAAAACAGGTGGAGGCGAAAATGAAACCAACCCCGACAGAGGTGGAGATGGAATGGGAATGGGAACTGAACTGTGAACTACGTGAAAGTTTAGAGTTAAGTTCCATCCCTGTCCTAACTCTAGTGAAAGAAAGGAAGACCAAAGTAGACCCAAGGGAAAGAAGCCAACCCAAAGGCGAAACACACTGAGATAACAAAGACATAGAAATGGGAAGCAGAGCTGGAATGGGAATGGTAACCGAACTATGAACTTTTCCCAAGTTCAAAGTTAAGTTCCATCTTGGTTGCACCTCTAGAAAAATGAAAGAAAAGGAAAACTGAGGAAAACCTAAGGGAGGAAACCAACCATTAGGCTGGAAACATGCAAAGCAACGAAGAAAATGAGAAATCCGAAAGTGGAGCCAAAACGGGAATGGGAACAGAATCGACAACTTTGTGAAAGTTCAGAGTTAAGGCCCATCTCGGTCCCACCTCCAAAAAACAAAGGAAAAAAGCAAAGCAAATAAAACCTAAGGGAGGAAAGCAAACCTTATGAGAAAAAGAAATGAAATGAATCAGAAAGAAAAAGAGTGAGAAGTGGAGCCAAAATGGGAATGGGAACATAACCGAGAACTTTGTGAAAGTTCAAAGTTAAGTCCCATCCCAGTCCCACCTCCAGTAGAACAAAAGGAACAAGGAAAACAATGGAAAACCTAAGGGAGGAAACCAAACCTTAAGACCCAAAAAAAACACCAAGGGAGAAAACAAAAGGCAAAAGAAGACCACCCCCAAGAGGACATTCACAAGACTCCAAAACCACCAGGAACTCAACACAAAGGCACACACAACCAAGGCAAGCACCAAAGACCAAAACCCCTAGATTTTCAAAGATAAGCACATAATAGGGGGAAAGCCATAGAAACGTGCCAAAAGGGCAGCCCAAGAGAGGTTCCCACCTTTCAGTGAGGCATCTGTGCAAAACTGCACAACAAATGGTGACTCCGCTGAGGAAATGCTCCAAAGCATTTCAATGACAAATTGGCATCATGAACTCAGAATCTTTGGTTTCAATCCAAGCATCAAGCTACAAATAAACAAGGTTTTAGAAATCACTAATAAGTAAATCTTTCCTGTACCAGGGTCAAAGTGTTTGCATATGCATTCATTTCCCTTTCCTAAGTTGAAAAAAGAACCAAACTGAGTCTGACAGGGCTACATAGGGATTCTCACTCCAAAAGCAACCTGGATAGAGCCTCACTGCCAGCCAAGAATCCATAGCCTCAGTTATGTTATCACTGTGACCCTCCCTAGCATAGCTCTACTACCAACCAAGAGTCCATAGCCCTGGTAGAGATACTAGGATACCCTTGAAAAGGTGAACATTTTTTATTTTGAATATTTTCTTTTCTTTTCTTTTGATATTCTCTTTTGAGATTTTCTTTTAAATCTTTACTTTTCACCTTATAGGCAATGAAACCCACACTCAAGGATGAGAACCACAATGACACTAGAGCAAAATTTAAGTTTTTTAACCCAGTCAGACCTCCTAAAGACCATATGCAATGTTGAAATTATTAAGATTTGTGTGAAGATATAAGACCCAAATACATTCCAAAATTTAACTTAGTACAGATGCAACAAGCCTCGAGGAAAGGAGGACAACCCCAAAAATGTAGAGCACTAGGGAAAACCAGCCCAAGCAGACCAAGGCAAACCAAAACTAGAGCAACAGACAAGCAAGGCAAAAACAAAAGAAACCCAAACCAAAAGCAACAAGAAAAATAATAGAAAGGTAACCTAATCTACTTATGTATAAGGACAGAGTTGAGAACAACTCAAGACTAAAAATAATGCTTCAAATACTTCCCATTGACAAGTAGTGGGATATCTCCTCCAGTGAGGGTTTTCAAATGGAAGGCATTATCTCCCAGAATCTCTGTAATCTGATAAGGGCCAAGCCAAAGTTTGTCAAATTTTCTATGCTCCCCAGTTTTGTCATGGGCTTTGTCCTAGTAGAGAACCAAGTCAGAGATTCTAAAGGCTTTCACCTTGGCTCTCCTATAAAACCATCTTTTCACTATACCTTCATGTTTGGCAAAGTTTTCTAAGGCTTCATCTCTTCTCACTTCAAGGTGTAACAATTCAGTTAAGCAGGCTTCACGCTTATCCTCTCCATCATAATATTCATTGATGAATTGCATGGTAGGGATCTTCAGCTGGATGGGAAGACACGTTCCAAGCCATACACTAAGTGATAAGGACAGGTTCCTAAGCATGGTTTTTGTCTAGTGTGGTCTGCCCAAAGAGAAAATCTGAGCTGGGTATGCCAATCCTTGGGATTCTTTTCTAGTAGTTTATGGATGATTGTCAATATGTTTTTATTGGAAGACTCAGCCAAACCATTCCCCTATGGATAATAATTAGGTGCAAATTTTATGGCAATTCCATGATCATAAGCCTAGTTAGAAACTTTTAAAGATGCAAATGCAGGACCATTATCACAAACTACAACCAATGGAAAACCAAAGCGATTGATAATACCTGACTCCATCAAATTGATTAGTACTTCAGAAGTGCATTATTTGCAAGCAAAAATTTCAGTCCACCTAGTAAAATAATCAGTTATGGTAAGAATATACCTGTGGCCTGTAGATGAAGATGGGTTGTGTTCGGTCTCAAAAAGGCAGGTTTGAACCATGAGAGGTTGTCAAGCTCTCACAATGCTATTGTCCAACTAACAAGGCCAACCAACACATTTGAACCTTCTACTCTTAAGCCTCTACTAAACCTAGGTGGATATACCTATATGAATATTGCAGGTTTTGAACTATGCTTCCTACTTGACTAAACTATCCACAATGGCAATTTGATAGTGGAAAGACTTGGTCTAGACTTGGCATAAATTGTATATGAAATATGAAGGTGAAGCCTAATATGTTCAGTTAATGGATGTCAAATGAAATGAATAAAATTAAATAATAAAATATGGAAGACCAGTGCCTTGTTGGGTAAAACGAAGTCAAATGAAAGTCTTAGATGAGTGGTTTCTATCTAGCAAGTTCTCTAGTTGTTTGGCATACAAATATGAGTTTAAAATTGGTATAAACATGCAAGAATATGATTGAAATGCACTACTTGAGGAAGAATATTAATCCTCACTATTTGATTCTTCTTAATGATCCAAATAACATTCCCAGATTACTATAATTGACTGAAAGGAATTTAATTCTTCTTTCAAGAAACCGATTAATCAAATCACACAGATACAACAAATGTGCATTGATAAATTGAACATATAATTGATTTTTCAACTTAAATAATCAAGAAAACATCAGATTGGAGAGAATCAAATAATTGTAGAAATCCAACAAACAACTTATACTAGAATGAAGCCACCAAATCAACAGTCTTTCATTATCTTCCTTAAAATTTATACATGCAACATAGTCTTCTTGAATGCAAACATTCTAAATATATTATGCTTGTCGTAATCTATCCCTATTCTCAAAAATCTTTTGCCTTCTTTAATAAATTTTCTGAAATATTCATACAAAAAACCCCAAGGATAATGACCCTTCATTTTACTATTATAGTCGTTTGTTATTCCTAACAAAAAATAAAATATTTGATTAAGTTGCCTTATCAGAAAATCAAATATCTTGATTACATAGATGAGCCTTCAATTTTCCCTTAATACATTTTATGCCTGTACCTTTATTTTATACTTTACCGTGCCTTTTATTTTATCACATTATAAATTTTTGTGAAGTCTCCCTTTATGCCTACCGCTCTACCACAGTCAAACTGTCTACACCTTGTAATATAGTGGTTATTTGACTTTTCCATACTTCACCTTTTCCATTTCTCTTCCGCAGTCATACTATTTGCACCTCGCGGTATGTCGGTTTGATATTAACTGTCAGCTCTAATTGTTTACTGCCTTACTACAGTTATCGTTTTGACTAGCTGCGGTATCATGGTAACCACATTCACTACTTCCTTCATCGCTTATGAACCGTCCACCACGATCTATTTAGAGATCATCTGCGGTACCACGGTGGCTTCCCCTTCACCGTCTGCCAACCACTACCACGATCATCGTGGTTTTTGATTTAACCGCGTGCGGTACTGTGGTGGCTACTTCTGACTGTTGCCTCACTATTGACTTACCACCACCGTGCACGGTGGCGCAGTAACTGTCTGAACCACCAGGCCCACCCTTTACCACCCAACCGCCATCCATTTGAAAACTATCCGTGGTATTTGAGTATGTAGTGAATTTGAATTTTTATGGGTGATGGTAAATAGGTGTAAGGTATTTTTTAGCTTTATGGATAGCAGTGAAATGAAATATTTTAGGAGAAACATAGGAAAAGGGCATAAATAAATAAAATCCCTTAGGGTATTGATGGAAAATTTAGGTTAAAATGGGAAAAAACCTTAGGGATTTTAATGGGGTTTTTTTGGTTCTAACAAGTTGATTGGACCTATGAAGTCCATTCCCCACTGTGCAAATGGTTTTACCTCTATCACAGGTCGAAGTGGAAGAGTTGCACACATCTCCCTGCTTGCTATAGTTTGACACACATGGAAAGTTCTCACATGGTGATGTGTGTCCTTGAACAAGGTAGGCCAGTAATAGCCTACCCTCAAAATCCGATTTGCAATGGACGGTTTTGAACCATGGCCTATGCCATATTTATCATGAAATTTAGTCATTACTCTCCCTCCCTCTTCCTTCCCTAGGAATCTCAGGTAGACACCTTGATGATTTCTCTTGTATAAGACAACTCCCTTCATCATAAAACTACCACTATTCAAACGTAACACTCTCCTTTGTATTGAATTAAGGTGTTTGGGAATGAAAGATTGAAGAAAATAGAAAGTGGAGCATGGAGAATGGAAGGTGAAAATGACCCTAATCTACTGTACATGGAAAGAAAGAGATGCTTTCAAAGGGGGAATTCTTGAGAATGTCCATGTACTTGAAAACCCAGAGCCTTCCTAAACTATTGTGCATGGAAAAGAATGTTTAAAAGGGGTTTAAATAAGAATTGTCCATGTACTGGCGATTCTTAACCCTCTGCAACTCCTCAGGAGAAATTATTCTTCAAGAACTGCCCATGTACAGGCAACTTCTGCTCCTCTCCAGACATGTTCTACAACTATTATGAATCCTCTCCTCTTTTAACAACAATAACAAAGGGCCCCAACCACAATGCTTCAAATTTCCCATGTTTACCCTTCTCCTGGAATCTTGCATTCCACATCAGTACTAGATCATTTTCTTCAAATTTTCTATTTTTTTCGTTTTTCTCAAACAAATATTTCATCTGCGACTGTAACTTTACATTCTGGTTTTGAGCTATTCTTCTTATTTCATCAAGTTATGCCAATTGCTCCATTCTTTCCTCCATTGGTTCTGGAACATCTATATCTTCTTGAAGGATAAATTTGTAAACTGGCAACAAATTTTGTAAAGGCATGCTAGCTTGTGTTCCATACACTAATTCATATGGGGATTTTCCAATTACCTTTTTTACAGTAATCCTATCTACCCATACAACCAATCTTAACTTTGAATCCCAAGACTTTTTATTTTTACTGAGCATTCTTCTTATGATTTTCAAAAGACTCTTGTTGCTGGATTCTGCCTGACCATTAGCTTGTGGGGGATATGGGGCAGAATAAGAAATACTAATACCATGTGTACTACAAAAATCTATGAACTCATCAGATCTAAAACACATCCCATTTTCTGTGATTAATCTTAATGGTGTACCAAACCTAGTAATAATGTTATCCATCAAAAAATTGATCACAACTTTACTTGTTGCTTGCTTGGTTTGGATTGCTTCTACCCATTTGGTGAAGTAATCAGTGGCTACCAGTATCCATTTATGTCCTCCACTCGATTGCTCTTGTATTTGCCTAATAAAATCAATCCCCCATTGATGAAAAGGGGCTTCAACCTGCATAGATCTAAGTGGTAAAGCTCCCTGATATTTCATTTTTCCTGAAAACTTTTGACATGCCTCACACTTTCTTACATATGAAAAAGAATCATTAAAGACCTTTGGCCAATAATAACCTGCCCTAAGAATATTATGTGCAGTTGTCTTTGCTGAATAATGGCCTCCACAGACCCCTTCATGCATTTCTTTTAATACATGCTTAGCTTGTGACTCATCTAAACACAACAACAACATTCCATCCCTATTTTTCCAAAACAAATCTCCTTCTATGAATACATATTTAGATGCTTGTAACTTTAAATTTCTTCTCTAGTTATCATTAAATCCTTTAGGGCACTTCATGTTCCTAAGGTAATACATGATATCCGTATACCAAGGAGTATGCTCAATACTTGCAATCACATCTTCCTCATCTTCTATATTGCAAATTTGATTTGCTTCAATAATCATTTCTGCCGTTAACTTGGCCAATCCCTGACCTCTTACTAATTTGGTAATTTGTATTTCCATATCAAATTCTTGAATTTTATTAATCCACCTACATCTCTTCCCTATTACTTCTGACTATGTCAAGATATCTTTAACAACTGTATAAGGAACATAAGCAATCACTTTGGCTCCAACAAGATATGGTCTAAAAGCTTTTGTGGATTTTACTAATGCAAAGGCTTTTTTCTCCATTATATCATATTTCAATTATGACCCCCGCAATGACTTACTAAACAAGGAAACAGGTTGTTCATGACCCTCATCATTTTTCTGCAGCATGATAGCTGCTATGGTGTGAAATGAAGCAAAAGAAAATATCTGAAATGGTTTAATAAAATCAGGGGATTTTAAGATAGGGGCTTCTTTGATAGCTATTTTTATAGATATGAAGGCATCCATAGCTTCAGCAGTCCAGTCCAACCTTTCTCCTTTTTTCAACATTTAGATATAGGTTTAACAATCTCAGCAAAATTGGACACAAACCTCCTAACAAAATTGATTTGTCCAAAGAACGATTGGATGGCTTTGACAGTTTTAGGAATAGGAACCTTATCTATGGCTTCAAATTTCTCAAGATCTATTCTAACTCCTTCCTTCGACACAATATGTCCTAATATTTTTCCCTCTGTGATAGAAAAATGACATTTTTTAGGATTACGACTAATACCATATTCCAAAGCTTTGATGAAGATCTTCTCCAAGTCTCCCACATGATTATCTGCCCTTTTGGAATAATCAGTGAGATCATCTTGATATACCACCATTATAGCATTGATCAGATCTACAAATGCCACATCCATGGCCCTTTGAAAGGTCACTCCTGTATTTATGAGACCAAATGGAATTCTTACATAGACATATGTTCCCCATGGAGTTGTAAAAGTTGTTTTGTACTACTCAAATTCTCTGACCTTAACCTTATTATAACTAGAGAAACCATCCATCATAGATAATAGCTCGCACCCTGTTACTTTATGCAATATAGCCTCCATGTTAGGTAGAGGGTAATTATCTTTGAGGGATGCCACATTTAAATTTATGAAGTCCACACATAGTCTGATATCTCCATTCTTCTTTCTTACAAGAACTAGGTTTGACACCCATGTTGAATGCTTGATTGGTTTGATGATACCTCCATCTCTAAGTTTTTCCAATTCCTCTTGCATCTTAGGTTCCAGAGTTGGATTGATAGGCCTCTGCCTTTGTCTGAATGGCTTTGCATCTGGCTTCAATGGAATTTCATGTTGAAAAAGATCCTCTCTACACACCTTCAAATCTTCATAAGACCAAGCAGATACATGCTTGTACTTTCTTATTAATGTAATCAACATTCTTTTGATGGTTGGGCTTATCCTTTTTCCAATATAAACCATTTTAGGTGCCAATTCAGTTCCAGATTTATTTCTTCATTATCCTCTTTCTTAACAGGTGTTTGCTTCATGAAAGAATGATCATTTCTATCATACACCCTTTCCAATGCCACAAGTTGTTTGGGAAGCTTGTTGATTTTAAGCTACAAAACTTCCTTACCAAGCATGGTCTATTTCCCATCTACTTCTTCCACAAAAGCATTGAAATCAATCTCCTATGCTTCATACTAGTCTATACAATGAAGAAAATTCAAAAGGTCAGTATCATCATTAAAAACTTGCCAGCTATATATGTTGTGAAGGATAGTAGGTCTGTTTTTGAACTCAATTTGGGATACTCCTGCTAGGGTGATGTCATATTTTATTAATGCCACATTGGCTAGGAAATCTGCCATTATGTTTTTTGATCTATCCACCCAATCAATGGAGAAAGCATCAAATAGCTCGATTGTATCCCATATTGCAGTCCTGTATTGCTTCAGCCTTTTATTTTTGCTACTTATTTTGATTTGATTTGTGACATGACCAGCTCCGAGTCTCCAAAAATAGTGAACAGTTTAATCTTGTGCTTAGCAGCTATGTTCAAACCAATCAACAAGGCTTCATACTCTACCACGTTATTTGTACATTCAAAAGCCAACAAAAATGAATATTTAAATGTTGTACCTTCAAGTGATATGAAAATTATCCCAGCACCATTACCTTCTTGATTGCACGCCCCATCAAAATACATTTTCCACACACCTTGCTGATTTTTAGAAATATATTTATCAATTGGGTCTTTCTTTACCAACTCGGACTGAGGTAATTCTACTATAAAACTCCCCAAATCTACATCATAGAAGAAATTAAGTTGCTCTTAAGGAGCATATTCAATAATTTGATTCATTTTGGGTTCCCTATACAACTTGACCTCTTCTCCATTCACTGGTATAGTGGCATATGATAAATTGAACTGCACATTTCCCCCTACTATTGTAGTCCATTGTCTTGATAAGAGCATTCCAAACTAGGGAGGTGTGTCAATTACTGTTATATCAATATTATAGGCAGCTTGTGGGTAGGTTGCTAATCTTACTTCTAGATTCTTTATTATTCCCACAACCAAAACATGCTTGCTATCCATGGCATAGCATTTACCTCCTTCCACATCTATCCACATACCAAGATGTTTCATTACCCCTGCTAGCATAATATTCATGGAAGCACCTAAATCTATCATACAATTTCTCACTAATTTTCCACTAATGAGTAAGGTGGTGAAGAATGGGTCCACCTGTGGTGTGTTCATTAAGCAGGTGTCTGGAAGTTTTACCTCCTTCCTTTTATTAGTAGTCTCATGAACCTCCTTATGTTCAAGGTTTATATTTTGATTCCCATTAGACATCAATTGTATGGCACCCTCCCTATACTCCTTAATTTTCATCATTGCAAGTAATGGGACAAATATTTTTAATTGAGATAAAGTTTGTATGAAATCAAAAGATGTACCTTCAGTTTTGGTCATCTTCTTGGGTTCTATCAATTCTCCTTTGTTCTTGTCCTTTTCCCCTTTGTATTTTTGACTTGGCTTTTGTTTATCCATGGTGAGTTCCTTACCTTCCTCTTTAGGAGCACACTTTTGTTCTCTTTTATCAGATTGTTTATCACTTGTCTCCTTTGATATTTCACTCAATACCTTTTTATTTCTTACAAACATTCCTCTCGGGACACCTTCACCCTCATTAATTTTTCTTCTCCTTAGCCGATATTTGATTCTAGCTTCATCCATAGCTACAATAGTCAATCTTTTGATCTCTTCCTCACTTGGTCTCCTTATACTGCACCTATTAGTCTGGAGTGGTGCAGTAGGGGGATCTTGTTCATTTTCACTTTCTTCATAGTCAGAAAAAACCTGTTGCTCTGCCATATGAATATTATATCTCTGATGATCAACATCATACTCATATCCTTCCTCCTCTGAAGATGAATACTCCCACTCCAAAGAATTAAGAGTGTGGGAAGTTAAATAGATGTTATGATCTTCCGCACCATTATTTTCCAGTATGTCTTCTTATGGTATTGATTGAGTTGTAACACAATGCTCTGGGGAATGTGGTGCATAACAAACTGAGCACCAAGGGGTCTTGTCTACCATATATGCTCCTTTCTTTTTTAAAGGATCTGGTGTCTCTTTATTTCTTGTTCTATCAATTAATGGCTTCCCATTCTTCCAGTTTGTACTATAGGGCATGTCATGTAACCTTGGTCTTTCATTCTTATATGTATTTTCTTGTCTATTTGGGGGAGCATATGGGGGAGCCCTAGGATTTTCCCTTTTATAAATCATCCCTGCAACCTTCTTGTTATTCTCAATTGTGAGTTCTATCTTTTGGGCTTCATCCAAATTCCTACGATCTCTGTTCCTAAGCTCATATCCTGTCTTGAGATCAAAAGCCTTCAAGTAGATGCTTAATGCAGCAGGATCAATCAACTTGGATCCACGAGGTGTCTTATTATGTAGTTTGGCAAACCTCTGATTAAAATCATAAGCTGACTCGTTTTGATGCTTTTAGATAGTTACCAACTCATGCAAAGCAAACTCTAATGCACATTAATTCCCATATTGCTGGAGAAACTGGTCATAAAATATATGAATGGAATTAATGAATGTTGTCAGTAAAGTGTTAAACCAGTCCCTAGCATCTTCAATCAGCGACATCATAAATAATCTCATTTGTGCATCCTCATATTGCATATCTAGGTCTTGAATAACTGCTTTAAAGTTTCTCAGATGCTCCTCGGTTGTGACTGCACTACTTCTTGTGAATTTTGGGACTAGGTTTCTCCAATTGTTGTCCATAGGATAAGGGTATATTTGAAATCCAGCCAAATGAAACTGCCTGATCATGGTTGGATATTGTGGAGGAGGATTTTGGTAAGACTGATGCTAGTACAATGGATTACTATTTTCCATATATTCCTGACCTTGTGGCGGTACATGCTGTTGATAAGGAGGTGGTTGAACACCCTTATGTTGTGGTGGAGAATTGTGATGTCCACATTGATTCCTTGGCTAATTTTGGTGGGCCTATGTGGAATTTGATGGTCTCATATTGTTATTTTTATGAGGTGGTACATATTTGGGTGAGTCAGCCATTGGCATTTTAACCTGAGCCTTTTGCAATTTCAATTCCTCAAGCTTTCTCATTGCCTGAAGATCTCGCTCATATTCTGCTCTTGATCTTTCTATTTTTTTCCTCATACGTTCCCACTATACATCTGCCTCATTTTGGGTCATAAGTTAATGATTTTCTTCAAATGCTTCTTCATAATCAAGTCCCTCCTCAAAAAGTGTTGTTCTCTGCTCATATTCAAACTCTCTCCTTTTTTAATCCTCAAAATCAGCCATGAACTCATCATCCCTCTCATGGTTCATTTGCTAGAGGGGGTTTCTCTTCTCTTCTAGAGTGTGAAGTTCTTTAGATGGGTTGTTTTCATTTGTTAATGCATCATATGAATTATGTGTTTCCGTCGGTGGTTTCAATGGTTCTTTTGTTGTTGTTGGGCCCTTGCCCTGATCATTTTTAGAATTCCACTTACTTTTATCATTAGGACCATCACTATCTCTGTATAAAGATCTTCTTCCTTGCATGTTGTGAGTAATTGTGATGGTATGAAATCTAGGACGATTTCTTTTTGATCTTTATTTTATTTTATCAATCTCAATGTTTTTGTTCATTCAGAGTCGCCACCCACTTTTTATAAAAGTGAGAAAATGCGATTATTTCACCCAGCGGAGTCAATTCTGAAATTTCTTAACTGTGAATCTCTCTTCAATGAATCTATATGGAAAGGCTGCCTACCACCGAACTTCTCTCAAGTTTCCCCAGTAGATTCACCAATTTGTTGGGTCTCAAAGACACAGGTTTGAACCACAAGAGGTTGCCAAGCTCTCACAACGCTATTGGCCAACTAACAAGGCCAGACAACATAGTTGAACCTTCTACTCTTAAGGCTCTGCTAAACCTAGGTGGGTATACCTATATCAATATTGCATATTTTGAACTATGCTTCCTGCTTGACTAAACTATCGACAATGGCAATTTGATAGTGGAAAGACTTGGTCTAAATTTGGTATAAATTATATATGCAATATGAAAGTGAAGCCTGGTATGTTTAGTTAATGGATGTCAAATGAAATGAATAAAATAAAATAATAAAATATGGAAGACCAGTGCCTTGTTGGGTAAAACAGTGTCAAATGAAAGTCTTAGATGAGTGGTTTCTATCTAGAAGGTTCTCTAGTTGTTTGGCATACAAATATGAGTTTAAAATTGGTATAAACATGCAAGAATATGATTGAAATGCACTACTTGAGGCAGAATATTAATCCTCACTATTTGATTCTTCTTAATGATCCAAATAACATTCCCAGATTACTATAATTGACTGAAAGGAATTTAATTCTTCTTTCAAGAAACCGATTAATCAAATCACACAGATACAACAAATGTGCATTGATAAATTGAACATATAATTGATATTTCAACTTAAATAATCAAGAAAACATCAAACTGGAGACAATCAAATAATTGCAGAAATCCAACAAACAACTTATACTAGAATGAAGCCACCAAATCAACAGTCTTTCATTATCTTCCTTAAAATTTATACATGCAACATAGTCTTCTTGAATGCAAACATTCTGAAAATATTATGCTTGCCGCAATCTATCCCTATTCTCAAAAATCTTTTGCCTTCTTTAACAGATTTTTTCAAATAGTCATACAAAAAACCCCAAGGGTTGTGACCCTTCATTTTACTGTTATAGTCATTTGTTTTTCCTGACAGAAAATAAAATATTTGATTAAGTTGCCTTATCAAAAAATCAAATATTTTGATTACATAGACAAGCCTTCAATTTCCCTTAATACATTTCCTACCTATACCTTTATTTTATACTTTACCGTGCCTTTTATTTTATCACATTATACATTGCTGCGAAGTCTCACTTTATTCCTACTGCTCTACCATGGTCAAATTGTGTGCACCCCGCAGTATAGCGGTTATTTGACTTTTCCATACTTTTCCTTTTCTACCACTCTACTGCGGTCATTTTGTTTGCACCTTGCGGTATGGCGGTTTGATATTAATTGTCAACTCTAACTGTTTACCACCTTACTGCAGTTATCATTTTGACTAGCTGCAGTATCATGGTAACTGCATTGATTGCTTCCTTCATCGCTTATGAACCATCCACCACGGTCACCACCATTTATTTAGTGACCGTTTGTAGTACCACAATGGCTTCCCCTTCGTCATCTACCAACCGCTACCGTGGTCACCGTGGTTTGTGGTTTAACCGTGCACAGTATTGCGATGGCTACTTTTGACCATTGCCTCACTATTGACTTACTGCCACTGCGCTACCGCGGTCTATGTTTGGACCGCCCACGGTGGCGCGGTAACTATCTGAACCACCAGGCCGACCCTTTACCACCCAACTGCCATCCGTTTGAAAATTGTCCATGGTAAGGCAATATGTAGTGAATTTGAATTTTTATGGGTGATGGTAAATAGGTGTAAGTTATTTTTTGGCTTTATGGATAGCGGTGAAATGAAATATTTTAGGAGAAAGATAGGAAAAGGGCATAAATAAATAAAATCCCTTAAGGTATTGATGGAAAATTTAGGTTAAAGTGGGAAAAAACCTTAGGGATTTTAATGGGATTTTTTGGTTCTAATAGGTTGATTGGACCTATGGAGTCCATTCCCCAATGTGCAAATGGTTTTACCTCTATGACAGGCCCAAGTGGAAGAGTTGCACACCTCTCCCTGCTTGTTGCAATTTGAGACACATGGCAAGTTCTCACATGGTGATGTGTGTCCTTGAACAAGGTAGGCCAGTAATAACCTACCCTCAAAATCTGATTTTCAATGGAAGGTGCTAAACCATGGCTTTTGCCATATTTATCATGAAATTCAATCATTACTCTCCCTACCTCTTCCTTCCCTAGGAATCTTAGGTAGACACCTTCATGATTTCTATTGTATAAGATAACTCCCTTCATTAGAAAATTGCCACTCTTCAAACGTAACACTCTCCTTTGTATTGAATTAAAGTGTTTGGGACATTTATGATTCAACAAGTAGTAGATAATGTCATCATGCCAGCCCCCTGGAGAGACATCCTCAAGATTATAATGTTGGGCTACAAGGTCAGGACCCATTTCTGCCATTGTCTTGGTCAGTCCCTACCATCTTACCAACTTCATGGGTTGAATTTTAATATCATATTCTTGTAACATAGTTACCCACTTGGCTCTACATTCACCCAACTCATTTTGCATCAACAACAACTTGACTACAGGATCACGGACTATAGCAAAGACCTTGTTTCTCAGTATATAGTGTCTGAACTTCTTCATAGTTTAGATCAAGGCATAGGCCTACTTTTCAACATTTGGATACCTCAGCTCGGCATCCTTCAAAGGTGAACTCATGAATGCTATGGGATGCTCATTCCCTTGATCGGACTTTTGTGTCAACAAGCCCGCATAAGAGTGATCAAAAGCAAATGAATAGATGTAGAATGGCTTAGCATAATCAACACTTACCAAAATAGGGGCCTCGACAATAGCTCTCTTGATTTCAGAAAATGCTTCCTTAGCCTCTGTATTCCATTCAACATTCACTTCTTGCTTCAACATGGAATTCAATGGCTTAACAATTTATGCAAATCCAATGATAAATTTTCTGACAATGTTAGTCTTTCCAAAGAATGACTCCATTTCTTTCTTGTTTGCAGGGGGCTGAATTTTCAGTATAGCCTCCACTCGTTCAGGATCAATGGCAATACCTTGTTCTAAAATAGCATGTCCTAACAACTTTCCCTTAGTGACTCCAAAGATGCACTTCTTTGGATTAAGTGAAATGTCAAATTCCCTACACTTCTAGAATACCTTGCATAAATTTGCAACATGATCACTTCTTTTCTTGGAAAAGACTATCAAATCATCCATGTAGATGATTATGCACTTGCCAATGATGTCCTTGAAGGAAATATCCATAGCTCTTTGGAATATAGCTCCAAAATTGCTTAATACAAAGGGCATTCTCCAGTAAGCAAAGGTTCCCCATTTTGTAGTGAAGGCAGTTTTCTGCCTATCTTCATATTGGACCATGACCTGATTATATCTTGAATACCCATCCAAAAAGGACATCATCTGAGATCCATTGACAACCTAAAGCACCTCATCTAGTGAAGGGACTGGATAATTATCGTTTTCTTATGCTTTGTTCAGGTTCTTGAAATCAACACACAGCTTGATTTCTCCATTTTTCTTCCTGACTGGAACCAAGTTTGCAACCCATGTTGAATGTCTTACTAGAAATATGATTTGTGCTGAGAGTAGCTTCTATACTTCCCTTTGAATAATGGGCTCTTGCAGATCATTAATTGGTCTTTTTCTTCGCTTGAATGTCTTAGCATTTGACTTGAGGGGGATAGTATGTGTAATGATTGAAGTGTCATATGTCCTCAAGTTGTCATAAATCTAGGCTATCACATCCTGATATGTGTGCAAGGCATCAATAGTTCCTTTCCTCTCCTATGGAGTGCACACCTTACCAATAAATAAATTCTTGATATCACTTTGGGTCCCCATATTGTATGTTTCAGACTAATAGTTGAGGGATTCCCTTTTCATTTTCTGCTCTTGATCTCTTATCCTATCTAGATCAAAGATCCTTTTTAATTGCACCATGCCTCTTGGAATGGTATTAGTTTTCAGATTGAGGACCCCTTCTAGGTCCATTTTGGCCTCTTGAGGCTCAACCTCATCAATTACTTAAGAAGTAAACACATCACGGCTAGTGATAAAATCAAGAATATGCTTATCATCTTCAAATACCTAAAAATTGGTGACATTGTCAAGCACTGAGGGCACTGGAACAAGTTCCATAGTGAACTTCTTTAAGCCTAAAAGTGATAAAGGCTACAATGTACTTGTTATTTGTGCCAGAGAATCAATAGTTTGATTCTTACTTCGAGGTATCAGCTAAATGTTGAAGGCATCAAATCCTTCAATAAGATCCCATATTCTATAGCTATAATTGGCCATCCTTCTATCATGACATGAGTATTGTTTTCTCACTTGCCTGACCACTAGCTCAAAATCTCCAAATACTTGAAGAATTTTAACCTTCTTTCTTAGTGCCATCAATAGTCCATGAACTATAGCTTCATACTCAACTACATTGTTAGTGCTCTAGAATTGGAGTCTATGAGTAGCAAAATAGGTTTTACCTTTAGGACTGATTAGCTCCAGCACCTTGCTTGGATTTGGATCCATCAAACCTTAATGTCTAGTAGTCATTAGCTCCTGCTTTTCTTGAGATACCTTTTTCCTTGATGCCACCTGGAGCTTCTTCGGGAGGTTTTGGATCCTTCCCCTTTTGACCATTTTGAATGCTCCATATGTTTAACTCAATGGTTGGGGTTGTGTTAAAGTGCCTTTATGTCTATTCCACTGTAGTTTGACACAAGCAACATTCCAGTTCAGAATGAGTTGCATCATGAACTCTGCACCAATTAGGAAGAAGCAATTCTTCGAAGTTCATATTTCTACCCAGCTGAATATGATCTTCTACACATTTTTGGATAAACTCTTGGAAGTTATCCAATAGACTAAGTTGTCTATCTGCCTGATCATCAAGTTCTTCCATTTTTTCAAATTGCACTTCAGAGTTGTTGGTTTCTGATGTGGATTCACCACAAGAGCTTTGCAACACCAATGTTTCCTCTGTGTCCAAAGCAGGGGAGGCTAGGACATAGTTCCTCATACTGACTTATGATACCAGTATCCCATTTGAAGTATTCTGATACTCAGTAATGACATACTTCATTCTAGGTTCTCTCTCAATTTTGATTTGATTTGGGACTCCTTTCCAAGGGAGCCACATGTGGGAATGATCTGTGGATGTGTATCCATTTAGTTCCTTGGTGAAATCTCTACCCAAGATCAGACCATAGGTGTTAGGAATGTCAGCTGCCTAAATATTAAGTACTTGTTGCACTCTAGGATCTGAGGCAACTTGCATGGGAATCATGTTTAGTTCTCCTACTATATTCACCTTTATTTTTTCCAATTGGGTGACCTTCTTTTGAGAGGCTACAGGGGTAATACCAAGAGCCCTACAGACAACAAATGGAAGAAATTTTTTGGATGCCCCTGAATCCAATAGGAAATTGTGCAGATTTTTACCAAATGTACGAATAGAAATAAAAAAAGGAGGGGTTTCCATTTTTCCCTGGACTAAATTCAATTGTGAGTTAGCTTGTGCAACCTGACCCTTATATTTTCCTTTACCCCTATCCCTGGGTTATGATTTTCTAGGACCTTTGGGTATTTGTAAACTAGGAGGCCTTGCAATTGCCTCATTGGTTGCTACTCCTAGTGTTTCTATACTTTAATTAAAGTACCCTAGGACTACATTTCTGATTTCAGCAACTCTTAATAACTCAAAAGTAGAAAGACTCACCTTCACTTTTCTGAGTTCCTCAATGACATATTCTCCCAAATGTTCCACATTCATGTCAGTGTGGAGCTCCCTAGAATGACCAGTCTTCCTATCCTTTAGTGCATCAACATTGCTTCCTTTGGAAACATCTGGTTGTCCTTCTTTCGTGAGGTATTGTGTTGGCACATGAGGGTAAGATGGGTTGTTTTTGGCATGTGGATCTGGTGGAGTAGTAAAATTGTGTGGAGGGGTAGATATAGTAAATGGTCCTCCAGCTTGTGGATTCCTATGGGGCTTGTTCCTTAGATCATACTTTCTAATAGGTTGTTGAAACATCTGCACTTCTTCGACATCAACCTCTCCTTCGTCCAATGGGCCATTTTCATTTTCAGTTTCTTCATCAAATAGCTGAGAGATTTCATCTTCATTGAGAACTTGTTCAACCTCTCCATTCTGGCTACTTGACTCCTCTTCTGGTTCATTCTCCTCATCCCTTGGGAAAGGAGCATGATTCAACACCAAAACTGGGGAATCATAGGGATTTGAGTGTACCAATTCTTGGTCAGTGGAGTTGTTTTCAACTTCATATTGAAAGATGGGAGCAATAGTTTAAAATTCAGGGCAGTCAAGCTCAAAGTGTTGACTTGTCTTATGAAGCCTACACCATCTAGACAAAGCGGCCTCTGCTAAGTACACACCACCTGGAGGTTTCTCTGGATTGGAAGGTTGATCTAGTGGAGTGGGGAACCCTCCATTGTTAGGCCCAGTGTTCCATGACCTATTCTTCCTAGGTGGTTGTCTTCTTTCAAATCCTTGTCCACCTTATTGACTTCTATCAAAATTATGATTTATGTCATAGTGTTTCCCTCTATTATAACTTGATTGCATGCTCTTCTGATTTGCTTGGAGTTGATTGTTCTAGTTCCTAAAGTAGGTTACCTCCATGTTTGGCTTCTTCACTTGCTCAGTTAGCTCATCTAACCTTTCTTTATTAGGGCTGTTGTAAGGTACTAGATTCACATTGTTTGGGGGGTATCCTAACACTCCTCCAGAACCAGTAAACTGATTCAAAACTTTCGAGTTCTGCAAATATATAGTGAAACTAGCTTGTGATTCTAAATGGAGGGGATGGTTAGCATTTTGCTAGGGATAATCGAGTATTGGTTGGACCTGGTTTATTGGATGACTTGGGTGAGGGACTAGAGGCAACTGTGGAATGGGATTCATAATAGGCATGTGATTGGTCAGATCCTGGTTGAGAGATTGGACTTACCTTAGGTGAGCAGCTGGTCCCAGAGATGGCAGAGGTCCTGACAAGTGTTGTCTCAGGTCCGTACTAACCTTAATAGCCTCTATATATGCAGTGAGCAAGGTAGTTGGGGGATTAGTTCTCCACTTAGGGAAGGTGGATGTAAGGCTATCAAGGGCTTCGAAGTAGATATCTAGGGAAGTGTCCTCATTTCCAGTGTAAGGTACTTGAAGTCTAGTGTATGCTCCATGGAACCTATTGTTGAATGATCCTATAGGCTCATTAATCTATCTTTTTACCCTAGTAAACTGCATATATAGCTCATTAGCACTAATGGGAATCTTAAATTTCAACAGGAATGCAGCCTCAAGCTCAACCCAGTTAGAGATGGATGTAACAAGTAAATGGTTATACCAATAAAAGGCCTCCTCTCCTAGAGAATAGGGGAAAAGTCTACATGAAAAATCCTCATGATTAATCTCTCTATCTCTTAGACAAGTCTAAAGGATCCTAATGTGCTCTTCTGTTGTCCTATTTGGGTCATTTATGTGAAACTTAGAGAAAAAATGCTTAGGGTTCTTGGGAATTACATTATAGTTGTTGAATGCCAGAGGTGATGGGTTATTCACCAAGAAAGCCATTGGTGGAGGTGGTAATGGTTGATGGATGACTGGTTTGGGTTGTGGAATGGGACCAGTCTTAGAATCAGATGAAGATGAAGTGGATGGAGGTGAGGATGGTGGAAATGATGGATTGGATGATGGTTCCTCCTTTCTTCTGGTCCTTCTTGACCTGGTTGGAGGTGGCAATTCTTGAAACTCTTCTTCTTCTCCTTGTATAGATTTGCTTCTCCTTTTGAGCCTCTTAGGAGAAATGGCATTTAGAAAATGCTCAAGCTTGCTTGTTCAGGCCCTCCTTCTAGCGCCAATCCTATTGTTTGGTGTTTCTCCACAACAACTTAGGCAGAATAAAATTTATCCTATCTCTCTTGAAAGGTTGGTGTCCATGAACAAAGAGATAACCCCAAGGTCTCATGGGTGTTAGGTCATGACAACGCAGTAGAACATCCTCAGTGATAAAATGTGAAAATGCTGGTAATCACAAGGGGTCTTATGCATGAATGCTGGAAGCATTAAACTCTTCAAATTTTAAGATACGGTGATGCTTTAATTTCTAGTTCTAACCAAATAATAAAAGAAACATCAAAAGATGAGGGTGTCAAAAGTCCTAATGTTAACACTACTTCTAAGATTAACCATGCAAATGATGAAATAATTGGAATGGATTAATCCCTGAAAATAATTTTTGTTTGACCCAGGCTATACTTGCAATCTTGCAGAAAAAAGTGCAATCTTCTAAGGTGTTAAATATTTTTAGGTTGTAGGCATTGAATAAGATTGAATGAATATCTATAGCTGTACTAAGCACATGAATATGAGGTACAGGGTGACCTTGCACAAAATTCCCACAATCAAGAAGCTACCCAAAGTATGAACTAGGGATTGCTACAACACTCCAAGCATTAAATCACATGAATTACTAACTAAACCTAAGAGGTTTTCAAACATTTCCAAGCGATTTGAAAGATAGAACAAGAACCATGCAAGATTATTCAATGCAAGAGAAGGCACTAGTCATAACATGATGTCTGCACTTTATATTAAATCATCACATTTGCAACAATTCCAGTCTATTACAATAGTTGCTTGAAATGTAAAAACTAACTTCTAATCTTCTAACATACTACTCTTCTGACTTAGTCTTCCAATCTGAACCGAACCTTTACAAATGATGTAGAGTGACATACTTATGGAAACATGCCCATGTGAACCAGAGCTAGGGTTACAAAGAAGCTCGGCCACCAACTGAATCGGTCCGGATAGCCTACAATAAATCACCATCCAACATTGAATGCAGCAAGGACCCCCACTAGATCGATCTGGGATCGCAAAAAGTCAGAGGAAAAAATTCTTGAGCCACGCCCACCATCAATGCTCCACCCATGTGAACAAAAACTCACGTGAAACACCAGGAGGAACACGAGCCACCGATCAAATCTGAGTTGTGCAAATGAATGACTCAAACTGAGTCATACCAGGTTGAGTCCACCATGTTACATTTTCCCACAATTAATGGCCACCAACCAAATCGACCTTGCGTGCGGGGATGGGTTTCATAAGAGCAACTACAAAGTGCACTTGACTACACCTGTAGATCTTGCCAAATCTTCAAAGTACACCCAACAACCCCAGCTCGATCCAACTTGCATTCAAACTGGCCACCATTAATGTTGAATACATCATCAAAATCCAAGTTGATTCATTAGAGTTCCTAAGGCAAGAAAATCACACAGAAACCTAGACGAAAGTAGAACCAAAGATAGGCGGAGGCAAAACTACGAGAAAAATAGGAACAAAGACACAAAACAGGTAGAGACGGAACGAGAATGAGAAAGGAAGGGAAACTAGAGGAAGCGGAAATGTAACCAAAAGCATGCGGAGGCGAAGATGAAAGAGGGACCAAAACAACAATGGAAGGAAAATAGGCAAAGGTGGAAATGGAACCAACCTAGGCAGAGGCAGAGACGGAACAGGAATGGGAATCGAACTATGAACTTCATGAAAGTTTAGAGATAAGTTCCATCCCGGTCCTGACTCTAGAAAAAGAAAGGAAGACTGAAGCAGACCCAAGGGAAAGAAGCCAACCCAAAGGTGAAACACAACGAGACCACAAAGATGTGGAAGCGGGAAGCAGAGCCAGAATAGGAATGGGAACTGAACCATGAACTTTTCCAATGTTTGAAGTTAAGTTCCATCCCAATTCCATGTCTGAAAAAATAAAAGGCAAACCCAAGAAAACATAAGGGAGGAAACCAACCCTTGGGCCGAAAACAGGCAAAGCAATGAAGCAAACGAGAAATCAGGAAGCGGAGCTGGAACAAAAATGGGAACAGAACCGAGAAATTTGTCAAAGTTCAGAGTTAAGTCCCATCTTGGTCCCGCCTCCGACAAATGAAGGAAAAAAGTGAAGCAAAGAAAAACTAAGGGAGGAAAGCAACCCTTAGGACAAAAAGAAAGCAAAAGAGTGGGAATCAAAGCCGGAATGGGAATGGGAACAAAACCAAGAACTTTGTGAAAGTTCAAAGTTAAGTCCAATCCTGGTCTCGCCTCTGGCAGAACAAAAGGAAAAAGGAAAAGAAAGGAAAACCTAAGGGAGGAAACCAACCCTTAGGACCCAAACAAAAACACCAAGGGAGAAAACAAAAGGGAAGAGAAGACCACCCTAGAGAGGACATCCACAAGACTCCAAAACCACCAAGAAGTCAATAGAAAGGAACCCACAACCAAGGAAAGCATCAAAGACCAAAACCCCAAGATTTTCAAAGATAAGAACAAAAGACGAAGCAAGCCATAGAAATGGGCCAAAAGGGTAGGCCAAGAGAGGGTCCCCACTTTCAATGGGGCGTGTGTGCAAAATTGCACAACAGATAGGATAAGTCCATTTTGAGATCTTATGTCCCTCCATCCACCATAATACATCCTCCATATACAACATCTATTTTGGGCCCTTATATTTAAAAATCACCTCCATCTTATCCTCTTCATCATCTCATCCTCTATTTCGAGGAGTGATGGGATGATATGATTTATCGATAGGAAGAGAAGGATCAGGAGGTGGAATGGATTACTTGGAGGGATGAATGGATGATGTCTCCAAGGACTCTATCACAAAGAAGAAGATTCCCCACTCTAAATATTTCATGTGTGGCAAGGCAAGAGGGATGGAAGATAAAAGGATGGATAGATAAGGTAGTGAGATGGACATTGATAGGATATATAGAGAAGGAAGGGAGATGTATGCATGGCTAAGGAAGGAAGATGGAGGAGGATAAGGGATACAAAAAAATATGGAGGAGGGGAATGTATGCCAAGAGGTGTCCAAAGTGTATATATGTTCCCATGTGTTGATAAATATCACAAGGAAGATGGAGGGGCTAGATACAAATGGGATATGATGGATAGGATGTGGATGATAGGTAGATGTAGGGAATAGAGGAAGGGGATGCATAGCTGGAAGTTTCCCCCAATTGTGGATGTAAATTGGATGGGGGATTTATGCATGATTCATGTTTTCTAGGTTTTCATCATGGTAATTATCTAAGGTGCTTGTTTACCAAGTTTTCACCATTGGACGGATTATCTCTCTTTACTATTTTTTGGATTTTTTGACTCTTTATGCATAAAAATTATGGATGGAGATGGATAAGAATAAGGATGAATGGATAAATGGATTCAAAATACATGTGATAAGGGGATGGATGGAGGACTCAAGCATCAAGTTCCATATGAGGTGAAAAGAGCTCATGTGTAAAGCGAATATTCAGATGTTGGTAGAACCTTATTAGAATGGATGGATTATGCAAAAGGATGGATGAAAGGGATTTAATGGTGGAGATATGGGGGATAATGGATGGGATGATGGAGAGAGTATGTATGGAATGATGGAGTGGATGTGTGATGGGGGAAGGTGTTCAAGACCAACATTAGCACATGTCGTGGATCTAAAATGATAGGAGGGTTGATGGATGGGGAATGTGGCGATAATGGAGAAGTTGGGATTTTGAATTTGGGATACAAGGACCCAAAATAGATTTAGGAGATGGAGGATGTGAATTATTTTTTGTTGGATTAGCAACTTTGGATGTCGTTATGGATTCTTCATTTAAAGACATTGTATTTTTTTTCTTCGGAATACACATGGTTTTGATTTTCAGTTTGGTGGGCCTTTGTGGCCTATGGGTTTGATTTGGCTTGTGGATTTGATTTTTATTTTCTTCAACATGTCATGCTTGGAGTTATGCATTTTTGCTTTGGCATCCAAAGTTATAATATCAATGGGATGGGTATGAGGCAATGGATGGTATGGACAATATGTGGATGGAGTGATAAAGATAGGCTTTTGATGATGATGTGTGGATGATGGTTATGAGATAGCATGCATGGAGGGGTTCCTTTGTTGATCATGATCAGGATTATGAATTTAGGATCCCTATGGCGTGTGTTAGGGATAGGTGATGAATGGATGAGAGGATGAAAAGGATAAGATGGAGGTAATTTTGGGATATAAGGGCCCAAAATAGACATTGTATATGGAGGATGTTATATGGTGGATGGAGGGACATAAGATCTCAAAATGAACTTATCCTCCAAATGTATTGTTGTTGTTTGGTGTTTCTGCACAACAACTCAGATAGAATAAAATTTATTCTATCTATCTTGAAAGGTTGGTCTCTATGAATAAAGAGATAACCGCAAGGTCTCACGGGTGTGAGGTCATGACAATGCAGTAGAACAAACTCAGTGATAAAATATGAAAATGCTTGTAATCACAAGGGCTCTTATGCACAAATGTTGGAAGCTCTAAACTCATCAGATTTTAAGATATGGTGATGCTTTCATTTCTAGTTCTAACCAAATAATAAAAGAAACAACAAAACATGAGGGTTTCAAGAGTCCTAATGTTAACACTACTTCTAAGATTAACCATGCAAATATTGAAATACTTGGAATGGACCTGTGTGTGAGAATAATGGTCTAACTAAAAAGATAAAATAACACACCAATGAAACATTAAATTGAAGCAAACTAATTTAGAAAAGACAAAGAAAACTCTAAATAGTAGTAGCCCCTTCAAATGCGTCCCATTGTCCTCTATCTTTAAGGATTTGATACAAGTTACTGGCTCTCAGTTGGTATAAGCAGCAACTTGTTGAAATGAAAACTTAAGAGAACGATATTTATGTACCATGCATGTCTATTGCTATTTGATTTAAACTATGAACTTGAAAATGATTATGCTAAGATGCTGATTTGAATGCAACTATAATGATTATGCTAAATTCACAAAATCTAGGATCCTTTTCAACTCACAAGAGGGTTATATTTATAGATTTTTGGAGGCAAGAATCTAGTTGGTAAAGATCAATGGTTAAGTTCAAACCTATCAAGATGAATGGCGAGAGATTGAGAAGTTGATAAAATTATGGAAGGTTGAGAGAAAAATGGGAAATGTTTCCTCCTATACAGCCTTGTCCATTCAAAAATGAAGGAAAGTTTCCATTTTTGCACTTCATTTATGAAGAGTTAGTTGATAGTTGAGGAAAAATCCATAATTAAATAAATAAATTTATTTAATTAGATGTGAAAAAGAATCAGAAGTTTCCATAATTTAATAAATAATATTTAATTATGTGTGAGAGATGATAAAAGCGCTTTAATTAAATATATAAAATACTTAATTGAATATGAAAATAAGAAAGTTTCTAATTAAATATTTTAGAAAATTTAATTATGTGGAGAAAAGAAAGCTTCTAATTAGATATTTTTAGAATATTTAATTAAGTGGAGAGAAGAAAACTTCTAATTGAATATTTTTAGAATATTTAATTAAGTGGAGAGAAGAATTATCATTTAAATTGTAAATTTAAACGTCTGATAATTAATATAATTAAATTATGAAATCTTTTTAATTAATTAAGAGGAAGATGATAATAATTAAATAAACTTATTTATTTAATTAAACTAGAATAATATAGAAAGTGAACGATATAAATAAATAATTAAATTTATTTATATGTAGATGAATTTAGAAGATTATTAATTAAATAAATTATATTTAATTAATTAATAGGCTTGATTAACTCTGACCATTTTTGGATGTGTACATTTTCCCCCTCTTTGAAGTGATGTGTTTTATGCATTGCTTCAAAGAGTTTTGCCCCTAACTTTGAAAATTGACTGATTCTATATGCCCCCTCAAGAGATAAATCGCGTGATTAAAATGATGATGATGATGATTTGAAAGAATTGAGATGATTTTTGGAGCGAAATTGCCAATTTATCTCTCGAAACAGTGCTTCACATAGTAAAAATAATAATAACCTCTCTTTTTTACCCCCTTAAAAGGGGAAAAAGGTGAAAAGTCATTATCATTTGAATAGTAGCCTTTTGCAGTTTTCAGAGCTCTAAGAAGAATTTTCAAGATGTCGATCTATTACGAGTGCCACCGATTCGAGCCAGCCTGCCATCATCAGAGACCAACTGCATATAGACCTCTGGTAAGTTGATCTGATTCTCCTTCATGGATTTGAATCGAATTTTTGAATATTTTTTCAACTTTTTAGGATTTTCGAACGCCTGTTTTAATGCATAGGATTTTGCTTTAGCGCATTCATTAGGTAGTTTAGCACATCCATCCCTGCACAAAGAAATTATGTTTTAGTGCATAGGACATTAGACTAGCACATTAATGGATAGATTAGCACATCTGCCAGAATGGCACATAGGACCTGATAGAATATCACATAGGTGGAATAGAGTAGGGCATAGACTTGATAGATTAGCGCTTTGATGAAATAATGCATTTAACCTCTATTTTAGTGCATCCATGGATAAAGTAGTGCATTGATGATTTAGCACATTGATGAATTATTTTAGTGCATCCATGAAATTTTGCTGATTTTGAATTTTTGAAATGAATTTCATACTTGATTTATGATTGTTGCTATATTAGCTAACTGATTGTATGCTTTTGAATAACATCAAGGATATATTAGCTTGATTTGATAAATTTTTCTTCGTGTTTGAAGAACAAATAGTAATAATTCTGATAAATTTTCTTTCCCGCTTGAAAGATAAATAGTAGTGATATTGATAAATTTGTTTTCCCAATTGAAAGACAAATAGTAATGATTGGATGTCGAGTCGATTGGTTGTTAAATTTGTTTCCATGTTTGAATAAAAAATAAATAGTGGAAAATGATAAAGTTTCCTTCCTATTTGAAGACCAAATAGTAAAATGATTGATTTTATATTGATTTGATTCAGTTGATTTAACATGATTTCCTTGATGCTTTCTCTTGATTCCTTGTTGATTGATGTGATTTTGATGTGCTTGATCTTATAGGAGGATTTTAATATCCTCTAGATCAGAGAGTGATTTCCTCGGACATGGGACATGTTTCCCAAACTATCTCAGCCAGAGATAGGGGTGATTATGAAATGTGGGTTGTATTCTTGTAATGACGTTATTTTTCTACAAGATCAACAAAGAATTAGTAATACCTGCATGTTAATAAAATACATCAAACAATGAAATACATTAGAAAATAAGGGAAAAATGAATGAGACTGGAATAGCCTCACCCAATCTTCTCTCCTCCATGGTTCACTTTCATTCTACCTCCTCAAGCTTTGGTATGATAAATGGATGCCCTCAGATTGTGTGTGAGCAAAACTCTAAAATGTCTAGTCTTGACAAAGCCTTTGAAAGATTTAATAAATAAACTATATGCAAACTAGAATTCAATCCTAATGTGCAAGTAATAATAGAAGCCTAAGATGATATGATAATGAAGAGAATGCAATTGCTAAAATAATAAGAGATAATAATCATTCATCGATCCCAAAAATGAGATCAAGATTGTCATTTTATAGAAAATGCAATCTTGAATGGACGGATTAGATGAGAGATTGAGGAATGCCCTAGAATCAAAGGTCAAGATTCAATAAGGCAACTCTCAATTAGGGTTAGGGAAAAATTCCCACATGTGTGAATAAGATTTAATTAAATGAATTAAATCAAGACTAAATGTGACAGTTGAGATGAAATTAGTAAAAATCAGAAGACAAGAGGATGAGATTTTAGAAAATCAGTAATTTTACAAATTACTTGATTTGTAGAAGAATAATTCCATTTTGAATTAAATTAATTAAAAATATGGATTTTGTGAGATAAGAAGTAATTAATTACTAAATGAAGAATCAGTTAAGTATGTGAGATATTTTTAAATGATTTTTTTTTTTATTTAAAAATATAGAAGTGTTACATACAATAATTAAATAATTTACAAATAATTATTTAATTTAGAAGAAGTAGTTAATTAATTAAATAAATTAGCAAATCTATTTAACTAAGAGGATTTAGGAATTAGCGACACATTAAATAAATATATTTATTTAATAATCAGGAGGACATTGATGATAAGGACTAATTAAATAAATAAAGACTTTATTTAATTGTAAGAAGACTTTGATAATTAGTGACATATTAAATAAATAAATAAGATTTATTTATTTGATAATCATGAAGAATGAGAGATTATGAATTAATTAAATAATTATAAATTATTTAATTAATATTTGAATGTGGGTTAGAAACATCATTAAAATGTTATAATCATGTTATGACGAAAGGTGGTAAAATAGTGGTCACAGGCCTAAGTCAGTTTTAGGTGTCTACATTTGCCCCTCTTTGTTATAATGCATCTTGTCACATTGTGGCAAAGAAAACAAGTCCAAAATATGCCCCAGTGAAGGTACAGAATGCCTATGCCCCCTTGGGAAAAATTTTGAATTTCAACCCAAGGTCAGAAAAATTTGGAAAATATCTCGACTAATTCAATTAAAGACTAGAAAAGTGATGGTGCGATCCAATTCAGAAATGAAGGACGTTAAGCTAGCTAAAATGTCAGTCAAAGGTGGTCAAATGAGCCTCCAGTAGAACCTACTTGGTCAAAACCCTAATTTTCAACCTATAAATAGGTTGAAAAGGTCAATCCAAATGTCATTTGCTCATTTGTCATATAGAAAATTCAGAAATCAGAGCTCTGAGAGATGATGGTGATTCCAACGACTACACATCGTGGTACCGTGTGCGTACATTCTAACGACCCGAGGGCACAGAGGCACCAGTAAGTACCCTATCCAACTTGTCAAATTTTGAATTTAAAGCATTTATTAGGGTTTTAAGGGTGGGAATCAAATGCGTTGTGATGCAAATGATGTCACGTAAGCCGCAATTGCCTTTGCATTTGATGCATTTGCTTGTGTTGTGACACAAGTGTGACGTGTAGGTTAGGCTTGTTTGTGTGATTGCACATCTGCAAGGAGAAACGGTGCAATCGTAAGGTTACAATGCAAGTGAGGCTTTTGCGATGCAATTGACAAGTCCAACGACGTGTTTACAAAGTCACAACACAATTGTTAAGCCAAACGATGCATTTGTTGTTAGGTCGTGCATTTGCTATTTGCAATGACACACTCATTGTTAGATCGCACATTTGCTGGTCAGAATGACACATTTGACATATTGCAACACATTTGTCATGCGTTGAGCCACATTTATATAATTGTGATGCATTTGTGGTCAATGAGACGCAACTACAATTGACCAAAGTTGACTTTTGTTGACCTTGTGCTGAGATTAGCTTGGATGCACCCTTGACCTGCCAGTAGTAATAAACTTTCCATAATGTTGCTCAATATGTGCTAATCCTTGGCCTTTCTTGTGTAGAGTCAGCTTGTGCCCATTTATACCTGAGAGTTTCGACCAGTGACATATGCCTTCAAAGATCACCTAAGTGATAGACAGAGGCAACACCTGATGACCCTAGGTCTATACCATGTCACTTATATGCCCATTATTCGAGAAAACTAAGGTTTGCTAATAGGTCTTTGCAAGAGGTGGCATTCAGAGACCTATTCATTTCACCTGCCTCCTTGAGAGGTGACAGTGACCTTGGAGGATGTCTACCACATTCTCCATATTCTGATTAGCGGAGAGAAAGTCACCTATGATCCACACTAAGGGCGAAAGGCCCTATCCGAGATGAATGAGGGTGTTGATGGTGCCCAATTGGGCATGGATGGTTACGAGATCGGCTGGGACGTTGTAGCCGACCAGTTTCCCAGGTTCAATTCCATGCTCATGACCTTGATTGCCAGATTACTGATCCTAGATTGTTGTGGTCACAGATTTCCCATTGGATGGGGGGATTTTCTTGTTTGCATGCGAGGACAGAGAACTATTTTTGCTTGGGGGCCTTGCTTGTTGGCCATGCTCTATCATCAGTTACATGAGGTTTTCTATCATCAGGGGCACAGTATCAGTTGCGGCACTACCCTCCTAATGATCTAGGTATGGGAGCGCATTCCTGTGTTTCAACCACCGGTGCAAATTCAGTAGCTAGGTGATGGGATGTCATATGATTACTTGAATGTGGGATCTTTTAGCTAGACTCACATGGGAGATACTGGGTACTAGCGTCATTGTATTGATATGATGATTAGTTTTGTTTGGAGACCCTACAGATATTGTGCTTAGTGGTCAGATGAGGATGGCCACTTGTCCTTTTGCAGATAGTTCCAATATCTGATTGGCCACACGGTACAGACTCAACAAATTATCAAGATGTACCTGCCCCAATGGGTACTATGGTAGTTTGGGGAGCAGCAGGCTATGCCAGTAGGTACGACAGAGTATGCTCGGTCTTCTAGGGAGACCATGTGGGGGCCACCCATATCAATTACAGTGGCCAAGCAGCAAGTTGATAGCTTGGTGGAAGTTCAGTGGGTATGGAGAGGGGGTCCAGCAGATCCAAGGACGTCTGTTGAGTTTGACACCTAGTGGCAAGTTCACAGGCCCATCCCTTTGATAGATCTGGATGGTCCGTTGTTGATAGATTGAAGGTCAGTCATTCCATGGATTCTGAGGAGAGGTCGGGGTGGTAGAGATGGAGGGAGAGATGGCATAGGTGTTGGGGGTAGAGATGGAGGTAGGGTAGGAGGAGGTAGAGATGGGGGAGATGGAGGGGGTGGGGGAGATGGAGGAGGTGGAGTGGATGATGGGGGTGGAGGAGATGGGAGGGGTGTGAGGAGGAGGAGGGATGGCAGAGGGAAGAGGCAGCCCAAGAGAGTCAGGCAGAGAGTGGGTGGTGTACCATTGTCACCCATTCAGGAGGAGGGGGAGGAGAGAGAGCTGGAGGTGAGGGCCAAGGAGGTCAGAGGGGGTGAGGAGGAGGTGGAGGTGGGGGTTGAGGAGGAGGCCAAGGTGAAGGTGGAGGAGAGAGTAGAGGAGGATCCACTTGTTGAGGGACACCCTCTTGACATAGATGTGGAGGAGGTCAGAGCCGAGGAGGAGAGAGATGAGGAGGAGGAGGAGGATGAGGCGGATCAATGATTGCGCAAGAGCATGATCTTCAGGGATGATGAGGGTGACAGATCACCCATTTTGCCTACTAATGCCACCATTGATCAATGGATCACAGACTTGTAGAGCAGACTAGATGAGGCCTTGTCTCAGAACAAGGCCTTAGCAGTAGAGTTAGAGGTCACCCGGGTGGAGAGAGATCAAGATGCTCTTCGACGGCAGGAGTCAAAGCGGTGGGTGACAAATATTTTTGAGTTATGCTTAGGGCTGACAGGAGATATGGCCAGAGAGTTGGCCAGGATGGTAGAGACCAAGGGGCAATACAAGGCTTTATATGAGCAGGTCATTCCACCATATCGACGAGACCCAGGTTTGTCTTGATCCTACAGTAGGACAAGTAGTGGCAGCTAGACACATAGCAACAATATGTCTCATAGTAGTAGTCACACTGGTGCTGGGGGGTCCACTACATCAGGCCAGTCCTCAGGCCATAGAACTCATAGCTCACATAGGCATTCATCAAGTCATAGTCATAGGTCAAAGCATGGACATAGATCAGCGTCAATAGGGTAACAGACATGGTAGAGTCAGGTGCTGATTACTGATCCTATAGTATCTCAGAGTGAGACATAGGAGAGGACACCTATTCAGGTCACTTTTCAGTTGATGGGTCATCCACGGTCACCTCCATGGGACGGAGGGGGGCCATCCTAGGACTTGCTTCTAGACACTTGTATATTTCATATTTGAGCCTGCAAGCTCTATTTTTGGGATATCATATGACTTTATCCTGTGAAATTACATGTTTTTGAGAGTATATATATATGCGATACAGTTTTGATATGGCTTATATCATGTTATGTGTTATGGTATTCTATGCTTTTATGATACTATGAGGTGTATTTATGCTTATATTTATGAATGCAATTATGAATGTGGTTATGTATGCATTGTGTAATGTGATGATGATGTGATTCCTATATGCTGATGTAAATGATGGATTTATGAATGGATGCAAATGATAGTGTTTATGCAATGTGAATTATGGTATTTGATTTATGTAGATGTGAATATGAAATGCTCATGCCATTATGTATGCAACTTTGTTTTATATGTCATAGGATATCATCAGAGAACCATAGAAGAAAAGACGAAGATGGATGTTAGTGCAAAGAAAGATATGCATGTTAGTGCGAAAATTAAAAAAAATCCTTCAAAGCTTTGCTATAATGCTATTCTAGTTATTGCTCTTTAATCATCATTGGGCGAAAATGTCATGATGGTCGAAAAACACTATGATATGACATAGATCAATAGTGTGCAAGGTCGAACCATCACGTAGATCAGTAGTCACAGACAAAGGATGATCATGACTCATGCAAGGAACACAATTGCCCCTAGTCACTTTGTCATGACTAAGCGCCAAAAAAACAAGACCAATCATGAGATGTTGCTACTTCTCTAAATCCTGATGATAGGACATCTTGAGAAACTAGCCACATGATAGTAAAAATAGACAGTAAAATCATTGTACTACGTCGTTGCTTCTCTAAATCCTGAAGTCAAGACATCCTAGAGAAACTAATAGTAGAGTGATAAGAAGACAAGGATAATCATCATGATATGTCATGGTTCCTAGGAAATAAGGAACTAATATCATGATAATCATCAAAAGACAAAAAAAAGATTACCAAGTGTTTTCCAAGTGTTTTAATGTCAGGTGTTGCCAAATGTCGAGCGATATCAAATTCAGGAAGGACACATCTTGAATGACATTGATATCTAGGAGATCGATTCTCGAAGTTAGGAGAATCCATAAAAATGCTAGATGATGATGATGATGGTTAGGAAGGACACTTCCAAAAGCATATAGAAGTGATGAGAGTTTCCTTTTAGAAGGACACATCTAAAGAAGAACCCAAAGCTTTGCTATGATAAATTGTCTTTATATGATTTTCACTACATGTCATTGTTGACATGCTGAATTAACTTAAAGTGTTTGACGAAACAGATTTTTGGTAGATTGATAATTCCAGATTGACATAAGATTCAATTGAATTAAAGATAGTTTGACATGTGTGAGTGTGTAGTTCCATGAACCCTAATGGACTGACCTAGTGCGGCCTCGGGGGTCCATAGATTGATGGCCTTGCCTACGTCATGCACTCAGAGACCTCGTAACTCAACACGACCAATGAAATTGTTCGAAGGACAGAAGCTTGAATCATGATTTATTTTGTGCCAAACCTAGAGGGACTGACCTAATGTCTCGGGGATTCAAAGTTGAATCTTGCCTACGTAGCAAATGCACAGAGACAATGTAGTTCGGACATGGACAAAATTGATTGATGTGACTGATTGAATTGATCAGATTGAATTTGATTTTGGATTTTGACATTGATTTGGATGTTTTTGTATTTTCTCAGGATGCTTTTTGATTTTTAGGTCTTTTTTCAAGACTTTTTCCAAATTTTTAGGATTTTTTCAGGACTTTTTCAGATTTTTAGGATTTTTTAAGGACTTTTTAAGAATGCAGGATCATGTACGATACCCACTGTAGTTGCATGATAAAGGTCTTGACCCCAGATAGAGTGGGAATTATCTGAATCCAATGATATGGAGATAAGCAAACAAAAGGAAAGGATATGCAAGGGATGATGTCAACCAAATGCTAACCATGGTCGGAATTGACAGGACTTAGGATGGATGAATGTGCCAGGTCTTTGTGATTATGACAAATGGATAAAGGTTGATTTGAGTGACAATAGATGGTGAAGCAATGATCGACTACGCATGGCGCCTGTTTGATAGGTTTTCACCATGGTACTTATCCAAAGCGCCTGTTTGCCAGGTTTTCACTATTGGATGAATTCATTTCTTTTTACTATTTTTCTATTTTTATTTTTTATTTTTGGTGTCACCAAGACGTCTATTTTCCAGGTTTTCATCAAGGGATGATTTTTTTGTATTTTTCAATTTTTTTGTATTTTGTAGGTTTTTAGCCTAGCTCTCTGATGCTATGTGTAGAATTTTATCAGATGTAAGTTGTTAATGGGTTTTGTCATTTGTTCTCCATTAGGTGTGGCCAACTGATAAGCTCCAAAACCAAATGTGGCAGTAATGATATAAGGACCCAGCCAATTAGCCTCAAACTTGCCAGGCTTTTCACTGTTCGCCTGATTTCTGGGGTTCTGCATGAGAACCAAGTCACCGATTTCAAACTTTCTCACCATGAATCTTTTGTTATAGCTTTGGCAAAGATGATTTTGATATTCCTGTAAATGATTTAAGGCATTTTGTCATCTTTCTTGTAACATTTCTAGCTCATGTAGGCGAGTATGTCTGTACTCTTCATCATCAATCATTCCTTTCGAAGAGACTCAGAGAGAATGAATTTTTACCTTGATGGGTAATATGGCCTCCGATCCATAGACTAGGGAAAATGGAGTAGCTCCAATGGGGGTACAAATGCTGGTACGATAGGCCCATAAAGTAGGATTAAGTTGTAGGTGCCAATCTCAGCTAGCTTCATTAATGGTCTTCTTCAGAATGCGAAGGATTTTTTTATTTGATGCCTCAGCTTGGCCATTACCTTGTGGGTAGTAAGGGGTGGAAAAATGGTGTTGGATGTGGAAATGCTCACAGAGCTCACGAATGTCCTAATTTTTTAATGAACTACCATTATTTGTGATTATGGATTGTGGGACACCATACCAGAAAATGATGTAATTTAGGATGAACTTGGATATTTGTTTACTGGTGACGTAAGTGAGAGGTACGGCTTCAATCCACTTAGTAAAATACTCAGTGGCAGTGATTATGAATTTATGGCCATTAGAAGAGGATGGATGGATCTTACCCATGAGGTCGAGTCCCCATTGTGCGAAAGGCCATGGAGAGGTGATTGGTCTCAATTCCTATGCAGGCACATGAATCAGGTCACTATGCACCTAGAATTTCTGATATGTTCTGACAAACTGAAGAGCATCCTTTTCCAATGTCGGCTAGTCGTATCCCTGTCTGGTGACTTTCCTAGCTAAGGTTGGACCACTCGAATGAGATCCACATAAACCCTCATGTACTTCTCATAAATTCATTTGGGCTTCACCAATGTCAAGACAACGAAGAAGGTTGTTGTCAAAGCCATGGCGATATAAGGTGTCACTAATGATGGTATGTCTAGCCGCTTTTCGGATAAAGGATTTTTATTGGTTATTAGGCAAGTTGGGTGGGAGGGTTTGGGATTTTAGATAGTCATATATGTCTTGATACCAAGGCGAACTGGGACCAACAATCTCGCACACCATTTCTGACTCTGAAATATCATATGTAGGCATCAACAACTGTTCCACCAAGAATTCAAATTGTGACACATTCTTAGGGATGTCTAGGAGAGATCCAATGGTAGCCATTGCATCGGCCACCTTATTTTGTGTCCTTGGGATTTTTTCAAATGCAATCATTTCAAAATACATTAGGAAACTATCCACCATTCATTTGTAAGGAAGAAAATTCTCATCTTTTGTGTCATAGTCATCATTCACTTGATTGATGACCAACTGAGAGTCCCTGAATACGAGCAATGTTTGAATTTTCCATTTAATTGCTATTTTGAGACATGTGACCAATGCCTCATATTCTGCAATATTATTTGTACAAGGGAAGGCAATCCAAAATGATTTAGCAATTGAATCCCCTTGTGGTGTGATAAATAATATGCCAACTCCTAAGTCATGACCAGTGTGGAATCCATCAAAGTATAGTTTCTGTGGTAGAGTTGGTTCTGCATGAAAAATAGACTCATCTAGAAAATCAATTATCAGCGGATGAGTGGCTTGGATTGGTGCATCTTCTAGTTGATCTGCTATTACTTGACCTTTTATTTCTTTGTGCTCCACATATTGTATGTCATACTCACTTAATATCATGACCCACTTCGCCAAACGACCTATCAATGCTGCTTGACTTAGGAGATATTTTAATGGGTCAATCTTTGCTACCAAATGTGTTTGATGGCTCAACATATAATGTCTTCATTTTTGTGCCGTGAAAACAACTGCAAGGCATGCCCTTTCAATGGTTGTGTAGTTGAACTCATATCCAATTAGTGTGTGGCTGATGTAGTATATGGCTCTTTCTTTTTCTTCATGGTCATTTTGTGCCAATAATGCCCCCAATGCATTTGTTGTTGTGGAGACATACAAAATTAATGGTTTTCCCTCAATAGGCGACATCAACACTGGTGGTGTCAATAGATATTCTTTTATTTGTTCAAAGGCTATGTGGCATTTATCCATCCATACAAAAGGAATGCTTTTGCATAATAGATATTGGAATAGTTGACACTTGTCTGCTAACTGTGCTATGAATTGATGAATAGACTGCAATCTGCTCTGAAGTGTTCACAACTCACTAATTCCTTTTGGAGGAGGCATGTCTAGAATTGCTTTTACTTTTGTTGGGTCAACCTCAATGCCTCGTCAAGAAACTATGTATCCCAACAGCTTGTCTGAAGTGACTCCAAAGACACATTTCTTTGGGTTCAGTCTAATTTTGTAATCCTCAAGCCATCTAAAAATTTTGTCCAAGACTTTGAGATGTTCTTTCCTTGTCAAAGATTTTTCCAATAGGTCATCCACATAATCTTCCATTAGAATATGTATCATGTCATGGAAGATTGTTGTCATAGCCCTCTCATATGTAGTGCCTACATTCTTTAGGCCAAAAGGCATGACATTCCAACAGTATTTTCCCCAAGGGAAATTGAATGTCATTTTATGTTGATCCTCTGTTGCAATTCAGATTTGGTTATAGCCTGAGAAACCATCCATGAGAGATAACATCTCATACCTTGCCATGAGATCAACAATCATGTCTATATTTGGTAAGGGGAAGTCATCCTTTGGGCAAGCCTTATTCAAATCTCTAAAATCCGTGCAGATACGAATTTTTCCATTTGGCTTTGTAACAAGAACAATAATGGATATCCAATCAGCATAGTCTATTGACCTTATGAACTCAGCATCCAGTAACTTTTTTAGTTCAGCCCTGACAAGTAGTGCAATATGTGGATGCATTTTGTGCAACTTTTGTTTAACCAGCTTCATTCCTGGGATTAAAGGAAGATGATGCAGAACCAATTCGGGATCAAGGCCTAGCATGTCAACATATGACCATGCGAAGTTATTTAAATTTAGGTTTTTCCTCATCTGATAATGATGTGGCCAAGAGAATCATTTTGGGATTCTTTGGTGTGGCTATGTTAACTTTTGTTGTGTCCTCAATAAGTGTAGCTGATTTTTCCTGTGTTATGGGGAGAAAGTCCAATCCTCCATCCTTAGGTGCCTCATAGAGGTTTTCACCTTCGGATGAATCCTTTGTTTTTACTAATTTACTATCAAAAGGTGCCTTATGGTTTTCACCTAAAGACATTTCTTTTTCTTTTTTATTTTTTGTATTTTTGCGATTGGAGGATTGCACAGTCTCCCCGAAGTAAGCTGCACAATCTAGATCAATGGAGAACCCTATTTTGTGATACCCCCATGGAATACCTTCTCTTAGCCCCATAAACTCTGCAATTGCCTCATCATTCTGAAATATGTCCATCACCAGTGGATCTTGTTGGTCCCAGTCGATCAGTTGTGGGAAAACAAAGGGGATTCCATCATTAGTGTTGGTAAAGGATGGGGAAGATGCGAAAAGTGTGCAAATTGATGCCTCAACTGTAAAGACAAAGTTGTCAATTTCTACTTCCATGTCTAATGTAATGGATGGTCCATACTCTGAGTTAGATGAATCAAATTCAAAATCATAATATGGGATAAAATTATCAACATTTTGAGTAGTGGTTGGCATTTTAGAAGTATGGATAGTGGGCTCAGGAATGGGCTGGGATGATTCAAGTATTGCTGATGACACTTTGTGTTCTTCTAGATTCCAAGGAATGCTTACCCATTCCTTATTTTTGGAATGTCTGTCAATAGGGTCAATGTTATATTCTTAGCGAAATCATTCTTCAAAGGAAAGTTGGCTAGGTTCCAAGAATAGTTCATCAATGTCATAATCACTGACGGTTTTGTGAGATCCCCATTCCCATTCATTTGAGTCAGTTTTGGTGAGGGATTCTTCGCATGTCTCAACACTTTTTGTAACTGTTACAACCTTACTTGAAAGTTCAAGGGTACGTTGATCATCAGTTCTGACTTGGTCAAACCCTAGCCCTATGTATCTTGGTCTTGCCATCATGATAATAGGTTCTCATCTTCCATTGTTGTTCTTTCCAAGGCCGCTTGTGCCATCGAAACCTAAGGCTTTGCATATATCATAACCTTTTCCATACAGATGTAGCGGTAGTGGAGATAACTCCATTCGGTCTTTGTAGATCCAGTTATCCATGTCAATGATGACTTCGTTGCCCATATCACCCCACCATGTAAAACACTTTTTGGTGGAACTTTGAAAGTTATTTTGGGCTCAACTGCAAAACATGGTCTACCATAGACTTTAGTGGCTTTGGTATTGTAGTGATATAGCAAGCCATACTCCATTTGAACTCTCCACAACCAAGGTCCTGGATCTGAAGGTCTTTACTTGGGATGGAGGCCGATAAAGATGGTGTGGTAGAAGTTGATGGAATGGATGATTTTTTGAGTGTCGATGGGTCAATGTATTTGGATGAGGTGGAAGATGAGGCTTCCCGATTGATGGGTACCCGGTGCTCAGTAGTAGCTCGCAAGCTGGTACAGTATTGAAATGGATCAGGATCTCTGGGGATAGTGATATCAGTTCCCTCAAAAGGGAATTTGAGGTATTGGTGGTATGTGGATGGAATAGCCTTTAGAGCGTGAATCCAAGGGCAACCAAATAAGATATTATAGTGTATGTCACGATCCAAGACCTGGCATGTGGTATCTATGATAACTGGTCCTACTCGGAGTGGAATTATAATAACGCTTTTAGAAGCACGTTCTTCATCATCGTATGCCTTGATGACAATGACTTTGCTAGCATCTACACATGCATCAGAGAAACCAAGAGCTTTGGCCAATTTTAGAGAGCAGATGTTCAATCCTGCCACGCCATCTACTAGGACTCGTCTAACCTTATGCTTGTGGACAAAGACTTCAATGTGAAGGGCATCATTATGCGATGGTTTGGGCGAGGAATAGTCATTGTCCGAAAAGGTGATGTGATGAGGTGAATTCAAGTATCTAACCATAGTATCAAAGTGGTTGACATCGATGTTGGTTGGGAAAGATGACTCTTGTAGTACTTTATCTAGGATGGCCTTATGTGGAGGTGAAATATAGCGCAGTTCGAGAATGGATATTTGAGCAAGTGTTTTATTAAACTGCTCAATAATGTTGAACTCTAATTTTGTATTGGGCTGTCTGGCAGACGAACCAAGTATGGTGATTTTCAGTTGACATGCAAAAGGGCCTGGGATGGTGACCTTGCCTTTACATGTGGTTACATTGCATTATGGGGCCTTTTTAATGTTAATGGTCTTAACACATTCATCTTCATCAGTAGCGCGAAGATTGGTTATAATAATACCATCAGAATAATTGTATGTAGGATGAATAGTATTATAGGCTAGACGGATGTGGTTGGCTTGATTGTTGGTATTCTTTGTGCCAGATGAGGACACTTTACCATGATCCTGCAGTGGTTTTTTATGTATGGTATGATCCGCATTAGATGTAAATGATTGACCACCCAACTCAGTGGTGTGGTTCTCTATGAAGTCTTGCACCAGATTTCTCAATTGATGGCAAGAGGAAGTTTTGTGCCCTTTGGCATGGTGGTAATCACAAAATGAACTATCATCCCACCATGATGGCTTGAATTGACCAAGGTCATACAATTTTGGCTTTTCTAGCATTATGATGTCGTTTTGAAGTTTCTTCAAGAAAATTTCAATAGGTTCACCCAAAGGGGTGTATGTGTGTTTTTGGAATTTTTAGGGTTGATGCAACTGCCTTTGATTAGATTCAGCACGATTGCTTTGGATAGCATTGGCAGTTGGTGTCAGTGTAGTTACAGGTGCATTTTGATTTTGTACTCCTTTGATTGTGAGTACATGACCTGTTGCATTGACGGTTTTTGTATCAACTACATCATCATTTGTGATGTGCTTGTTCTTAACCCAGTATTTGGTTTTGTCATTTGAGCTACTTGGGTTATTATTTGTGGTAGTGTTGATAGTTTTGCCACCATATTTTAATTTTCCTTTGGCAATCAAGGCTTTCTCAAGTTGAACACCCTTTTCAACAAGGTCAACAAAAGTGGTGCAACAATGGACTTATAGGCCATACCTTAGCGGTCCTAGGAGAGTTTGTACAAACATGGTGACTTTCTCCTTTTTAGGTATTTCTACCAGACACTTGATTGCTAATATTCTCCATCTTTGAAAGAATGGAATGAAAGTCTCTCCTGCATCCTCTTGGGTAAGTCTGCATAAGGAGGCAATGTCAATATCCATGTCAATGTTATAGGCATAGTTTTCAACAAAATTGTTTGCCAATTCATCCCATGTTTTGATTCCCTTAGGAAAAAGCGAGAACCATTCTAGTGCATGACCTATGAGACTTCTAGAAAAGAGTCTCATGAGATAAGTTTGCTCATATGCAATGTCCATGCAACTAGTGGTGAATTCTCTTATGTGTTCAATGGGGTTTGTTTTTCCTTTGTACTTGGGAAAATGAGGTACCACATATCCATGAGGAAAGGGTGGCATATACAAGGTTGTGTCAAATGGATATGGACACAAGTCATGTGACAAGTATGACTTTTTATTGGATTTCTGCAAGGTCTCGACTTGTGTTGGAAGAGCAGTGAGTTGTTGTGTGAGTGCTTCCACCATGGGATGGTTGGTAGCATCACCTATGTTGGTGATAGGGGCAGCTTGAGTCCCCAGTTGTTGCGATGAGATGTGTTGATTTGGAATGGGTTGTCAGTGAGAAAAATGAGTGTTTTGGTTATGCAGTTGTTGGAAATGAGTGTTTTAATGAGGGATGTGCTGTTGTGTATGGACTTGAGAAGCGTAAGTGGGGATGTGATATCCTGCCATGTTGGACTGAATTTGAGGACCTTGCTGTTTTGATTTTGTTGATGTCCAAATGGAGTGAAGGATTGAGGACCTTGTTGATGCCCAAATGGAGTGAAGGATTGAGCACCTTGATTGCCTTGCCCAAACAAGAGATTGTGGCCTTGAGGAATGTTGGTATTCACCTATGAGGAAGTGGATTGGGTGCCTTGTATGGTAACTCTTCATTTAATTCTCCCAAAAGGGTTGGATGAGTTAGTTGCCATAGCATTTGAAGAACCTAATAATAGGTTTGTTGATGTACTCATGGAACTAGATGTAGTTCTAAAGAGGTTTGATGTTGTTACCCCCATTGTTTGTGAAGGGATGGTGGATGTTTGTTGGGGGATGGATTGTGATGTGGTGTTGGTTTGGGAAGATGATCCCCCAATAGATGTTGTGTTGGTTGTGGTGGTAGTATGACCAAGGGAGGTAGCATTGATTATGTTGATGACATTTTTTGAAGAGGCTCCCATGGAAGAATTGTGTGATGGTGGAGTGCGAGAAGTTGCTCTAAGAGTGTTAAGATCAAATCCCTTTGGTAACTTAGCCCCTTGGTCAAGGAGCATAGCTAGGAATCTAGAAGAGTCATTTAATACTACTTCTTCTACAAAAGTAGCAACTTCTGGATGTTGAGCAGCAGCTAATACGTCTTCTTCAAAGACATCCCCATTTTGATCCCATCAGATAAATGGTTCAAAAATATGTGATGGAGATGATGGGATGTTCATCTCACTAAAAGGATTCATATTGGAATTTCCCATGTCAAAACAAGGATTGTTCATGGCATTAGGGAATGAATCCATTCCAGTTGTGAACTCAAGAAAGTTGGTGTCTTGTCTAAAAGAATCCATGAGTCTTTTCTTTTTCTACAACCTAGTTTCAACTTGGGATGATGGAGAAAATGATCTAAGTATGATACTATGTTTTTTGGTTCCTTTGGCTTTTTAAAGGATGCTATGAAATGCAAGTGAGACTAAAGAATTTTGAATGCAAATGGTGTGACACTAAATGGGGATTCCAAATGATATGCAATAAAGGATCCTAAGATGCACTTACTAGTGAGAGATCTAAAGAGGACAACTTGGGAAAAAAAAGTTTTTTTGCAATGATTCAAGTTTGGGAGACGAATGGACCATAAAGGACTATAAATAGGACAAAGTGAAATTTCCACACTAGACTATTGAGTGGGAAATTATTCACAAAATATTTGACAAAGTGACAAAGGTAATTGGGTCCAATGATAACCTATTATTGAATGCAAAGTTTCGACAATGAATGGTAAGAGTCAACTCCTAAAATTTGCAAAAGTAAGTGTCTAAGGAGATGGTGAAGCTATCAATGCAATCTAATGGAAAGCCAAATGGAAACCTATTGTGAGCCTAAAATGGTACCTAAACTGCAATGTTTGATGAAAGTTGAGCAATTTAGAGTATAGTTTGAACTATAATAGTGAAGGAAGACTTGATTGAATTGTAGAAAAGTTGTGGACTTTCAGTTTTTGATTGTGAGAGATTGTTTTGATGTTTTTAGCAAATGCGTAGCAGCAAATGCGATATGACAGAGAAAATGTGGCTCATAGAGTCGAATGCGGTTTAGAAACTGTCGATTGCGACACAGTCTAGTGAATGCGGGTTGATAACTATCAAATGCAGCTCTACATATTTCAATTGTGGCTCATCAAAGCGAATGTGGCTCAGGATAATTCAAATGAGGCTTGATATCTGGTGATTTTGGTTTATCAGATTGATTGCATCGCAATGGACAATTTTTTAGAAAATCAAACACTTTTTTGCAGATTTGACAATTTTTTTTATCCAGATTTTTGGTGTTAAATTTGTTGAAGTCTATTTGAAAACAGTTGGAATACACATTGAAATTAAAACATTAAGTGTATGTTCAAGTAGACTCACTCTTATTAGTCAAAGGGTCATCATAACAATCACAACCCACAGCTTAAAATCATGTCGACTCACACAGCCATGTCACCCCCTAGAGGGTGCCCATGTTTTTGTCTTTTCTAGGTGCGTATTCATGGTGACGGAAGTGGATACCGAATCCCTTGAGAAAACAGTCCATGGTGATTATATAGTGAGTGTCTTGGGGGGAGATTCTTCCCTCCCCTTGCACTATGATTGAAACAATGTCTGGATATTGACATGACTAGCTTCTACACTATGGTTCTTAGTCAAGGTTTCCGTTCGGCAAGAAAAATGATAAACTCCCTTAGGAGACCTCCCAACCTTTAGAACAAAGGTTTTGGGGATGGTTATCTTGCACACTGCCATCGAATTGCGGACTTTCCCAGAATTGGGTTTTGATTATAGTGGGTTGGAAAACTTGGCTTTGGTTGTTCCCACTTAGGTCATCCCCGTAGGGTGAGTACCTTTTCCCACTATGGCAGGCCTTCTAAAGGTTGTAATAAAACATGAAATGCATGAAAATAAAAAATGGACAAGTCTAAATTTTTGATCACCCAGTAAAGGGGAGAGCATAAACCTATTATCCAACAAGCACAGTAAACAAATATTCAATTTTAAACCCAAATGAAAGTTTTCTATTCTAAGTGAAGATATTGTTTCACCAAAAATATGGGGTTCATTTTAACCAAATAGAAGTAAAGTGTGGTGACTATCCTAGATTGATAAATTGCAACTTACATTTTCTATCATAGGATTGGTAAATTCATAATTAAGTGTCTATCCTAGGGTTGGTTTATTTTAAACCCAAAACTAGAAAAACTGGTTGCGGATGCATTGGATCTAGATTACAATTGAATAATGTAATTTACTAGTCACTTGCGACACAAAATGGCAAATGTGGCTCGGTAGATGCGTCGCATCAGATGCGGCTCGGCAGTTGCGGCTCGGTAGCTACAGTTCGGGTTTTGCCTGTCAAATGCATTATAGAATGTCACTTGCAGTTCTATGAGTGGTGAATGTGGTGCATCAGGTCAGTTGCATCGCACGCGAAGTCGAATGTGGCATAGCAAAGCGGTTGCGTCGCACGAGAAGGAAAATTTGGTGTTCTATACCTATTCCTGCAAAAATAAAAAATTTTGAGGCCATACAAAACCTACAAAAGTGTGTTAGATATGTCAGGTTCACCAATGTAATGATGCTATTTTTCTACAAGATCAACAAAGGATTAGTAATACTCGCATGTTAATAAAAAAAATCAAACAATGAAATACATTAGAAAATAAGGGAAAAATGAATGAAACTGGAATAGCCTCACCCAATCTTCTCTCCTCCATGGTTCACTTTCATTCTACCTCCTCAAGCTTTGGTATGATAAATGGATGCCCTCAGATTGTGTGTGAGCAAAACTCTAAAATGTCTAGTCTTGACAAAGCCTTTAAAGGATTTAATAAATAAACTATATGCAAACTAGAATTCAATCCTAATGTGCAAGTAATAATAGAAGCCTAAGATGATATGGTAATGAAGATAATGCAATTGTTAAAATAATAAGAGATAATAATCATTCATCGATCCCAAAAATGAGATCAAGATTGTCATTTTATAGAAAATGCAATGTTGAATAGACAGACGAGATGAGAGATTGAGGAATGCCCTCAAATCAAAGGTCAAGATTCAATAAGGCAACTCTCAATTAGGGTTAGGGAATAATTCCCACATGTGTGAATAAGATTTAATTAAATGAATTAAATCAAGACTAAATGTGACAGTTGAGATGAAATTAGTAAAAATCAGAAGACAAGAGGATGAGATTTTAGAAAATCAGCAATTTTAGAAATTACTTGATTTGTAGAAGAATAATTCCATTTTGAATTAAATTAATTCAAAATATGGATTTTGTGAGATAAGAAGTAATTGATTTTTGAAATTAATTACTAAATGAAGAATCATTAAGTATGTGAGATATTTTTAAATGATTTTGTTTTATTTAAAAATATAGAAGTGTCACATACAATAATTAAATAATTACAAATAATTATTTAATTTAGAAGTAGTAATTAATTAAATAAATTAGCAAATCTATTTAATTAAGAGGATTTAGGAATTAGTGACACATTAAATAAATATATTTATTTAATAATTAGGAGGACATTAATGATAAAGATTAATTAAATAAATAAGACTTTATTTAATTGTAAGAAGACTTTGATAATTAGTGACATATTAAATAAATAAATAGGATTTATTTATTTGATAATCATGAAGAATGAGAGATTATGAATTAATTAAATAATTATAAATTATTTAATTAATAGTTGAATGTGGGTTAGAAACATAATTAAAATGTAATAATCATGTTATGACGAAAGGTGGTAAAATAGCAGTCGCAGGCTTAAGTCATTTTTAGGTGTCTACAATTCTCTGCTTAGGATCCCACAATATAGGGTCAATAGTGCACTGTTGGCTGCACTAGCTGAGAGATGGCATAGTGAACATAATACCTTTCACTTTCCAATGGGAGAGATTATAGTGACACATGACGATGTCTACAGGATTCTGGGCATCCTGGTAGTTGGTGAGCTTGTGATCTATGATCACAAGGAGATTGGGGGGATTGATGCTTTGCAGAGAGTTTTTTAGGATCGTCATGTGGGCCCTCTATAATTAGTTCTAGCAGGTTTCATTAGTTGATTCCTTTATCTTGATCACAGGTCAAAGGGACTATCAGTAGGCTGGGGTCAGATTCTAGAGGACATGCTCCTCCATCAGACTAGATATGCATGGGGATCATGCATGCTTGCCCATCTGTACCATGATCTTCATCAGGTGGTGTACATGGATGGGAAGAGTATCTCATCTGGAGTTACTCTTCTACATATTTGGGCATGGGAGCACATTTCCATCATTCACCCCATTTTTCGGAGAGATCGCCCATTGGGCTATCCATATGTATACACTTACATAGGTCCCCTTGTCCAGATGATGTTGGGAAAGTTAGAGTACTAGAGGAGGATATTGGATGACATGGATACCATCATTTGGAGACCATATCTTGACTGTGAGGCATGGGATGAGGATAACATAGAGCTTCCTTATTGTGGGATAGCTAGATATATGATTGGTCATACTCCCTTCATCATTGAGCAGTTTTTTGTTATGAGAGTACTCAAGTAGTATGGACAGGTACAGATGATGCCATAGGGTGTGGCTCACTATGAGAGATGCCATGAGGATGTGCCAAAGTGGGGGTCATTTATCACTTTTGAGGCAACGAGGGCTGACTATATAGATCTACAACTAGAGTTTTGGGATATTCATTATGAGGTTATAGATGCTCACATGATAGATGACTATGTTGCCTACTTCTATGCACATCCATTTCTGAGGTTGACCAATCCAGATGAGCCTACCCCACCATTAGGTGGACCAATTATATGACAGGCACGACGGAAGCCACTGGCACAAGTAGAGGTAGGGTTGCCATAGGGTCAGGCACAGGTAGAGGATATAGGTGGTGTGGTGATGGAGGTGGATGAGGCTTATGATGATGGGGATGATGGAGGTGGTGGGGGTGGACAAAGATTCTTCTTTGATATTCCTTTCAAGATGAGGCCTCAGACATCTAGAGTGGTGGACCAGCCGAGTACTTTGACTCCACGCATCACAATCAGGGCTCCTTCTCAAGGACAACTAGATAGTTTGCAGGTATAGGTTTAGACTCTTCAGAGTAGTATGTCATAGGAACATGTTACCATTAGCCAGCTACAGGAACAAGTTGCACAACCACCACCTTGTGACCCACTAGTAGCTCAACTCACAACAAAGTGAGACAGTTTTAGAGAGCGGTGCATTCAGGAAGAGGGAGTAGCAAAGAGACTCCTTAGGTCAGTTGAGAGCACCTCCATTGGAGAGGTTGTGGCAGAGGGACTAGAGACTGATCGAAAGGCTGAGTACTATAGGATGAGATACTTTGAGGTAGTGGCGCCTGAGTGGAGGATTGCTTACACAGAGTTAGGTACCCAGTCATGGACTCACTCACGCAGTCATACCAGGAGTGCCGCCAAGAGTGTGGGACATCCAGGCAGTAGAGAGATTAGGGCTTCTAGTAGCAGAGATCTTGCGAGACCTACCACCTCAGGAGGAAGCAGTAGCCATGTTCCAAATCCGGATTCCCCTTAGTGATGAGTGATTGATATATCCTTCTATTGTATTTTATATATCTTGTTTAAACTTTTGATATCCTTGTACACTTGGACAATTCTTTTGATGATATTTATGATATGCAGTGGTGATTCAATATGCATGTGTTATGGATTCATGTATGCATTTTATTTCTATATGCTTTATTGTTTGATGATTTCTCTGATGATGATTATATGCACTTTGATATGAATAGCAAATGATGATGTTTTTATGTTATGCAATGTATGATTCTGATGATGATGATGTAATGATGATATGATGTAATATGCTTTATTGTGAAAATAATTTCTAACATGATGATATGTTTCCATATGAATTATTTTCCTATATGATGTATGTAATGAATGAAATGGATGCATCTTTCTTTTATCAATGTGTTTATGCAAATGATGTGAAATGAATGATAATGAAATGATATGCACATGATATGAAAATGATATGATATAAATTAAAGATGGATAATGATCATGATGAACTAAATGAGAACAAATAATGATTATAATGATCATAATGAGAATGAAATGAATTGATGTGACAATGGAAATATGCAAATGAAATGATAATGATAACATAAATGAATAATCATGACGAAATGAGATGCAATAAATGATAATGTAATGAGATGTAATAAATTTCCAAGTGTACTCAATTGCTGTCTTATAAGATATATGAAAAAATTTCCAACCACAAAAAATCTACTTAGACAGCCCCCGAATGCAAATTTAAATGAATCATGCAATCCTAGAATGCAGTAATGAACCATTCTCCTATTTTTCATTCCATGAGCCAATGTTGTGCGTGATTTTCATCATTGAGCCTTTTGATATGTTGAAAGTTAGTACAAGCATCAAAAGGGATATTAGCACCAATGATGACCTGAGTACTTCTTTCATGATGTTTGATGTAGCAAGTTAATACAAGCATCGAGGTATAATTGAACCAAGATGACCTAAGTATTGTTTGCATAAACAGATAAAAGTTAACCATTTTCCTATGCAAATTACGAAATGTCATCAATGATACATTTTAGAGCATGTCCCATGACAAATTTTCACAATACTAGTGATTAGCTTATAGACAAAAAGAAAAGAAAAATCATACTCCTTCCTTGTGATTCTAGTCTAGTACATCATTGAACAACTCCAAAGATATGATGTCATCAAACGCCAAAACAACAATTCAACTTATGCTTTAAGTTTTTCATTCATTTTATTTAGATTAAGATCATCCAATTTGTTTCAATTTTCTATCACATAGTTGTTTTAGACCGAACTTTGAATGGATAAGTTCGTTGTTTATGATATTCCAATGCTTGACACATTTTTTTGTTTGTCTACCAAAAAGCTCGAAGAAGCGAATCTTCCCCAATGACCCTACACTCTGAATCATGTTAGGCACAAACTACTGGTAAGGATAACATTAATCATCAAGCCATGATGAAATCCTTGTTGTTTCAAGGAAATGTTGGGACAAATGATGCAGATGTGATGGCCAAGCATGTATGTGAAGCCGATGAAAGATGGATATACACAATGTATCCTAATAGATGAGAGAGACAAAAAAATCACAAACAATGCTTGTTTTGCATATTTTTACCATTTGTTTTTATTGCACTTTTTCTCAATTTTATGATTTTTTTTTTTGTTACCAAGACACCTGTTTGCCAAGTTTTCATCAAGGCAAAGATTTTTTCTCTTTTTGATTTTTTTTTTATTTTTGCTCTTTTTGTATATTTCCAGGACTTTTTATAATGTTTTTGATATTTTTTAGGACTTTTAATATTGTTTTTAATATTTTTCGGGACTTTTTATATTGGTTTTGATATTTTTAGGCATAAAACTTCTTCAGGTGAATGTTGTTGGTCGGTCTTCAAACACGTCCCCTTCTAATGTTGACAACTGATATGCCCCCGATCCATATGTTGCAGTGATAACAAACAGGTCAAACCAATTAGGCTCGAACTTTCCTTTCTTTTCCTGATCCTGCTGATTATGAGGGTTTTATTTGAGAACCAAGTCACCCACTTGAAAAGCATGTGGTTTGACTCTATGATTGTAGCTATGTGATATAACTTGTCGATATCCCTTTAAATGATTAACTAAAGTTTGACATCGTTCATCAAGCAGTTCTAGCTCTTGCAACCTTGATACTATATAATCTTCATCATTTATTATCCCCTTTAGTGATACTCGAAGTGAGGAAATCTCAACTTCTAATGGAAAAATAGCTTCTTCTCCATAAACCAAAGCATATGGGGTAGAACTTGTTGGTGTGTGAATACTTGTTCTATATGCCCATAATGTTGGATTTAATTGGACATAGCAATCATGACTTGCCTCATTCACTGTTTTCTTCAAAATCTTCAAAATTGTTTGTTTTGAAGCCTCTGCTTGACCATTTCCCTATGAATAATAAGGTGTAGATAACTTGTGTTGGATGCAAAATATTTCACAAAGTTCATCAACATCCTGATTTTTAAAAGGTCTTCCATTGTTTGTAATAATGGAGTTGGGAATGCCATACTGACATATGATATAGTTCAAACTGAATGAGGATATTTTTTTGCTAGTAACAGTTGTTATGGCAACAACTTCAATCCACTTAGTAAAATACTCAGTGGCTATGATAATGAACTTGTGCCCATTTGAAGATGATGGATGTATCTTCCCAACCAGATCCGATCCCCATTGAGCAAAAGGCCATGTTGTGGTGAAGGGTTGTAATTCCTGAGCAGGAGCATGAATGAGATTCCCATGAATTTGAAAATTTTCACATTTCTTAACAAAGATTAATGATTCTTTTTCCATGGTCAGTCAGTAGTAACCTAGTATTACAAGTTTCTTTGCTAAGGTTAGTCCACTTGAGTGTGTCCCACAAATGCCGCCATGTACCTCTTGTAAGGCCTTTTCCAATTCATCACGTTCGAGACATCTAAGGAGGGTACCATCAAGACCATGTAGGTATAAGAAGTCAAAAATTAAGGTGTAATGAGAGGATTGACGTATGAAATTCCTTTTTTGATTTCTAGACAAGTCTAAATGTAAAATTGTATTCTTTAGGTAAGTATATATTTTTCCATACAAGGGAGAATTAGAACTGGTTGAGTGGTAAATGATTTGGGTTTCTAGATTGTCGTAGGTGTGAGAAAACAATTGTTCCACCAGGAAGTCGTACTATTCTTGATTCTCTAACAACTGGAGTAGTGATGCGATTGTAGCCATGACATCCACAGCTTTATTATCAGTACGTGGAATTTGTGTGAACTTGATATCAACAAAGTATTTCTTTAAATCATCCACCATCCTTTTCTAAGGTATTAAATTTTTATCCTTAGTTTGATATTCATCATTGATTTGATTGATTACAAGTTGTGAATCACCAAAAACTTGTAGGTCTATGATTTTCCAGTCTACTATAATTCTCATGCCAATTAACAACGCCTCATACTTAGCTATGTTGTTTGTGCAAGGGAACATTAGCCAATAAGATTTTGGAATTGTATGTCTTTGAGGTGTAATGAAAATAATCCCTGCCCCCGAGCCATGTTGAGTGTAGGAACCATCAAAATAGAGTGCCCATGACTGCTTAATAGCTGTTGTGAATACATCAGCGTCAAGAAAATCAATGTGTATTGGATGTTCTGCTTGCATTGGTGATTCTAACAATTGATCTGCTATTACCTATCCTTTTATAGCCTTCTGATCCACATAATGAATGTCAAACTCACTCAGGATCATGACCCATTTAGCCGACTGCCAATTAAAGTTGCCTTACTTAGAAGATACTTGAGTGGATCAATCTTAGCCACAAGCTTTATTGTATGAGTTAGCACGTAGTGTCACAAATTTTGAGAAGTAAACACTACTGCTAAGAAATCTTTTTCAATGAAGGTATAATTTATTTCATGGCTTGTCAAAGTTTGACTAATGTAATATATTGCTCGTTCCTTTCCTAAGTTGTCTTCTTGTGCCAATAATGCTCCTAAGGACACCACCATGGTAGAAATATACAATATGAGAAGTTCACCTTCTACTGGTGGAATCAACACTGGTGGAGTCATTAGATAATGCTTTATTTGATCAAATAATGTTCACATTTGTCTTCCCATTTAAATGGAACATTCTTATGTAATAGATGAGTAAATGGTAGACTTTTATCCGCTAGTTGCACAATAAATCTCCTAATGGATTGCAACCGTCCCTGTAATGAGCGTAATTGACTGATATTCCTTGGTGGTGGAATATCGATAATTTCTTATACCTTTGTTGGATCCACTTCAATTCCCTTTGCTAACACAATATATCCTAGAATGTTTCCAGATTTCACCCCAAAGATGCATTTCTTTGGATTAAGTCTCACTTTGACTTTTTCCATCCTATTAAATTTTTTAGATAGGATATCTAAGTGTTCTTCTCTTGTGTGTGATTTGGCTAAAAGATCGTTGACATAATCCTCCATGAATGTGTGCATCATGTCATGAAAAATGGTAGTAATTTCTCATTGATAGGTAGCTCCTGCATTCTTGAGTCCAAACGGCATTATATTCCAACAATATGTACCCCAAGGACATGTGAATGTTGTTTTATCCTGATCTCCAGGTGCAATCTTTATACGGTTGTATCCAAAAATTCCATCCACTAGTGAGTACATAGCATGGCCAGCAGCCAAATCTATAATCATATCTATGTTTGGGAGAGGAAAGTCATCTTTAAGCCATGCTTTATTTAAATCCTAGAAATCTGTACAAATTCTTATCCTTCCATCTGGCTTTGATATAGGCATGATATTGGAGATCCATTATGCATATTCTATAGACCAAATTAATCTAACATCTCAAAGCTTCTTTAACTCCTCCTTAACCAATAATGCAACATGTGGATGCATTTTTCTGAGTTTCTGCTTCACAGGTTTTTCCCCTAGCATGATAGATAGATGATGCATGATGAGATCTGGGTCTAATTCGGGCATATCTTTGTAGGACCATGCAAAATTGATTTGTTTGTTCTTTAGAAATTCTGTGAACCCTGGGATTTCCTCTTTTGTTAATGATGCAGCCAATTGTAAGACTTTGGATTGTTCCATAGTACCTAAATTGATCGCCGCTGTCAGTTCTATTAGAATAGAAGACCTTTCCTAATAATTTTCTAGGAGAGTGTCAAGTTTCCCATCTTCCAGTTCCTTTGAAAGGTTTTCACCATTAGATACACTTTTTATTTTTCTCTTTTCATGATCTAATACTACCTTTGTTAGGTTTTCACCATTAGATCTTTCTTTTATGTTATTAATTTCATAGCTGAGAAACTTGGTACTTTCCTGTCAAAAAGTTTGATCTTGTGATTCCCTGGTGGAACTTGTTTCTGATTGGGATGAAGAAAGGAAGTTTATGATGGTTTTTTCATTTGCAAAAGTTTGGATATCAATTAGTACAATTTTTTCCCGATCAATGAGTTTGAGATGGACCAAAGGAAATGGATCATTAGGTTGCGTAAGGTCAATGGCCGTTAGGGTCATGATGCTATCATTACCTTCATTATGGGAAAGCTCTATGATGGTATCCTCTTGTTGATGATCTGTCTCACTTTGAATTGAATCATCCTGACTCGAGTCATGATTTCTTAGTAGAACATAATCAAGTGGAGGCCTTGAGATTTCCCCTTGTATTAATGTAGGTGTGAATCTTTGTATGAAATCCACCTGTTTATCTCTCCATAATTTATCATCAAAGATGGTGCCCCATTCATATTCATTGGAGTCGATGTCAAAATTGTTTTCTTGAATTCGCAGAATTGTTTCAGCTAACTCCTCATTGGATATTCTTTGTACTACTTCTTCCTCTGTATCCTCACCATATCCTAACCCAATTTTATCCTTTGGGTGCATTGTTTTCACTTGGATGGGTTCAACAATACCCTCCTTTCTTTTGCCTATAGGGCCATTTCCTTCATAACCCATTTTCTGTATTATTGCATAACCTTTTCCATATTGCTCTATGGGTAACTTGACATGTTTACTAATTCTTCTTCATCTTTATAGATCCAATCAAGGATAGATCTATCTTCCTTTTCATTTTCTTTGATAAATATTCCATCAAACTTGGTGATGGGAACTAAGGCTAAAGCTGCTATAGCCTTTTGTATGGATGTTGATGTTTGACCATGAGATCTTGGAGACATGGGTAGGTTAGAGAGACATAAGGAATATTCTCCCACCCCCTTCTCTTTTAATTTTAGCTTGGTGCCAAAATTGCTTATCATTTCTCTTGCTTTTTCATTATATTTGGAGGTAGAAATGGCCAATGCCTCTCTGTTATGTGGAAAAAATGTGTCTTGAGTTGCTCTTAGATTAGAACAAGTTTGACTGCTAATGTAATCAGTCAGTATTGTTACTTTCTGTCCATCACATGGAAAATTCAAGCATTGATGGTAAGTGGATGGCACTGCTTGTATCTCATGGATCCATGGGCGACCCAAGAGTATGTTATAGGATAGATCTTGATCTAGAACTTGACAAAAGGTATTATTCACAATAGGTCCCACTCTGATTCGTAACATGATGAGACCTTTGGAATCTATTTCCTCATCATCATATGCTTTGATTATAATTTTCCTTCGTGGATCTATAGATTCCTCTAAATATCCCAAAGCAAGGACCAATTTCAAAGTACAAATGTTTAATCCAGCTCCCCCATCTATTAGGACACGTCTAATTCGGGCTTTATGAACCATGACCTCTAGGTAAAGTGATGACTTATGCGGATGGGTCATGGATGAGTCATCCTTCTCAGTAAAGGATAAACATGTGGGTGAGGACAAGTGTCCCACCATGGCTTGAAATTTATTGATATCTAGATCAGGAGACACAGTTGTGTCTACAAGTGCCTTTTCCAGAATGTCCTTATGTGTGGGTGATAATTTTAAGTGTTCCAAGATAGAAATTTGGGTCGATGTTTTCCATAGTTGATCGAGAAAATTATATTGACTTGGAGGGGGAATTGTCGCTTTAGATGAACTTCCTTTTATGATGATTTTGGCTTGTCCCCTTGTTGTAGCATTGACCTCTTGATATTCTTGTTTTCCTTTGATTTTGATAGCATTGATTTTTTGATCGTCCATGTAAATATGATTGATAATGGTGTCGTAGACATGATTAACATTCTTGCCTTTGTCACTCAAAGATTCCCATTTTTTTATAATTGGGGAGAGAATCTTTGAATGCCTGCTGGTCATCATTGGTATTATGTCCCTCAACCGTGATGGTACGGTTATCAATCAAATCCTAAACAAGATTCTTTTACCCTTGGAAATTATTTGTCTTATGACCTTTACACCTATGATATTCACAAAAGTGTGTCATTCCATGATGGTGGTTTAACTCGAGTCTCATAATCTCTTTGTGGTGGCAATGTAATAGCATTTTTATTCAACAGTTCTTTAAGGATGGACTCCAAAGACTGGCATCAGGGAGTAAAACTCCGTCAGTTTGAGAAAAATTGATATCTAGGCTCATTCGAATTTTGATTATTTTCAAGATTATTTCCATGATTATTGGTCACATTTCATTGATTGGATTTATTTCCTTGGGTACTAGAATTTCCAGCATTATTGCTGCGTTGAATCCCCGATATATTGAGAATGATAGGCTTTGTATTCACATTGTTAACATCTACTACCCCATCATTCACAACATTTTTATTTTGAGTCCAAAATTGTGACTTGTCGTTGTTGTTACTGTTGGTGTTGTTTTTGTTGTTTTACGAATTTGGACCTTCTTTATCAAGTTTCAGAACTCCACACTTGACCAAGGCACCTTCAATGGTAATTGCATTTTCAATCAATTTTTCAAATGATTGAGGATAGTATAGGTTTAGCCTATAACTCATCTCTTGATTCAAACTATCGATGAAGATCTCCATCTTTTTTGTTTTAGGAACAAGACGGGAATATCTAGCAAACACCCTTCTCCACCTTTGTAAAAATATGGTGAAAGATTCCCCTACCTTTTATTTCACTTTACATAGATCAAGCATGGTTATCTGTTGTTGGATATTGTAGGAGTATTACAATATGAATTTATTTATTAACTCCTCAAATTTCTTGATGGGGGGAGTGATCTTAGAAAGCCACTCCATGGATTGTCCACCCAGACTTCATGGAAACAATTGCATTAAGTAGGTATCTTCATGAGCAAATTCTAAGCTCATATTTTAGAAATCCCTCACATGTTCAATGGGGTCTGTTTTCCCATTATACCTATCAAAATTTGGGATTTCGCAATGTTTTGGAAAAGGAATCATTTCAAGACTCCTGTCAAATGGATATGGATAGATATCATCCAAAACATAGTTCTTTGTTGTACCCCCTTGCATTTCCTTTATTCGCCCTTGCAATGCTTTTATTTGTTGAGTAAGAGCACTAAAATCATTAATAGGGGTTTCAGAATTTTCTCTAAGCCCTTCCATGTTGAAATCAATAGGTAACTTAACTCCTTAATTAGCTAATGAAAGGAAATATCTTTCGTTGTTTCATTCTAAATCTCTTTCCATGAGAGTATGGAATTGGGGATCCTGTTCTACTTCTTGGAAATTTTCTTCTATTATCTTTGTGGTATTCGAATTATGAAAGGGATTTTCTTCCCTATCACCATTCTCACCCATTTTTCTTAATGTACTTTCCCTTTCATCTCCTTCTATGTGCTTTCAAGATCTTGTGATAATAGGCATAAGCTTTTGCTAAATTTCCACTAACATTGATCAAAAGAACGAAATAGTGTAATTTTGATGAGTATCAAAGTCGAAATAGAATGAAGATTGTATGACTTATGAGATTTCTAATCTTTAGCTCATGATTCCCTTATTGTAAGGATGATGATCCTATTTGCGGGAATTAAACCAAAGATCAAAAATAAAGATGATTTTTCACTTTGTGAGGTTTGATTGTAGCTTTGCAAAAATAAGGATTTTGATGAATGCCTAATATCCCCTAAGCTCTCTATTGCAGAATTTGATTGGGAAGATTAGCGTACATAATTGCAAGTTGGGGAATGTAAGAGGAGCGAATACGCTGACTATGATTATGCCTTTGAGAAAGGGATCTTTTGTGAAATAAATCTCATGAGTATAATGGTTCTACAACATAATCGTCAGTGAAACCCCTAACAAAGTCATGATATCGATGAATAAAGGTTCTGTGTTCAAGCAAAACCTTTCGAATTTGGTATAAAAATTTCCTCCTTTTCAATAACTTGTTATAACTGAGAGATTTATTTGGCTTCTTAATCTTCTTCTCTAGGGACTTCTTGACAAAATTTGTAGACTTTCAGACCCTGAGGATAGAAAAAGACTAGGTAGATTCTCGGGTGTCAGAAAATTACACAGGTTCAGAATATAGATGCGCTAAAAGATCTTACCTATGTGCTTGACTGTTCCAGGTATGCACTAAAATAGAGCACAAATGTGCTAAAATTGAGCACAAATGTGCTAAAATAGAGCATGAATGCGCTGAAACAGAGCACAAATGTGCTAAAATAGAGCATGAATGTGCTGAAATAGAGCACAAATGTGCTAAAATAGAGCATAAATACGTCGAAACAAAGCACATATGCACCAAAATAGAGCATAAATGTGCTAAACTATCCAATTATTGTTCTGAGATAGACATGTTTTGATAGTTTGATGTTTTTGGATGATCTTTATCTGATTTATATGTGAAGAACATAGCATACAATAGAAAATAGTTGTTTTGCAAATCCTAAAATCTAAACAAAGAGTGTATGTTCTTGAGATTTTCATGGGTATTGAACAAAATAAGCACTTCCAATAGACTCACTCTTAGTTGTCAAAAAGGTCATCATAGGAACCACAACCCACATCTTAAAATTGTGTTGACTCACACAGCTGTGTCAACCCCTAGAGGGCGCTTGTGTTTTTGTCTTTTCCAGGTGCGTACTCAAGGTTATATTTCTTGATCCCTTGAGCAAAAAATTTGTGGCAATTATATGTTGAGTGTCTTGGGGGCAGATTCTTCCCTCCCCTTGCACTGTGTTTAATATGATGTTTCGATACTGAGACGGTTGGCTTTCTACACTATGATTCGTAATAAAGGTATCCATTCGACATGGCAATAGATAAAATCCCTCAGGAGACCTCCCAATCTTTAGAACAAAGATTTTGGGGATGGTTATCTAGCTCACTTCTGTTGAATATGGGTTTCCCCAAAATTCACTTTTCATTAGAGTGGGTTGGAAAACCTAGCTTTGGTTGTTCCCACTTAGGTCGTTCCCATAGGGTGAGTAATTTTTCCCACTATGACAAGCCTTCTAAAGGATGTAACAAAGCATGAATTGCATAAAATGAAAAAGGTAAGTCTAGTGTTTTGGTCACCCAGTAAAGGGGAGAGCATAAACCTATTACCTCGCAATCACAACAAACAAAATGGTTCAATTTTTAGATCCAAATGACGATTTTCTATGCTAAGTGAAGGTTTTTATTCACAACAAACATTGGATTCATTTTAACCAAGAAAAAATGATGTTTGGTGACTATCCTAGGATTGGTTAATTCCAGATTTATGTGACTAGCCTAGGATTGCTTCATTTTACTTTAAAACTGAATTGAAAAAACTCTATCCGCGGATGGCGTCGGAATCAGGATTTGTTCTGTTACACTTTTGTATGCACTAAAAGAACCTGCAAATGCACTAACATATCTAACAGATGCGCTAAAACAGTCATTAAATGTGCTTAAGGAACTAGAGTATGTGCTAAAATAAGCCACCAATGTGCGAAAAAAGAGCTCATATGCGCTAAACCAAAGCTCCAGTCCATCACCTGTCAAAAAATCTATAATAAAAAGATTAAAAATGGGGGAAGGCCCCATGGTGGGTGCCAAAAATGTGTGTGAGAATAATTGTCTAACTAAAAAGATAAACTAACACACCAATGAAACATTAAAAAGGAAACTAATTTAGAAAAGACAAAGCAAACTCTAAATAGTAGAAACCCCTTCAAATTTGTCCCATTGTCTTCTATCTCTAAGTATTTGATATAAGTTACTGACTCTCAGTTGGTGTAAGCAGCAACTTGTTGAAATGAAAACTTAGGAGAATGAGATTTATGTAGCATGCATGTCTATTGCTATGTGATTTAAGCTATGAAATTGAAGAACTAAAATGCTATGAACTTGAAAATTATTATGCTAAGATGCTGATTTGAATGCAACTATAATGATTATGCTAAATTCAGAAAATCTAGGATCCTTTTCAACTCACAAGAGGGTTGTATTTATAGATTTTTGGAGGCAAGAATCTAGTTGGAAAAGATCAATGGTTGAGTTCAAACCTGTCAAGATGAATGGTGGGAGATTGAGAAGTTGACAAAAAGATGGAAGGTTGAGAGAAAATGGGAGATGTTTCCTCCTATACAGCCTTTTCCATTCAAAAAAGAAGGAAAGATGTCATTTGTGCACTTCATTTATGAAGAGTTAGTTGATAGTTGAGGAAAAATCCATAATTAAATAAATAATTAGAAGATTCCATAATTTAAATAAATAATATTTAATTATGTGTGAGAGATGATAAAAGTGCTTTAATTAAATATATAAAATACTTAATTAAATATGAAAATAAGAAAGTTTCTAATTAAGTATTTTAGAATATTTAATTATGTGGAGAAAATAAAGCTTCTAATTAAATATTTTTAGAATATTTAATTAAGTGGAGAGAAGAAAGCTTCTAACTAAATATTTTTAGAATATTTAATTAAGTGGAGAGAAGAATTATCATTTAAATTGTAAATTTAAACTTATGATAATTAATATAAATAAATTGTGAAATCTATTTAATTAATTAAGAGGAAGATGATAATAATTAAATAAACTTATTTATTTAATTAAATTAGAAGAATATAGAAAGTGAATGATATAAATAAATAATTAAATTTATTTATATGTAGATGAACTTAGAAGATTATTAATTAAATAAATCATATTTAATTAATTAATAGGCTTGATTAACTCTGACCATTTTTGGATGTGTACAGGAACAATCCCTTAAACTAATTTATGTTTGACGTAGGCTATACCTACAATCTTGCAGAAAATAGTGCAATCTTCTAAGGTGTTAAAGATTTTCAGGCTGTAGGCATTCATTCAATAAGACTAAATGAATATCTTCAATTGAACTAAGCACATGAATATGAGGTATAGGTTGACCTTGCACAACATTCCCACAATAAAGAATCTACCCAAAGTATGAACCAGGGATTGCTACAACACTCCAAGCATTAAATCACATGAATTACTAACTAAACTCGAGATGTATTCAAAAATTTCCAAGCAATTTAAAAGATATAACAAGAACCATGCAAGATTATTCAATGCAAGAGAAGGCACTAGTCATAACACAATGTTTGCACTTTGGATTAAATCATCACATTTGCAATAATTCCAGTCTGTTACAGCACTTGCTTGAAATGTAAAAACTAATTTCTAATCTTCTAACATGCTACTCTACTACTAAATCTACTAATTGCAAGTCTTCTGACTTAGTCTTCCAATTTGAACTGAACCTTTACAAATGAGGTAGAGTGCCATAATTATAGAAACATGCCCACGTGAACCAGAGCTAGTGTTACAAAGAAGGTCAGCCACCAACCAAATCGGCCCCGATATCCCACAATAACTTGTTGTCCAACATTGAATGCATCAAGGACCCCACCAAATTGATCTGGGATCACAAAAAATCAAGGGAACACATCCTCGAGCCATGCCCACCATCAATGCTCCACCCACGCAAAACACCAGGAGGAACATGAGCCACCAATCAAATCTGACCTGGGAAATGAATGACTCGGATTGAATCATACCAGGTTGAGTCCACCATGTTACATTTTCCTGCCATTAATGGCCACCAACCAAATCAACCCTACGTGTCAGGATGGGTTTCATCATAGCAACCGCAAAGTGCACTTGACTACACCTGCAGATCTCACCAAATCTTCAAATTACACCCAACAACCCCAACTCGATCCAACCTGCATTCAAACGGGCCACCATTAATGCTCAATACATCATAAAAGTCCAAGTTGATTCATTAGAGTTCCTAAGGAAAGAAAATCACGCACAAACCCAGTCGGAAGTGGAAACAAAGACAAGCGGAGGCAAAACCATGAGAAAAACAGGCGGAGGTGGAACAAGAATGGGAAAAGAAAGGAAATAGGCAGAAGCGGAAACAGAACTAAAATCAAGTAGAGGCAGAGGTGGAAAAGTGACCAAAATGAGAATGGAAAGAAAATAGGTAGAGGCAAAAACCTCCAACGGAGGTGGAGACGGAACACGAATGAGAACTGAACTGTGAACTTCATGAAAGTTTAGAGTTAAGTTCCATCCTAGTCCTGTCTCTAGCGAAAGAAAGGAAGACTAAAGTAGACCCAAGGGAAAGAAGCCAACCCAAAGGTGAAACACAACAAGAAGGAAAATACGCGAAAGTAGGAAGCGTAGCCGAAATGGGAACAGGAACCGAACCATGAACTTTTCCAAATTTTAAAGTTAAGTTCCATCCTATTTCTACCTCTAACAAAATGAAAGAAAAGGAAAACCAAGGAAAACCTAAGGGAGGAAACCAACCCTTAGGCCGAAAACTAGCAAAGCAACGAAGAAAACGAGAAAGTGGGAAGCGGAGCTGGAACGACAACGGGAACAGAACCGAGAACTTTGTGAAATTTTAGAGTTAAGTCCCATCCTGGTCCCACCTCTGAAAAATGAAGGAAAAAAGTGAAGAAAATTAAACCTAAGGGAGGAAAGCGACCCTTAAAACAAAAACAATTAAAATGACGAAGAAAGAAAAAGAGTGGGAAGCAGAGCCGAAACAGGAACAGGAATGGGAACATAACCGATAACTTTGTGAAAGTTCAGAGTTAAGTCCCATCCTGGTCCCACCTCCGGAAAAACAAAAGGAACAAGGCAAACAAAGGAAAACCTAAGGGAGGAAACCAACCCTTAGGACCCAAACAAAAACACAAAGGGAGAAAATAGAAGGAAAATAAGACCACCCTAGAGAGGACATTTGCAAGACTCCAAAACTACCAGGAACTCAACACAAAGGCACCCACAACCAAGGCAATCAACAAAGACCAAAACCCCAAGATTTTCAAAGATAATCATAGAAGAGGGGGAAAGCCACAAAAATAGGCCAAAAGGGTAGGCCAAGAGAGGGTCCCCGCTTTCAGTGGGGCGTGTGTGCAAAACTGCACAACAGATGGGTATGAGGTAATGGATGGTGTGGAGAAGATGTGGATGGAGTGATAGAGGTAGGCTTTTGATGATGATGTGTGGATGAAGTTTATGAGATAGCATCCATGGAGCAATGCCTTTGTTGATCTTGATCAAGATTATGAATTTAGGATCCTTATGGTGTGTGCTAGGGATAGGTGATGAATGGATGAGAGGATGAAGAGGATAAGATGGAGGTGATTTTGGGATATAAGGTCTCAAAATAGACATTGTATATGGAGGATGTATTATGGTGGATAGAGGGACATAAGATCTCAAAATGGACTTAAGGGGTGAGGGAGGAAGATGGATAGTTGTTCTAAGGTAATATGATGGAGTAGGGGGGATGGCAACAAATGGTTTGGTAGAGTGATGGAAAGTGCCTCTCATTCCTTGGGAAGAAGCTCGCTTAGGGTGTATGGAGGTTGTACCAACATTTTTGGAGTGTGATTCTTGGGGTATATCCAAGACCTTGTGCACTTGGATGTTCCTTGATCTGGATGGGCTCTAAATTACCTTGCTCATGAAGGCCTAAACCTTTTCTTTGATATTTCATATTCTCGAGCATGTGATCTATGGTAGGATGCTTTTTCTTTTGGAAGCATGATGAGAGTCCATTATTAAGTAGAGGAGGATGGGTCATTCATATACTTTTTTTTCTTCTACAAGAAGACCACCATAGATGAGTGTAATGTTACCAAGGTATTATAAAATTCATGTTGGGGTGATAGGGCTAGGCGGCAATGGAGGATCATAGGATGGAGATGATGGGATGGAAACATCATGATGAGGAGGAATGAATGATAAGGGATCAGGAGAGGGATTAGGTGATATGATAGGATGTAGATCAATGATAGTAGGCGATAAGAGCTCATGAGATGGAGTGATTGGATCTTGACTGTAGAGGGGATCATGGGATGGAATGGATGGAAGAATAGGATCTTGGGATGAAGTAGATATGATGGTTGGATCAAGATTTGGTGGGGGAAAGGGATCATGAGATGGAATGGATGAAACACTAGGATCTTGGGATGGATTAAATGGGATGGTAGGATCTGGATTTTGAGGAGGGGATATGCTGGTATGTTGTGGATCATGCCCTTGGCATGATTTTTCTTGTGTGGGAGGCATGATGATGAAGGAGTGTTGGAGGGAATCCTCAAGTGGGAGAGATGGAGGGTTCATGGAGGTCATAGGATTGGACTAGGGTGATATTAGGACTAGGGGGAGTGGATTGGATCTCTCTAATGGACTGGGTGGATCTAGTAGTAGAAGATGGAGATTCAATGGATTAAATGGGTTTAATGAGCTGAACCATTTGGAGAGTGTTAGGAATGGTAATGGGAGTGATAGGAGTAGGATGGAGGAGGGCCTCATCACTACTGACTATACATGATAGAGTGGGATGGAATTGTTCCACAACATCAAGATATCGATTTGGGGATATCTCTTTTGTCATGAGTCCTTGGACAACATTCAAAATGAGATCTTTGGGCATTGTAGGTTTAGGTGGTGTGATGGGAATGGATGGAGGATTATCGATGGATGGAGGACTAGGATTAGGGATTGGTGGATTAGGATTAGATAAGTGGATGGGATTGGATGGAGGACTAGGAGTAGGTGGAGGGCTAGGATTAGGGGTTGGTGGATTAGGACTATAGTTTGGTGGATTAGGATTAGATAAGTGGATGGAATTGGATGGAGGACTAGGAGTAGGTGGAGGATTAATCTTGGTGGGTGGATCATGATTAGATGGAGGATTGAGGTAGGGTGAATTGGCAAGAGGATTAAAATATAATGGAATGGACGGGAAGTGATACAAGAGGATGTGGATGGTGGATTTGTGTAGGAGGATGTGGATGTTGAATTATGATAGGAAGATGTGGATGTTGGATTAGGAGGAGAAGATGAAGATGATGGATTAGGATAAGAGGACATGTGTGGCAGATTCATGAAAGATGACATGGATGGAGGATTAGAATAGCAATATGTGGAGGCTAGATTGAGGTGGGAAGACATATATGTGGAATAAAGGTAGGGATATTGGGATTGTGGATTATGATAGGAAGGTGTGGGTGTTGGATTAGGGTGGGAAGATTGAGGTGGTGGATTAGCATAGGAGGACATGGATGGTGGATTGGAATAGGAGGATATGTGTGATGGATTTGAGTAGGAGGATATGGGTGAAGGATTACGATAAGAAGATTGAGATGGTGGATTAGGATAAGAGGAATATTGGGATGGTGGATTATGATAGGAAGGTGTGGGTGTTGGATTAGGATGGGAAGATTGGGATGTGGGATTGAGGTAGAGATACTTTGATGGTTGATGAAGATAAGGATAGGAGTATGAGAATGGTGGATTAATATAGGATCATGTGGATGTTGGATAAAAGAGAGATTTAGAGGGAGGACATGATGGATATGTGGATGGTGAGGGTACTAGATATGCCTTGTCAATGGTAGCGTAAGGACTATTATTAGATGCAGATGAAGGCATGGGGGGATAATTCAGAGGAATGGATGGACTAGGAGAGGGGATTAGAAGAAGATTTCTAGAAAAAACAAAATCAAGGGGATCTACATTATACTCATATTGATCAACAAGACTTTCATTATTGTCATCAACATAGTTGGGATTCCCCTTGAACATGATTATTGGTCGTGTGAAAGTAAGATAAGGATTCATGATGTAAGATAAAATAGATACAGATTGGAAAGATAAGATGATTAGAAGGAAAGAATAGATGATGAAAATATAGAAAGGATGGATTGGAAGAAGATGGAAAAAGATATAGGTGAACAAAAGCTCAAGTTGGGATTGGATTAAAGCTCATATTCAAATTGGACTGAAGCTCAAACACGGATTGGATAAAAGCTCAGGTTAGGATGATTGGAGGATGTGATGGGATGCAATAGGATTGGTGAGACAATATTGGATGATTGATCAGATAGGAAGATGGGGATAGATTCTAGAGCTAGTTCAGAGATTTGACTTAGATGACACAGGGTGCTAACAATCAGATTGGTTACGAAGGGGATAGTTATGAGACTGAACCTACCTCAAGATAAAAGTAGGTTGATTGCACTGTAATGATTACTAACTTACAATGGATAACAATCCTAAGTAAGTTTGATTGATGAAAATGATTGGGATCAGACACCCAAGTCAACTTGGATAAAAACCTTGGAAACAAAGTCTAGGGGATTCAAACTAACAAACCGATGATGGATATGTAATCTAAAGATGACCTGATTGATGGAATGATGATTTGTTGAAAGTGCAAATGGACAAGAATGATGATTAAGGAAAGAAATATGATGATAATCTGCAAGTTCATCCAAACAACTGATAGGTTCACTTAAATAGCTAAAGACACTAAAGAATGGGCAAATACAACCGAAGAACGAACAAGGGTGACTAAAGAATGAGAAACTATGAGTTTGAAGATTTCCCTAATGGGATGAAAATTTAGCCTAAACACATTTTAACGGGGACCCGAACTAAGCTCAGGATGGGAAACGGCCAAAAAGACATCAAAACAGACTCGAACATGACCCCGAACAATGAACAAGACAATAGACAAAAATGAATGGATTTACCTAAAAGAATCTAGAAAGAGACTCGGATGGAGGATAAGACTATTAAGAGATAATTGGAATCACCTAAACAAATTTGAATGAAGAATGAGACAAAAATAGCTAAATGGACACCAAAACATGCCCGAACGGGGCCTCGAACAACGAACAAGATAGTAGACGAAAATAATGAATTCGCCTAAAAATTCTAGATGGAGACTCAGACGAAGGATAAGACCACCTATCGACAATTGGATATTCCCAAAGGGATTGCAACACAGACTCAAATGAAGAATGGGTCTGAAAAATGATCGAATAGATACCAAAACGGACCCTAATAGGGTCTTAGATGAATTAGAAAAGGCAGATTCGCCCCTGTTGAGGGCCAAGTCACCCAACTTACGACCAGGTCACCCAAGTCAAGGGCAAGGTCACCTAAGTTAGAACAGACCTAAAGAGGTCCCAAATGAAGAAGAAAAAAGTAGATTCCCTCCTCTATGGGGCTAGGTTGGCCAACTTGGGGCCAGGTCACCCAAGTCAAGGGTAAGGTTGCCCAAGTCAGAATAGATCTAAACAAGGTCCCAAATGGGGAACGACATGACAAAAAACATGAATGGACTCGACTAAAAAAATTGAATCGAGATTCATAGGGAGGATAGGACCATGAATGGACAAATGGATATGCGTAAAGTGATTGAAATGAGGACGCAGATGAAAAACGGGTCTGAAAATGGCCGAACGGACACCAAAACGGATCTGAATGGGGCCCTAGTTGAAGAAGGAAAAGGTAGATTCACCCCTATTGAGGGCCAGGTTGCCCAACTTAGGGAAAGGTCACCCAAATAGTTTTCAAAGTTGTCAAAATCTAAGAAACAGTCAAATAAAATGTCGATAAACAGGATAAACAAACCCACTTAACATGTAGTCAGACTATCAAGATAGGTAAATAGACTACTAGAATGGGAAAACAAACTCTCAAATGGGTGAATGAATGCTAAGAATGGGGAAATGGATTCTCAAAATGGGCGAACAAATGCTCAAAATAGGTGAACAAACACTCAGAACAGGTGAACAGATGCTCGAAATGAGTAAATGAACTCTCAAAAAAAGTGAAAGAATGCTCACAACAGGTGAATGGATGCTCGGAGTAGGGAAACAAATTCTCAAAATGGGCAAATGGATGCTCATAACAAGGAAATAAATGTTGGGAAAGGGTGAACAAACTAATATATTGAATGATTTGGTGGTGGGATTGATTGTTGAAGGAAAGGTCACCTATCTTGAGTCGCCCAACTTAGGGAAAGGTCACCCAACCGAGGGCCAAGTCGCCTATTCTGTGAAGGATGGGTGATTTAGACAATAACAGGCCGAGAAATTGCTCAAACAGAAGGCAAGGTTGCCCATGTTAAGGGAAAGGTCACCCCTATTAGGGAAATGTCACCCCTGTTAGGGCATGGTCACCCCTCAGTTGACCTAGACTTAACTTAGATAAAAATGACCATGAAAAAGGACAAAAAACATATATGACAACTAGCAGAAGGCAAAGACTGACTTGACTAAATAGACACACACTGGTTTCACACAAAAAAGAGAATTCAAACAACATAATCTTAAGATTAGTATGAAGGTTATGGCCAACACGGTCCTCTAACTAGGTTGAACAAGACAACTAGGGAGTCTCTGATATATGTACAGTACGTGGGGAACAACCGTGAACACCAACCCGTCACAAGTGTGAGTTAGAAGCCACAATGAGGTACTAGAAGCTTAGAGCAACTCTTCATGTCTTCTCTAGGTATCACCCTAGTTTTGATGCTCCACCAAACACAACATGACTAGATTGAGGAAGAGATTTCACTCTCCCCCCTTTATATACTCCACTGGTAATGCGTGGTTGGAATCATCCCTCGGGGTGATGAAATTCCCATGCAAGTCTTGCTAGAAGAAAATACTAAACATTTTTCGCTAGTCTCCAGGCTCACACAAAGTGCAAGGGGAAAGCTTGAATGATCTAGTTCCTCCTAGGTAACACAAATGACTAAGTGGGCTATTATTTCTCTTCACCCAGAATCGTCAAATGGTGCAAGGGGATTGGATACATCAATAGCCCACTTTACAAGCACAAAAAATAAATTCTTTGACTCCCCCCTAATTAGATCTATGTGCCTAACTAATAAAAAAGTGTTAAATAAACAATCTAACTAATGCACTTGGTCCGCTCCACCTTTATCAAACATGTTAGAAGTTTTAGCCTTTGATCTTCAACAAACGTGAAAAAACTGCACAAACATTAGTAAAAATAAGCACATTCACCAACAAAACATGTTAGAGGATCAATACTAAAAAAATAGTAAGAAACAAATCCTAGAAATGAGCTTCAAGTATCTATTTTTACCTCAGTTTCCTCTATCTAGGGAAGAATCACCTCTGTTTAGGGCCAAGTCACCCCTATTCAAGGAGAGGTCACCTCTTTTCAGGGCCAAGTCACCCCTATGTTCAAGGCCAGGTCACCCCTATATTCAAGCTAGGTCACCCTTGTGTTCAGGGCTAGGTCTCCAATCTTAGGGCCAGTTCACCCCTACCAGGGCCAGGTCACCCCTTTTTAGAGCCAGATCATTCCTATCAAGGCCAAGTCATCTTTGTGTAACCTGAGCCTGCAAAATGTCAAAAAACAACAAACATAAAAGAAAACAAACCCATTTGTGGGTCCCATCGGTCGTGCCAAAAATATGTGCAAGTAATTTTCTTTATCCTAAGATGCAAGACAAAACGAAATGCAAAAAGTAAAACACTAACAAACACTCAAGATTGGCCTAAGATGAATCCAAACAAAATACAAATAAAATTGAACTTTTTACCTTATTTTAATTGATGAGTTTGGTTGGCCCTTTTTGATGCTTGATTGTGTGATCCTTCAATAGAAAATAACCTAAAAATGGATGCAAAATGATGTATATGTGATAAGTAATGCAATGGTGCAAGTGGGTACTTAGATGGGTGTTGTATGTAGATGCAATGAAAGCTTCAAAGTTGCAACAATAGAGGATGCAAGTGCTTGATAGTGCTAAAAGTGCTAAGTTGAGGTGTTTGAATGCTTGAATGTGTTGAATGATCAAGTGTTGAATGCGAGTGAATATGTTGTGAAAATGAGACCAAATCTTCCATTTTAAGGGAAGAGTCTCTAGAGAATTCAATGACTAGGATTTAGCCAACATGGGCAAGATGGAGGGTTGTAATAAGTTGAAAACTCACAAGTCATCACATCTTACCATGTGGAAGACGAGGTGTGAAAAATATGGGTGATATCTAACATGTGAGCTAAAGAGAGGACATGTGAGGTGGAGGTACTTGGAAGTACCTTGGGATATAGGAGAATTTCCTTAAAAGGAAGTTCTTGTCCCCATATGAGGGTGATGGTGACAAGTGAGGAATTTTAGAAAGGTCCTCTCTTATCATCATGCAGAAGAGAGAAGTTGTTGGGGAAATAAATGTGAATTTTAAATTCACATGATTGGGGATTACCTTGGGGATAAGACAATGTCCTCATAAAGGAGGTCCTTGTCCCATGTGATTGATGTGACCCATGAATTATTTTAAAATTTCATGGGGAAGAGAAATGCATTGGATGAATAAAATGTGAATTTTAAATTCACATGGGGAAGAGGACATGGAATTAAAAAAATTATGAAGATTGTTGGGAGAATAAAATGGGATGTGGGAAGAGTTGACTAAAGGACTGATTAGACTAGTTAATGAAGGATTAGAAGAGAGTTAGGTCGTTAATGATGATTAGGAGCCAACTTGCAAAACTTGGAGGATGTGACACATCCTAATCATGGATTATGGATGTGTCACATCCCTAATGATGATATTAAGAGATGGATTAGGATTAAGTGTGGATGGGACATAAAGAGAATTAAATAAATGAGTTATTTATTTAATTACTTGGGAGAAAGGGATAAAGGGGTAAGGTATTTAATTATTTAACTAAATACCTTAGGGATTTAGAAGACTTTAAGGATGTGAATTAAATAATAATAGCATTATTTAACTAATGTGGATAAAGGATATTTAGATGAAATGGGTAAATTTGGCCATATATAAGTGGTCAAATTTAGATGTCTATAGGTACACATCATTTTACCATATTAAAACCTACCTTTTTATTGTTATATCAGTTAAGTTTGTTTTCTAATGTTCTTTTATGCATAATTGAATGAAATAACAAGTGAAAAGAGGGTGGTTCATCATCTTGCTAATTCATTGTGATAAGCCCTCCTCCTTTCCCAATATTTCATTTTGTTGAACCTGAATTATTAAGCATTGTAGTTCTATGATTTTGGAGTCTCTCTTTTCATTCATTTGCATTCATTTTCAATGAATTAGATCTCATTTAGGGTTTTTTAGTTTGCATTAAAATTTGCATCTCATCTAGGGTTTTAGAATTGCATTGTTTTCATTCTTTAAATTTGAAAAATACAAAAGAAAATCAGTCATCTTGCATATCATTTAGATCATATAAAATTGCATTTGAAAATCAAAACAAAATTGCATATCAAACTAGGTCTTTTAATTTATCATTTTTTCACATTTTCAATTTGAATTTCATATTGCATTTACAAAAAATTAATCCTGAAACTTACTGTAGTAGATCTGAATCTAAAAATCATTAGAAAAGGCTTAAAAATCTATAAATGTCAATTTCAAAACCCTAATCTAGGACCCATTCGCCCTAGGGGAATGAGTCCCTAATTAGACTTAAATTTTCATTTCTAGAAATGCAAATCTTATATTTTGTGCTTCTCTTTGCTAGTGTCAGACCTTTGTTTTAGTTTGTTGGTTTTGTGTTTCATTCATTTCATTAACTGTAGCTTAATTGGGTTCAATTAGTGCATTGTATAAATTAAAAATTGCATTTAAAAATTTTTATTTTTAGATTGTTACATAGTGTAATCAACAAATTACCTTGTTTAGAATCTAAAAATTGCATTTACACATTTCATTCTAGGTCATTACATTGCATTTTAAGCCTCTTTTCATTTTGGGTTTGCACACTAAGTTCATTAAACTTGTATGAGTTTTACAACTTGGTGTCCTTTTAGCAATACTATTGTGCGACATAGTTTGAGACTCATGTCATCCCATGATATACCATTCACCAAGTATGTGCGAGATCATCATGGAAAAATAAGGCCCTTAAGTGGCGATAAAAAATTAGAAAATCAGAGTTAGGCAACTTGACATAAAAATCTGAGTAAGTTATCTATATTATTTCAAAAATATGTAAGAATGGAATATATAGAAAATTTAATGTACTTTCTAAACTACTAGGTTTATTTATTTTTTTAAATCTATTTGGTGAAAATTTGAAATTTCAATGTAGTAGTACTTAAATTTTAGGGAAAAAATAAGAAGTAGGTGTCTGTCTGACCACCCTAACCACAATACAATAAAATGATAATATTTTTTTATAAGATTTTAGATATAAGTAGAGGACTCATGTCCCGATGTGATGCATATTTTTTGTAAATTTTTTTGAAGTAAATAATTAGTTATGAATTTTTTATTACTTTAAAAAAATATAAAAACTTGTATGTCCGACCACCTTAACTTGGTCAAAAATTCATGCAATTCATTTTTTTTAATCCTTTATTATGTGAAGCATAGAATGTGTCGCATGTTTCACATTCAAAAAATACGATACCATTTGAAAGATATAGATGTTTTTCAATCAGCCTATCAATTAAGACTCTATTTGTAATTCAAATAGAAAATTAATAATTATTATTTATTAAATTCAAAGTAAAGAATAATTTATATTAGTGGAAAGATGAGAATCTCCTTTAAAAACTCTTTTTGTTTCATCAATTTCGGGTAAAAAAAAGTCATTAGCCACATGGGCCATCATATCACTTACATATCACCACTTTTTGGCCCATCATGATCATACCCCACCACAGATCTTGGGTTTTTTATCTCTCTTATTAATAGTGTTGATAAGCAACCCTCTATGGATCATAATATACATACTTCATTTCCCATGACTTCCATACCTACAACCAATGTGCATGATGTTCATTTCTCACAAGAAGATATTAAAAAACTAGATGAAGTCCTAGAAAACTTACACAACTTCATGGAAATTAGCATGATTCCCACTTTACAAAATCTAAGGAAAATATCTAAAACTGGAAATGGAACACAAAATTTCAATAGCATTAGTTGCTTCCTTGATGAGAACTTAAAAAAAAAAGAGAATAATAACATCCATACCTCGATCAACTTTATCGAAGCTAAACCTCGTAGGGGCTCAACCAAAATACCTCTCAATATTGATTTCTCACAAAAATGCATACTTAAGCATGCAACTGATGGTCCTCTTTACATAACCGAAAGAATCAATAACAAGCCTACTAGTGGGATTTTAATTGATCTTGTATGTGGAGAGAATGTGATCACTGGTGGATTTCTATTTGTGCATGAACTCTATCATGATACATATGATCAATTGAAAGCATGGATCAAGACACATAATGGTTTTTCTTGTCTTGTGATAGGCTCGATATATCTCCCTTTAAAATTTGGACCAAAAATATTACATGTCTCATTCACCATCATCCCATCATTGAACCAATTTCATGTGAAGTTAGATTATCCATGGCTTCACTTCATGAATTTTGTCTTGTCGGTTGTGCATAAATGTTTAGAGTTTCCCTTTGGCAATGAAATATTTACTATGCATCATAGTGGCTTTAATCTGGTGTCTTTACAAGGGATTTCTTTTGGCCTGAGCCTATTGAACCTATTAGACCTCATGAGGACTAATTTTTCAATCATATCAAAAATTTAAGGCAAAGCGCGTAGTAGAATTATCCCTTAGAAACATGCCTCAACCCATGATTGAGCCACCTACCCTTGATAAAACAATGATTAAACAAAAATTACTTACAAACATCGAAAAGAAACCTATGGAAATTCATCCTACCATTTCATATAAGAGACCATGAGGAAGCCAAAACAATCCCATTGTGCCTTCTAAAGTCAAAAAAAATTACAAAGATAAAGATAAAGTAGTTGAAATACCTCATGTGATTACTTCCATTCTTCCCCTAAAGGAAGAAAATAAACCTATGGTTGACAAACCCAGTCCTACACAAATGTAAATTGACAACAGATTGAAGTGAAACTAAAATGCTAGAGAGAGTAGGCATAGATGTCATGCTATTTATCGTATGTAACAAAATCAATAAGAAAAGAACAAATAAAATGAAAATCTGAACTTACCTGAAGCAATGCATGATGAATCTATACCCTCACTGCAAAGTAAATAATAACCTTCCATGGAAATTGTCATTCAACCTCCTATTGTTATTAATCTAGATGATGACATTAATATTCCAAAGATTGATGAGCAGGTGCATAACGAATTGAATTCATTTTTTTCATCTTCTATGAGCTTAAATGACAAATATCCTAAAAAGAGTATTGAACTTAGTGATTTCCCTAGTTCAGAACTTGTTGTAGTCCCTTTGTCTAGTTGTCTACCTTCCATTTATACTAACTAAGATTAGGATATAGATGACCTACTATAGGCTGACTCACATGTGCCTTACTAGTCCTTTGCATTATTTTTCCTTTTCCATCTTTCTTAATGTGATTGCCTGTGCATAATGTGACCCCCTATGTTGTTTTGTTTGATGCATCTCTCTCTTTTTGTGCATTCCTTTATATGTATCTACATTCTTCTCTATGTTGTAAATATTTTATCTTTTTCATTTGCCTTGTGTTTTCCTTTAGGGGATGATGCAAGGAGTCGAGACATCTAGGTCTCTTCCATGTTGACCCGAAGGATTTTTCTTTGTTTTCATTCTCTTCATGTCATTCTTCTATTTCTATGAGTATTTAGAGAATGATGATAGTTTAACACTCTATGAAAACATTGTAGCAAAGATATATTGACCCCAGATCCATAGATGCCTTTGTATTTTTGGGGGCAACCCCTCCTTCCTTTTTCATGATGTAGCTCTATTTCAAGAATGTATGACTTGGCATAGGGATTTTTGAGTAAGCTCTCATGTCTTTGGATGGAACATTGGCTACTTAAATAAATTTCTTAGAGAAATGGTGTTAGCAGTTGCTTTAAAGTGATGGCATGCATCGAGGACATCTTTTGACATTTATCATATTTCATGGTTTGATTTTATTTTTCTTGTGATGTGTCCTTTTATTGGTGGTCATTGGGTTTGATGTCCTCCAAGAGTTTGATATTTCTAAGCATACGACTTTCCCTGAGTGGCTTGATGTGAAGTGAGGCATCCCATAAGTGGCAATCTGATACTATTGACGTATCCCCTCTTGGAGACATTAGGCACAATGATCCCTAAGAAGAAGACCTTACATGATCAAAGTGAGATCCCCTTAAACAAAAACCTACAAATGTAATATTCATAATCATTTAGCATTTTGGAGCCTTATTTAAGTTTTTAGGAGGATAACTTTAATATGGTATGGGAGCCTAATATGATTCTCTCATTAGCCACCCCATTGGGATACTCACCTAGTGCATGGTCTGAGGTTCCACTACCCTACAGTGAGAGTGTGTGTCATTTGCATAGTGGACATTAAGTTATGCTTGTGAACGTTTCTTGGAAAAATAGTTGAGATGTGTTCCACATCATTATGTTGGATAGTCGAGGCTTGATCCTTTCCCCTTTCTTAGACAAACAACAATGTTCCACATCATGTTGGAATGGTCAAAGCTTGATCCTTTATTTTATTGGTCTTTGATAGTATATGATTGTGTATCTTTTTCATTGTTTCATATAGGTGTCTTGAATGTCTACTTTAGTTTGAGTTTGACATGGGGTCACACTCTCACTAAAGTGGGGGCAAAATGTAGTAAAGAAAAAAGTACTATTTTTTCCTTAATTTGGGAATGAATGAAAAAAATAGAGTTAATGATGTCTTATTTAGGGTGTTGTAAAGTGTATATTTACACTTTCACACTAATCTAGGGATTTACTAATTAATTGAGGTTAATTTGAGATTAATTGGCCCCTTAAATTCAAATTCAAGCCTAATTTGTTGCATTTTCTGAGGGAGAAAACTCGACACTCTTAAATAATATTACACAACACTTAATTTTACAAGGAATTTGTCCTAGGCTAGTGACCTAGGATCCACTCACCACCTAGCGAATGGGTTCTCACTAGGTTCTAGGACCCCCTTTTGACATGACATTTCACATCCCTCAAAATGTGTCCTAGTTAAGTATGCTAGGGCCCATTCACCCTATGGAAAATGGGTCCTCACTAACTTAGGACACCTCCCTTGGGATATGTTTTTGGTGATATTTTGATGATTTCAAATACTATATCTGATGTCAGCTTGTGCTATTTGAATTTTAGGATTTAATCTTAAGTTAAGTATAAATATAAGGTTATTTCATATAGTTTCACCTCGCATTTTTATGAGAAATCAGGAGTACTTTCACAAGAACATTATAAAGCATTCAAGAAGGAATTCAAAGGAAAATTATTAGAGTTTATTGTAGCAATCAAAGATAATATCATCATAGTGCATCATGCATTTTGTTGAGCTCATATGTTGATGTAGGATTGGAGATCCTATTTAAGCGTTATTTCATATCAAAGTTCAAGATCAAGATCTACATCACTTGAGGCCACTTCATGCAAGATTTTAGATTTGTACTCCAAGGTTCAATTGAGGATTGGTGAGTTGTGGCATTACATTGTTCATTCATTTTTCCTTTCATGCATTATTTCATTACAAGGTTTAATTACCAAAATGGGGTTTCACCAAGGAAAACCCCTATTCCCTAACAATCAACATTTTTTCTTCTACCTTGATGTGTGATTGCAGGTTTTAGGTTGAAGATCAATTAGAGAACAAAAAGTTGCAAAGCTGAAAAAGTTGTCATCTTTCTTACAAGATCATGAAAAAACTTCTATAAAATTTATTTATGACTTTTGGGAGCTAAACACCTAGGATCTAGGAGTGCAAACATTGAAGAATAACCCAAAAATCAATTTTCCAGAACCCTAGTAGGGACCCATTCACCATTGGGTGAATGAGTCCTCGGTGAGGCCCAAAAAGAACTTTTTCTAATAGGTACACATCATTTTACCATCTTACAACCTACCTTTTTACTGTTATATCAGTTAGGTTTTTTTTCTGATGGTCTTCTATGCATAATTGAATGAAATAACTAGTGAAAATGTGTGCTTCATCATCTTGTTAATTCATTGTGGTGAACAACTCCCTCCTTTTCCTATATTTTACTAAAAATTAAATCCCCATATATACACTTACAGTACAACAAGTAGAACATTTATAAATCCTATAGAAGAGGTGGCCGTTTTCTAGGCATAGACGCTAACAATATAACAAAAAAACCCTTGTATGCACTTGCATTACATTGCCTACAATAATTTCATCTTATAGAAAAAAAACCATTAATAATGGTTAATACATCCACTCATAACATCTAATTCCTCGCATTTAACACATTTTGTTTACTCTTTCCATCTCAACTAAAAGTAATAGTCATTAACAGACAGTACATTGGCTAGAACTTCAAGAATTCATATCAAATATAGCTCTAATAAACAATATAACTTAAATCCCCATATATGTACTTACAACAATCTGGATAGAACATTTACAACCTATACAAAAAATAGTGATTCACAAGCATAAACAATATAACTTAAAACTCCATATATGCACTTACAACATAGTGGATGGAAAATTTACATCATATACAATAGATAGGAATCCACATGCTTAAATAATATAAATTAAAACCCCATATGTGCACTTACAACATACTGGGTAGAAAATTTGCATAGTATACAACAGATAGAAATTCATAAAATAATATAACTTAAAACCCCATATATGCACTTACAACATTGTGGGTAGAACATTACATCCTATACAACAAATATAACTTCATAGGCATTAGAAAAATAACTTAAAACCTCATATATGGGTAAAATCGCAAACTTGTGTTGCACTTTCAACTAACTAGATAGTTCTAAGCGAAATAGTTTCACCCTAAATAGTTTCACCTAAAACTACATGGCCTATATGTGGCACATACAGTTTCAAGTGAAACACTTTCACCTGAAACTATACAGTAAAAAAATTTCCTTTATAATTTTCAAATACTCCTCACTTTACATGTAAAGTTTCCTTCAAAACATTTTGATCAAAAGACTTTTAACTGGAAATATTTTAGTGGAAACCATTTATGTAGTATCCTCATTGGTAGCCACCTCATCTTTTTTCCAAATTTTCTAAAACTTTCCACTTGAACATAATATTTCTTCAATCATTATGATTTTTTTCAAAAAACTAAAAATATCCTTTTTGTATATCTCACAGTCAAGAATCCAAATGTATACTTTTTTTTGATATTTTAATAAGTTGTAATATATATATTTTTAAATAATGCAGGTTGTTATAGTAAAAATGAGGTTGATTATAAATTAAAAATAAATAAAAACATATTAAAATACTTTAAAAAATATATCCAGTGCACTAGAAGAGAGAATTCCCTGCAAAAGGGTATAATTTGTTTTTCGAAAATGATAAAAAAATAGACAAAAGTTGACGTCAAGTGAAAACTAACAAATTCTAGTAAGTTTGACTTTAAAACGTTATTACAAGGAAAATATACATCATTTTTTTCCCATGCACTAGATATTGAAGTTATCTATTTAGGGAAAAAAATCAGGGAAGAATAAAATTGTCTTCTCTTTTTTGTGATGTCAACTCAACGTCACTTTTTCTTGAAATTTTCATCAATTCAAAATCTTCTCTTAAATTTATAAAAAAAATATCAAAATAATTATTTAAAATATTGAAACATACAAGCATAAAATTCATCAAGATTTATACATTTCATTAGTTTACATAATTTTAAAATTTAAAACATAAAGATCACTTTTATGCAATCAAAGTTGAAATTTTTTATTTGTTTTGGTTGATTCCTTTATAAAAGTGTGACACAGGTTTGTACTTGTGTAAAGGGGAAATCGGTAAGCGTGAGATAATCAATGCTAAATGAATTAAACAAGATTTAGTTCAAAACAAAGATTTATATTCATACCCATTACTCACGAAACAAAATTATGAAGAAATGAAATCAGACTATGTAATCAAATAAGAGAACATAAATTAAATTTGTAAACACATAGCATTACCATCCTGTGTTGAAGTGTATTCACAATGATGTTGGATCATTGTTGTATCAATGCAAAGCCTCCATTTGTGTATAGTGATGGCACCTTCAAATTTTGTAAATTTGAAGTCCTTATATCTTTTCAATGTGCCGACAGAGCCTAGGCTTCCATCCTACTAAATATGCCCTACAAGCCCTCTTTGTTGATTAAAATTTTGCAACTCGGAGTTCATCTTGCAAATTCCTTTTGTATAATGTTTTTGGGTACACATGGTAGTGTGCTTGTTTAGTTTTGTGCCTCCTGGATGAGTTTTCATGAATTAATTAATGTGTTGCTAACCATAACTGAGACAAATTTGGTGTTCTGAAAAGTTTCAAATTTTCAAATTCTAAGGGAAACCCATTTCTCATTTTGGTCTAAAACATCTCTAGCTCAATTTTAATAAAAAATAAGGTCATTTGATACATTATTTTAATGTCTTTTGGGTGCGGCGAACATGATTGAGGACTACTTTACAAAGGAGGTACCTATTTTTTTATGGTTGGGAAAAGTTTGATTTAAAAACGATATTCTCAATAATTGATCGTGACTGGAAACAAAAAATCTCGACTCTAGGGGTCAACGTTTATGTGCAATAAAATTTTTCTGTTTGGCCTACAAGTGTAATTAAAATCTGCATTTTTTCTAATGTTTCAAATGCTTATGTTTAATACATTTTTGAATATTTTAAACATTATGCAAATGTGAAAAATGTATTTGAGGAAAACATAAAGTACAATTTCAAATGTTTTGGAGGAAAAGCAAGTTTAATTCTTGCTTCTGATTGACTCAAGCATAATGGCAAAACTCATCGCCCATCACTGAAAGGCTCTATCTTTCCCATTTGATTTCAATGATCAGTAATGGAATTTCCTTTTCATTGTCCATTGTTGTAATCTTTCTTTCTCTCCACATCACTTTGGTGATATGCAATGCTTCACTCTCTCTATCACCCATCGTTGTAAATTGTCTCACAATCCTCTATACTTTGGCGATACGCAATGATGACTACTGGGAAATGTTGACGTGATGGTAGAACCATGAAAAAAAATTAATATTGTTATTTGAAGGGATATTTTTGACGGTGAGGAAATATTTCAAGGAAATACACGAGTAAAGAATATTTTCACAACTCGATAAATGAATTAAATCCTTCACAGTAAAAACAAAATATTTAAGTTGCAGGGAAATAAAATGGTAAATGCACAAGTAAAAGGTATTTCTACAATCGATGGGAGCATGAAGATTTTTCATGATGAAGATTTTTCAGCTGTGGTAAAAACAAAATTCTCTACTGTTTGGCGGAGTGAAGTTTTTTTTTTACGAGGTAAAATAATTTTTTGTTGCAAGGTGAAAAAGCAAGTAGGAGGTAGGAATTTAAGTGAAGAAGGGGGTTTTTCTCCAAGCTGAAGTGGTTATGGATCTAAAGGCTTGTTTGATGCCAATTGTCCTATTTCATTAAATGTAGGTTGAGGTTCACTGTTTGGTCTCACGAGAAATATATTTTGTAATAGGGTCTCAAATGAATAGTGTTGGTTTTAAGTTTTTGGAGTTTTTTGAATCTTGTAATGAAGAATTTAGTCAGTGCATTATCATATTTATGTATAAATGATCATATATTTTGAGATTGTTGTCTCTATTGTGCACATTGTATGAATTAGGAATATGAGTAATCAAATATTGTTGGTGTTTGTCTTCTTGTCATTCCTTGAATGTATGTTTAGTGTTATTACTTTCATTCAAAGAATGAATTAAACTATATTAACATAGATAGAGATTTATGCACATGTGTGCTAGGATAAATAAGTATGACCAATTAAGTTTCGGGTATCAATGGTGTAAGATATCATCTAGTATACATAGCTATGACAAGGTAATTTTTTGATGTATTTTAAGTTACTTGGTTTAGGTGACTCCACCCTGGAATTTGGCACTAGTCTTTTAATGTTGCAGTCTCCCGAGACCTTTGTGGTAGCTATAAATTTAAACCAATTTTATTTATCTATCTCAGTATGAATGTGTGTGGAATTTAATGCATATTGCATCTCTCATGTTTAAATCAGACATTAGCATGATGGTCGGCTAAATCTTTAGGGTATTGTGTTTGATAAGCATATAAAGGAGAATTATCTATTTATAATGTTTTGGATGCTTTGGCACATAAGTATCTATAAAAACACTATCGAGATCACCCTCCCAAGTTTCACAGAGCCTGAAGTGTAGGGGAGAAAGGGTTTTCATTCTCTCATTTGTTGGCCAAATCTCTCCTTGAATCTGACCATAAGGCCCGGTAGTCCTTTAGGGTTCAAGTGGATTGCAAATTTGAGTACCAACAAATTGGTGACTCTGCTAGGGATGAACTTTTAGTATCTAGTTGCAGACTGTCCTATCACAGATTCATATTATTTTTTGATCTAAAAATTTGGTTCAAATATTGAAGGAATTCATACTTGGAGAAAGAAATTGTTGTAGTGTACTTGAAAGTTTCACGATCTATGGTGCTCTACTAGTGAAAAGAACGCAAAATGAATCTCATTATTGAAGATATTTCAATTGATCGAATATTTTTTCCTCTTAAAGGAGGTGGTGACTCTTCTATAGAACTTGGTGAGGATGTGAAGAAAGTTTTAGATCCATAAATATTTTTAGTTAGAAAGAAGAATTTGCAGCAACTGCAACATACCCAAGTATTTTCCATATTTTGGTTTTCAAGAAGCATAAATCTATATATGAAGACCATGTTTGAAGGTCCTAGAAAAATTTGGTTCACTTATTTAGTGAAATTGAGCACTACAATAAAGGGATATTGAGAATTGAATAGTTGTAGAGGGAATAAATTTTAGTTGCAAATATGTATAGTTGTTCTAGATCTCCCTCTACAAACTTTAATGTCATGCTAAAACACAATCATGTCCTAAAAGAAAGGTCTCTACTAGTGAGAGATATAACCCTCTGGATTTCAGTAAAATCCAAGGTTATCCACATTTTGTCCCAAGAAAAATTAATGAATATTTAGCTAATTTTAGAGGAGATCTTGAAGAATCGACATCAAGATATTTATGAAATTTCATTGATTTAATTGAAGACTATCAAATAATAGAAGAGGATGTTATCATGAAGTTTTTTTTAAGAACTTTAGAATATTTTTCCGAATATTGGTTTTCTAGTTTATCAAAGCATTATGTATGTTCATGGAAAGATCTTGGAACACTTTTCATTGATCAATTTGATGGAATACCAAATGATAATATGTGCTTGTTTGAAAGTAGAAATATGCATTATATCCAAGATAAATTTGAAGATGAATCTGAAAATAAGGTTGAACCCATGTCATTTACTGATGCATTGTATGGTATAAGGAGATTTGAAGGTGAATCCTTCTATTATTTTCATGATAGGTTCATGAAAATTCTATTTTCCATACCAATGATAAATAGACCTGATGAATCAGTGTATGTTGATGTTTTTTGTGAAGGGCTTGAGCCAAGTATGAGTGTAATGACAACTCAATTTAGGCCCCCTAACCTTAAATGCATATATCGATTGCTTTCAGTGATTGAAAAATGATAGATAAATATAGAAGTCATCCATTGAATAGACTATGTGATGGTACCTTTTCTAGACTTCACCAAATAGATCTAGATGGTATAGCAGAAGACAATGATAATGCATCATTTAGTGGTGAGAATTTTATTTCTAATCAGCCCATGGAGAAAATCTACCCAGATGAAGATTTCAGCCATAACAATCATGACGAAATGAATAAATGTGTTAGGTTTCTTCTATTTTCTTTGAGAGTACACAAATAGAGAGAAAATTTTCTATATATGATGAAGGTCGTAGTGATTATGAGTATGATGATTCTGAATTTTCATCTCTTCATGATGATAATAGTAGTATTGTTGATGTGAGTATGCAATCAGTTGAGGATTATTCTTATCTAGGTGATCAATATGATTGTATTTATGTTTGCAACCCTTATGATTGTGATTCCTCTCATAAGGAGCAGGCAGCACTAATTTCTCTAAGTGAAAAGTGTTTCAACAAAGATGATGACAATACTTTTAAAGGCTCACAAGAACAAGACTATGGATATGAACTAAATATCATGTTTGAAGAAGAAATATGTGATCATCAGTGTAATTTTACAATTGGTCATGTCAATTCTACAAGTGAGTGTAGCATTGATGAAAAATTCCATGCTAATGAGACAAAGGAGTCTCTTCATTATTGCAATACTTTTGAGAGTGTTAGTATATAAGATGTAAATGACAAAGTGTGCATTGAATTTTAGTTCGAGATATCATCCATATGTAACATAAATGAAGAAACAAACTATGATTTTAAGTTTGACAATGAAGAATGTGACCATGTTTATTGTTCCAATAGTATGAACATAGAAGGAGATATGTATGCAAGAGATTCATTGGATGAATGATTCCAGGTAGTTGATTATGAGGAGCATGCATATGTTGGTAATATAATTTATGAACAAGGAACTCATTTTTTGTTTGATTCTTTACATCCTTCTACTCCTTTTTTCGTCTTTGAAGTTATCACTAAATGTCTACATGATGATAACATAGATGTAGTTGTACATGAAAGTGAAAATGTAGAGACAAATATTGATACAACTAATGAACCTCTTTATGATGATTTTGTGATGAAAAATAGGGGTGTATTAAGCTTTAGGAGACATAAAAGAACAAGTATCAAACATCAACTTACCCTCAAAGCTCCCACAAATGTGATTTTCATTAGTTGACCTTCCTTCGCTACTAGGTCTCCAAGTTGACATAATTAGATATATCTTTTAGAGAATGCCATCTTATAAAGAGTTCCAGGCCTTTTCAAGTACCCATTAGGACATTTATCAACATATCTCCTCAAAGGAATTGGTTTTTTTGGAACACTACACTCTAATCAGGTTTGTTACACCCGAATCTAGGCCAATTAGGCCACTTTAACAAAAGAAGTACTAAAAATTCCTATTCCAAAACTCTAATCTCTTCACCAAAACCTTATACTAGTCACAAAATGTCACATTCTACAAGTTTAATCAGCACAACATTCCTACAATTTGTTGTTCCGCTACTTTGCTACTCTACCTAGCCTAACACATGAAGATGTTAGGCTAGGGATTTAATGAAATCACCTTGAAACTCCATCCCCTGCTTTCTAAACCTAATGAACATCAAAACAACACCTAAAATCACCATTCCACTAAGTATCACAAATGTACAACGGTGGAATGGCCTAGAAATCACATTTTTCTCACCAAACCCTTAGAAAGGAGGGTTTCAAAATGGTAGAGTGAATAATGCTTCAAAAAAACTTAATACTTGATGAAATGACCTCACACAACACCCAAAAGAAAGCTGACTTTGCAGAATCATTTCACATTGATTTTACCTCTTTATAGTACTGTACAAGCCGTACAGAGCTCAAAACACAAAAATAATTGCACTAAAAATCAAGAAACATAGCTTCTCCCTTCAATTTTTGCTTATCCAAAAGTTATATCCAACATGCCTCAAGGTTTGAGAGGCTTGAAAAATTACAGGGAAGATCCAGAAAAAACATTTACCAATCAATAAAGTATAATGAGTGTGCATCCTTCAAATAACATGCAAAAATTGACAAGTTACAAAAAGCAACTTCACCAACTTCTTGAACTAATGCCTAAACTAACCCTAAAATTATTCTAACATGAAAAATAGGTCTTATTTTGACCATATTACAATGATCTAAGATTAGACACTCAAAAATCTAACATAAACACCTAGTATGCATTACTAAAGCTAATATGTCTAAGGTGCTCTTCACCATACAACCAGGGTAAAAAGATTTAATTCTCCTGATGAAATGAGCTCATGAACAGAGACTCCATGATTTTTAACATCATCCTCTAACATCCAAGTAGCACCTTCATTTGGTAAAACATGCCACTTAACCAAGTATTCATTGTATACTTTATGTCTCGTCCTCTTGTCCTCTCTTGTATCTAATATGGCTTCAAGCTTCATTGGTTGGCTGGGTGGTAGGTCTTTAACCCATTCATCATCTTCAACTCTAGTAGCATCTGCTTCTTCACCTACAATCATAGTGTTCTTAAAAGGGTAAAGGTCGATGACATTGAAAATAGGTGAGATAGCCACTCCAAGCGGGAGTTCTATCTCATAAGAATATTTTCCATACTTGTGGACCACCCTGCAAGGTCCAATCTTCTTCATGATCAACTTGGTGTATTTACCCTTAGGTAACCTTTCTTTCCTTATATGTGCAAGGACCAATTCCCCTATTTAAACTTAACATCCTTCCTTCTCAAATATTCCCTCTCTTTGTACTTCTCCACACTCTTTTTCAAACTTTCTTTGACCTGCTCATGTATGTCCCTTATAGCCACAACAAACTCTTCTCCATGTGCACTCCTTTTATCCATTCCTTTTAGATCTCTCAACTCATATACTCCCCTTGGGCTCATGCCATATACAATTTCAAAAGAACTTATCCCTATTCTTTGATTAATTGAGTAATTATTATAAGCATACTCTGCTTGTGGAAGTATGAGATCCCATGACTGATTGTGTTCTTTGGTGAGGTACCTCACAAGTTTCCTAGTGACGTATTGACTAATTCAATATTCCCATCCATTTTTGGATGATAGGAAAAGCTGAAAGTCAAGTTTGTGCCCAATTTCCTCCTTAAGGTCCTCCAAAAATTACCTATAAACTTAGCATCTCTATCAGACACAATGATTAGAGGTAGTCCATGAATTCTTACTATCTCTTTGAAGAATAAACTAGCTATATGAGATGCATAATTTGTTCTCCTACAAGCAATGAAATGAGCCATCTTGCTAAACCTATCAACAACAAAATAAATACTATCATAACCTCTTTGTGTCTTAGGTAGACCTAAAACAAAGGCCATGCTGATTGACTCCCATGGTCGGTTGGGAATTGGAAAATGCTAGTAAAGGCCTGCATTAGAGCTTGTTCCTTTGGCTCTTTGACATGCCACACCACTCTCCACAAACCTTTTCACATATAAATTAATTTTAGGCCAATGGTAGAACCTTTTGACCTAGTATAAGGTCTTTTCATATCCAAAATGCCTACTCAAACTGCCACTATGTTTTTCCCTGATTAGATTTTCCCTCGTAGAGAATTTAGGTACACACAACTGAGCATCCTTGAACAATAAACCATCTTGCAAGAAAAAATCAGAATGTGAACTATTGAAAACACCTTGTGAATGATTACAAATAGCAAAAGCATCTTTAAATTCATCATTATCTTGATACATACCTTTCAATGCATCCACTCCTACACTTTGTAGTTGAATATCTTGAACTAACATTGCTCTCCTACTTAGAGAATCAACAACCTTATTTTCTTGAACTTTATTGTGCTTGATTGTAAATGTATATTCCTGCAAATATTCCATCCACTTCATGTGCCTATGACTCAATTTGTCTTGGCTGTTCAAAAAACTTAGAGCATAATTTTTTGTAAATACTATGAATTCCTTTGGTAAGAGGTAGTTCCACCACTTCTTAAGGGATTGCACCATGGCATAGAGTTCAAGGTCATATGAGGAGTATTTTCTTTTGGCCTCATTGATTTTCTCACTGAAAAATGTCACTAATCTCCCTTCTTCACTCAAAACTGAACCTTTATCATACCTGCTTGCATCACATTCTACTGTAAACAACTTGTTAAAGTCAAGGAAAATAAGAATAGGTTGTTGAGCTAATCTAGACTTTATTTATTCAAAAATATTATTTTCCTCATCATTCCATTGAAACTTACTCTTTTTTTCACCCTTGATATTGTCAATAATTGGTGCACAAATATGGCTAAAGTTCCTAGTGAACTTCCTATAGAAACTAGCGAAGCCATGAAAGCTTCTTACCTTTGCTACTGCTTTAGGAGTTGTAAGTATGGCTTCAAACTTTATGGGATCTATCTTCAAGTCTCCTTCTGCAATCAAAAATCCAAGGTAGACAAGTTCCCTCTTTATAAACTCATATTTCTTGAGATTGATCATTAACTTCTCCTCATTCAACTTCCTCAACACCATATCCAAGTGCTACAAATGCTCCTCTTTTGTTCTATTGTATACAAGGATGTCATCCAAGTATACCACCACAAATTTTCCTATGAAGTGCTTTAGGACCTCATTCATTAGCCTCATGAATGTGATTGGGGCATTAGATAACCCAAATGTCATCACTAGCCATTCATACTGTAAGAGAGGGGCACCAACCACTGCAAGGCCCCAGGTCACAAAAGACCAAGAGAGGAAAGGGTGCCCTAACTTACCTTAGTTTAAAGGATGGTTAGGATAGAAGGGATGAGAATGATGAGGATTATGTGTCCTTCGATCACTATGCAATCTTGAGAGCTAAAGAGAGACTAGACGAGTCATTTTCTAGAGTCAACTCTACATCTCAGGTATTCGAGGATAGAAGCGCGGTTCTGGGACAACAGCGTAGCGTGCTGGCGTCTGTACAACCAAAAAAATAGAGAGACAAGGTTAGAATCCTAAAACTGACTAACAGTCTAGTTTAGTAGTTTTGGGAAGTAAGGAACAAGACTAAGAAAAGTGAAAGGTAAATATGGATATGATAAAAGAAGTATACTACTACAAGGGTGACGAAGATAATTTTTTAGAATAATCCTGTCGCCAGCTTGCTTCAAGATCTCTCCACCTGCACACAACAAAGAGGGAAAGTGTTGGGGCTATTTAGGGGACTGGCTCAATTAGACCCCTGACTTGGTGTTTCCACCTCCATGGACAGACAAGTTTGCAATGATAGAAATAATGATAAAGAAGGGAAATACAAGATACGTATGCAAGAAACACTACAAAATAGTACATGCTTACTCAACTAAATGTGATAGAGGAGATGAGAGGAGTCTACCACCTCTGTCCAAAGCGCTCAAGGCTTATGGAGGAGTGAATGAAAGGAAATCAAGCCTTTGCTACCATATTTTTTGTCCTACACTCGCACTATCAAAGTAATGGAGTGGTAGATTGCTGCAATAGAGTGAAAAGTGTTGCTATAAAACTTGAAAGTGGATGCTCAACACATAGGGAGAGTATGCCAACTTGTTCAAAACTTGAGAATGGAAGAATGGAGTGAGAATATCAAGGAGAAGATGAAAAATGACCATATTCGAGTTGACCAGTCGAAGAGGAGTGTTACACTTTGACTTCCAATAAAAAGTGTAACGTCTTTGCAATATCCAACCATAGGAATCTTACAGGGACGTAAGCACACCACATAGGCATCCTCAATAGAAATGCCCCCACCAACACACAAACATGGTGCCAAGTGGAATTAAACCTTTTCTTTTTGTTTTCTACATTGTAAAGGGGTGAAAGGGGAATTTGCATTAGGGGTTAAAATTCATGCTCATACATTTTTCCCCCACTTTAGCGAGCATGAGTATTGATGAGTGCTTTGATAAAGTAGAGTAGTAAGAAAGTAATGGAGTAAGAGATGTATACCTGAACCGATGAGGAAGCAAACCACGATCTGGCAAACCCGAAAGTTTAGGAGAGGACTTCATAGTTCCGCGGAACCATAAAGTTGAAGTACGTAAGTGCCTCATAGGCTCACGGTCCTGCAAGGGGGGTATCCTTCAAGAACTCTCACATGAAGGAAACCAAGAAAAGCACCTTACAACCTCATAGACCTATAAGGAAGGTATCCCCCAAGAACTCTCACATGAGGGAGACTGAGAAAAGTACCTTACAGACCCATGGACCTGCAAGGAAGGTATCCTCCAAGAACTCTCACATGAAGGAGATCGAGTATACGCAACTCCATAGAGTCAGAGATGGTGATATGTTTACCTATAGATAGAACAGATCAGGAAGCAGCCGCATAGGCCGATGAAGGGTCAATCACATAGAGCATCGATAAAATTGTGAGACTTTCAAAGGGGTCCCTCGGGAACCCTTCAAAAGGAAGGAGGGTCCACTCAAGGGATGCACTGTTTGAAAGGTGAAGTCTAGTCAAGCTGCCCCCAAGCTAGATGTGAAGATAGTCTAGTCAGGTTGCCCCCGGTGTAGACATCGAGGAAATGTAACTAATCTAGTTAGGTTTCCCTCCAACTAGAAACCATATAACTTTGCTAAAAAAAATCAAAGGGGTCCCTCAGGAACCTGACGTGAAAAGGAGGGGTCCACTCAAGGGACACACTGTTCAAATCCTATCGTCTTCCTTCTCAAATCAATTCATCACCAAGGAATCCTTTTGAAATATGTTTACTTCATCAAGTAATTCGAAAGGAAGGAGATGTGCTCCTATGAGGGGAAGACTAAGACCGTTCCCACTTCAGAGGGGGGTTTTCAAGTCCTTTCTTTATGAACCCATGATGAAGGAAACATATTTTGCTAGGGTTTCAGGTTGAGAATGCAATTCTAACAAAAAAGTGTGTGAGGTATCTTTCAGAAAAGATTCATTTGGTGATGAAAATGTTTTCAAAATACCAAGTAGGAGAGGAATTTTCATACATGAAAGGGACAAATCAAGCAAAGAAGAGTGAAAGATAAAGGGAAAGGTAAAAGAAAAGAAAACACACACAAAGGGCACAGAGGGATCTAGTTTTGTGAGGTCAGATCTGCATTTATTTATACATATTAGGTAACTATAGCAAGAGGAAAAATACCATCAATCCCCAACCAGATCAACAAGAATGTATGAAAGAAAAAGTGAAAATAAAAAATTGGGCCAACATGGAAGGAGGCCTAAATGGTCCTAACTCTTTGCATCATCCCCAATTTACCAAAAATCAATCACAACCATGGAAGAATGGAGATACATATAGAAGGAGGTTTACAACCCAAACATCATGCCTATATCCAAGCACCAACAAGGGTGATGAGGGTCATCCAGGCACATATAGCACAATTATGGGGGAACACATCACAGTTAACACACACACATCTTTTCTAAAGATCAAGAAGAGGGTCTCCCCCTAACACTAGTCAACCAAGAGGTCATCAACTTCCCACTCTAGATCATTGTAGGGGAGAGGGTGATGAGTCTGCAATAGTGTAATATTAAGGGGAGGAGCTTGCAATCCTCCTGCAACAAGGGTCAAGGTAGAGGGCCTAATGAGGTCTCTTTCGCTCAACTCTTGTGGGTCCAAGGTCAACAACCTCACAAATATCGTTGAAATGGTTGAAACTTCATCCACCAAGTTAAACATACACTTAATGGGAGTGCCATGCTTCACATTGACCGATGGAGGATTTTGCACCCGAGGTTCACTATTGGGCTCACCAAGAGACTCGAGAGCGGTGACAAAATTGATGGAGGTTGGGACTGGTTCCATTACTAGGGTAGAACAAGTCAACTTGGGATCAACTTTCAGAGAAGGTGGGCTCTTCTTACTTCCTCCATTGCTAGAGGTACCATGCTCTATCTTCTTCTTCATCAGAGGAGGTGAAATTCCCACAAATGAAACAAGGAGGTTGAGGGAGAAGAGGAAATAACTACAGTGGACACCATCAAAGTGCTCACCATATCTATTTTCTTTAGGAAATACAAGACATCCAAGATATGTCAACAAAGGCGGCTCCATCAAAGGAGCGATGAACACCTACACCTTTCCAGGTGCATGTGCGCTCACAACAAGAGCCATAAGAGATTCAGAGATGGAAGGAGGGGAAGAGCAGGATGCAGCAAGAGATGCCGCTTTCTCCTCCTCCTTCTTTTATAAGGAGGATTGCCTAGCTAGGAGAGCCTTTCGCTGAAATTTACACTTGCATGCAAGGCAGTTTCTATGGTTCTTCAAACCAAAAGCTAAGATCTGCAAGGGGATGAAAGGATTATGTTCAGCCATGGGAGTGTATTCCATAGCTGCTTCCAGTGGAAAGACAAACTCCTGAATGGGAGAAGGAGGGGTAGGTTTAGAAATGGTAGGATTAATTGACTCTAATGCCTTGGTGGTGGACCTCTTCCCATTCACTATTTTAGGAATAGGGATAGTAGGAGGCCGCGAAGGTCAAGACAAAGAGGACTCTCCATGGGGGGCTTTCTATCTTCCATACCGAATGGGCCTAGGCTCCATGGGTAAGATAGGAAGCTCAAATGTAGGATGCTTGGCCTTTTGCCAAGTGGGCACCATGGGATTCTCTCCCAAACACGAGGCAAAATTAGATGGTACTGAGATAGGACAAGAGGAAGCATCAGGCTGAACAGTGGAAGAGGAAGGAGGATTTCAAGACTACTTCTCTTCTTCTCTTCTATGTGCCTTGGTAGCATCAGTATCAGCTTTTAGACAAGCTCTATATGAGACAACATAAGGTGACGAAGGGTATCTCACTCTCATCCTAGCTCACCCCTTCTTATAGTTTTGATACGTGCAGTGAAGAAGGTCCTTCCTAGGTGGGAGAGGACCAAGGGACATGGGCCAAAAGTAATCTATGGTATAGCTTCCATGTGCAATCGGTGGTCTATAATCAATGTCATGGATAATGTGTATCGAACCTCCATGAACAAACTTTAGGCACTTGTGTCTAATTGAGGGAACCACATTCATAGCTACTAGCTAGGGGATACCTAGCTTCACTCTGAAGAGTTCAGATCCCGGGATGATGTTAAACTTAAGGTTTATAGATTTAGGTCCAATGAGGACTGATAGGACAATACTCCCTATAGGAGGTATGAAAATTCTGCCATGTGTGTGTATAGTACTCTCAAGTGCATCATACCCATCCTTATGTAGTAAGTTAATCAACATGATCTCCTTAGTTATGATATTCACTTATGATGTTGGATCAATAAGAACACCTGCTACAATATTTTTCATTTATCCTTATAGGAATGTAAAGAGGAGATGGATCTCTATTGAATCCCATTGGAAGGTCTTGTGAAGTGAAGGTTATGTCTCTACCACTACTCATAGTCTACATAGAGGGAATAGGTTGAGTTAAGAAAGAGGCCATCACACACACCAAAAAGTGCTTCTACAGAGCCTCTTAAGGTTTTACGAGATAAGGACATTGACCCAATTAAGGTTTTGTTCCATAATACTTTGGCACCTTCCAACTACACCTACTAGGGGTCGCAGGTTGGGTTGTGAGGTGAAAACTTCACAATACTCACACCTATGACACTCCTAGGATAAGAGGAAAGGAACTTTCAGTATCACAAAATGGAACCAAAATGGTTCACGTTGGGTTAACCAAAAATGCAAGAGATGGGGACCAACCACTGGAAGGCCCCAAGTCACGAAAGGCCAAGAGCAGAAAGGCTACCCTAACTTACCTTAGTTTAAAGGATGGTTAGGATAGAAGGAATGAGAATGATGAGGATTATGTGGCCTTCGATCACTATGCAATCCTGAGAACTGAAGAGAGACTAGACAAGTCATTTTCCAGAGTCAACTCTATGTCTCAGGTAAATCTTTATCCAAGGATAGAAGTTTCATTCTAGGATGACAATGCGGTGCACTGGTGTCTCACAAGTGCACTAGCATCCGTACAACCAGAAAACCAAAGAGATGAGGTTAGAATCCCGAAAAGGGACTAATAGTCTATTTTAGTAGTTTTGGGAAGTAAAGAACAAGACTAAGAAAAGCATAATGTAAATACATATATGATAAAAGAAGTATGCTACCGCAAGGGTGACAAAGATAATTTTGTAGAATAATCCTCTCACCAGCTTGCTTAGAGATCTCTCCCCCTACACACAACAAAGAGGGAAAGTGTTGGGGTTGTTTAGGGATATTCCTTAGTCATACCCTTGTCTTGGTGTTTCCACCTCCATAGATAGCCAAGTTTGCGATGATAGAAATAATGATAAAGGGAAATACAAGCTACATATGCAAGAAACACTACAAAATAGTACATGCTTATTCAACTGAATATGATAGAGGAGATGAGAGGAGTTTACCACCTCCATCCAAAGTGCTCAAGGCTTGTGGAGGAGTGAATGAGAGGAACTCAAGCCTCTACTACCATGGTGTTTGTCCTATTCTCACACTATCAGAGTGATGGCATGGAAGATTGCTGCAATGGAGTGAAAAGTGCTGCTACAAAGCATGAAAGTGGATGCTCAATGCATGGGAGAGTGTTCCAACTTGTTTAAAAATTGAGAATGGAAGAATGGAGTGAGAATATCAAGGAGAAGATGAAAAATGGCAATATTCAGGTCACCCAGCCAAAGAGGGGCATTACACTTTAACTTCCAATTGAGAGTGTAACGTCACTGTAGTCTCCAGCCATAGGAATCTGCCAGGGATATAAGCACGTCGTGTGGATGTTTTCATGTCGTGCGGGCGTTCCCGACAAAAATTCCCCCATTGACACACAAACAGGGTACCAAGTGGAATGGAAGCAGTGGGATTAAGTGGAATTAAACCTCTGTATTTGGTTTTCTGAAGTGTAAAGGGGTGAAAGGGGAATTTTTGTTAGGGGGTGAAAATCCACGCTCATAAACATACAAAACCTCATTAGTCTTGAAAGCAATCTTCCACTCATTTCCTTCCCTTATTCTGATCTGATGGTACCCACTTTATAAATCAATTTTTGAAAAGTAACAAGCTCCTGATAAGCTATCCATTAAGTCTTTTGTCTGGGGTATAGATAACCTCTATCTAATAGTGATCTTATTTATTGCCCTTGAGTGCGTACACAGTCTCCAATCTCCATATGTTTTAGGTGCCAAAACAATAGGAACAACACAAGGGCTCAATCTTTCCCTTACTAGATCCTTATCCAATAGCTCTTAAATCTGATTTTTGATCTCCTAATTCTATCCAGGGGTCATCTTGTATGTTGGCTTGTTTGGAAAACTTGCACTTGATATGGGATCAATGTGATGACTCACATCTCTAATAGGTGGAAAATAATTTGGTAACTCCTTCACCATTATGTCTTCATACTTATCCAATAAGATCTACACCTCTTTTGGTACCTCTTTTCCATCTACTACTACATTTGAGATAGGCTTTTGGAATAACCAATGTCCTCCTCCTCTAGATCTTTCAAAAACTCCTTCTCCATGACAATCATCACACTTGGTCCTTCATGGATAACACCATTATCTTCTTGCAGAGGTGTAAGAGTGTATGACACTCCATCTTTCTCAATTACATACACATTCTTATGCCCATCATGCTTGGCCTTTCTGTCAAATTGCCAAGGCCTTCCAAGGAGTAGATGAAACACATCCATTGGAACAACATCACAAAGGTTTTTTTCTTTGTAGGAACCTATGTTAAACTCCACCCAAACCTGATCATTAACAAGCACTCTTTTCCCTTTACTGAGCCATTAGATCTTGTCAGGAGTTGGGTGAGTATTTCTCTTTATTTTAAGTTTCTCCACCATTTCTAATGACACTATGTTATATGTTGATCCAGAATCAACTATTACCTTGCATACCTTTCCCTGATATTTGCATGTTGTCTGAACCAAGGCCTTTCTTTGAGGGGGTTCCTTCATGGTGCATACCTTTATTAATGTCCTCCTAATCATTAAGGATTCTCCCACCTCTAGAATAGCTTATATGGATGGCAAATTTACACTTTTTGCATCCTCCTCTTTCACTATTTATGTCCTCTCTCCACCATGAGAACTTGCACTTTCTTTATCCAGGAACTTCCATGTAGGATGTCCAAATTGTTTGCAGCTATAGCACCTTCCAGGGAAGGTATTAGACCCTCTTCCTTGGTCATCGAACCTGCCTCTTCCATTTGGTTTTCTTCCTCTAAAACTTCCCCTTGATTCACCGCTTGGTTCTTCGTTTGCACTTTGTTCACCTTTGTCTCTTTGTGAGCCTCTTCCACTAAAGGTTCCTTTGCCCCTAAAACTCTTTCCTCTTCCTCTTGACTATTTTTCTTACCTCCTCATCTTTTCCTCTGCCTTACTGGCCATTTGAAATCACTCTTCTACTGTCCTTAGGGTAGTTAGGCTTATCTCATCTTGAATATTGGTTATTAAACCATTCAAATAACTTGCTACTTTTTCCTTTTCATTCTCAAAGTGTCTTGAACTTATGGTCAACTTGTGAAACTCCTCAATATATGTTTCCACATCCAATTCCTTTTTTCTTAGATTTTGTAACCTCCTAAACACTTCGATGTCATAATCTGTTGGTAGGAATTGAATTTTCACCTTATCCACCATCCTATCCCATGAACCAATATTTTTCTTACCTTTCTTTGTCCTCTCCTCTTAGATATAGTTCCACCATGTCAATGTTGGTCCCTTCAACTTAGTTTTGGAAAACTTGACCTTCTTGTCCTCTGCCACTTCCTTGTACACAAAATAGTTATCTAAGGCATCTATCCACTCAATTACCTCCTCAAAATTCATCTTACCACCATACATTGGTAGTTCCATCTTCACTTCATGAGGCTCTCCATTTTCAGCCTTGAGCACCTTTAGAAACTTATTTTCTTCAGGATCCAACTCTTCTTATGGTCCTTGTGTTAGGTTCTCGCATTCCCCTTCGTCCTCATCTTTCAGGTCACTCTCATATGTAGTACCCTTTCCTATTCTTTTTCTAATTTCTATTGCTTCCATCTTGGCTAACAAATATTCTTGAGACTCTCTTAGGTCCTTAATCTCTCTAGGAACAACTGAACCACCTTTTGGAGGCATTTTGAATGCTTTAACTTGTAATTTATTTTCTTCAACTCAATTCATTTTCCCCAATTGACCTAAGCCTAAGCTCTAATACCACGAAAAATATGCATTGATTAATCTTTAAGAGACCTAAAACAAAAATTATCAAATATCAACTTACCCTCAAGACTCCCAAAGATGTAATTTTCATTAGCTAACATTCCTTCACTACTAGGTCTCTAAATTGACATAATTAGGTATATCTTTTAGAGAATGTCATCTCATAAAGAGTTACAAGCCTTTTCAAGTACTCATTAGGACATATATCAACATATCTCCTCAAAGGCATTGGTTGTTTTGGACCACTACACTCTAATCATGTCTGCTACACCTAAACCTAGGTGAATTAGGCCACTTTAACAAAGGAAGTACAAAAAATTCCTCTTCCAAAACTCTAAGTTTAATCAGCACAACATCCCTACAATTTATTGTTACACTACTTTTCTACCCTACCTAGCCTAACACATTAAGATGTTAGGCTAGGGCTTTGATGAAATCACCTGGAAAATCCATCCCCTACTTTCTAAACCTAATGAACATCAAAAAAACACCTAAAATCACCATTCCACCAAGTCTCAAAAATTTACAATGGTGGAATGGCCAGGAAATCACATTTTGCTCACCAAACCCTTAGAAAGGAGGGTTTCAAAGTGGTAGAGTGAATAATACTTCAAAAAGACTTAATACTTGATGAAATGACCTCACACAACACCCAAAATAAAGTTAAGACTCTACACAATCACTTCACATTGATTTTATCTCTTGACAGTACTGTACGAGCCATACAAAGCTCAAAACACAAAAAAAATGCACTAAAAATCAGGAAACAAAGATTCTCCCTTCACTTTTTGCTTATCTCAAAGTTACATCCAGCATGCCTCAATGTCTGAGAAGCTCAAAATATACATGCAAGATCCAAAATAATAGTTACTAGTCAATAAAGCATAATGAGCGTCCATTCTTCAAAAAACATGCAAAAATTGACAAGTTGCAAAAAGCAACTTTTTGCAACTTCACCAACTTCTTGAACTAGCACCTAAACTGACCCTAAAATGATTCTAACATGAAAAATAGGTCTTATTTCAACTTTATTACAATGATATAAGATTAGACACTCAAAATCTAACATAAACACCTAGTATGCATTACTAAAGCTAATATGTCTAAGGTGCCCTACACCAATTTGCACTTGAGGAATGTGATTGTGTCAATCACATGGATGCATATGAGGATCTCTTTTTTGGATATACAACTCATAGTTTTCCTCATGAGCAGTATCCTTCAAATTTTCATGTTGATGCAGTAGGAGATAATGTTGAGTGTGACACTTCTTGCAATAGTGATCGTGTTTTGAACACTCACTATGAGGAATTTATTGCAGAGATAAATTTCAAGACATATGAGCCTGCATTTGAAAATTTCTTGGGTGATAATATGAAGAATGTTGATAACCTTGTCTTTGAACTTGGGATTGAAAACATTGTTTGTGTATGTATTGTTGACATTTATTCTGAATTCCATGATTTCAATGTTGACAATGGTATTATGTGTGTTGATAAATCTACTTTTTAGAACCTTGAGGCATATAATAATATGACTGAGTTGTGTTGTTTTGATGGAGATAAACTTCTTGTGATGCAATCGAGTTGAAGGAGATACAAATATGTGAAAATCCTTTGTTTACTACATCTTTATTGAGCCTAATCACTATGAGGGTTTCAGATTTAATGTGTAGATGAATGATAAGGAGAAGTCACACAATGACCCTTTTCAACCACACTATGAATTTTTCCACTTTTCGGTCCAATTTGACAAAAATTGATTGTGTATGAGAATGATCTTGTTAATTAAGGATATCACACCAATTGTAAGTTTTCTCTATTTGATGAGTGTGATATATTCTTGTTAGATGTTGATGGATTTTAGTTTGTGCTTGATTGCCAATGTCAAATTGATAGAGTTAATGGAGGCATTGGGAAGCATAGTGATGTGGTTAAGCATACCAAGGGTGATATTTTTTTTCAGATATTCAGTGGTAATGTTTTTAGACTTGGAATAATACAGACAACAAAGAACAACATGTTTGATAGAGGAAAACATTGGTGTTTCTTTCATTTAGTGGCTTGGGGCCATTAAATGAAGTTTAAAAAATTGAATAAAGGAGAGGTTGCAGAGCCGCCCAATGGATTTGGCACTTCGTCTACTCCCTACAAATCTGGAATCTCATCATGCATAGAAGGGGCATGTGTCCCCTATTGGATCCATTGATGGCACCTTCAAATTTTGCAAATTTGAAATGCTTATATCTTTTCAATGTGTCGATAGAGCCTAGGCTTGTGTCCTACTAAATATGCCCTGAAGACCCTCTTTACCGATTAAAATTTTTCAACTCGGAGGTCATATTCCAAATTCCTTTTGTAGAATGTTTTTTGGTACATATGGTAGTGTTCCTATTCAGTTTTGTGCCTCTTGGATGAGTTTTGATGGGTTAATTAATGTGTTGCTAACAACAACTGGGCCAAATTTAGTGTTCCAAAAAGTTTCAAATTTTCAAATTCTAAGGGAAATGTATTTCTCATTTTGGTCTAAAACATATCTAGCTCCATTTTCATAAAAAATGGAGGTCATTTGATACATTATTTTAATGTATTTTGAGTGTGGTGAACATGTCCTGGGGGCCAGTTTATAAAGGAGGTACCTAATTTTTTATGGCTAGGAAAAGTTTGATTTAAAACCCATGTTCTAAATAATTGATTGTGACTGCATGCAAAAAATATTGGCTCTAGGGGTCACCATTTGTGCATAGTAAAATTTCTTCATTTGGCCTACAAGCATAATTAAAATTTGCATTTTTTCTAATGTTTCAAATGCTTATGTTTAAAATATTTTTGAATATTTTAAACATTATGCAAATGTGAAAAAATCATTTGGGGAAAATATAAATTACAATTTCAAATGTTTTGGAGGAAAAGAAAGTTTAATTCTTGCTTTTGATTAGCTCAGACACGACAAAAAAACTCATTACTTGTCACTGAAAGGCTTTGTCTTTCCCATTTGATTTTAGTGATCAGTGATGGCATTTCCTTTTCATCGCCCATCACTGTAATCTTTCTTTCTCTCCACATCACATTGGAAATAAGTGATGCTTCACTCTCTCTATTGCCCATCATTTTAAATTGTCTCTCAATCCTCTTTACTTTGGTGATACACGATGATGACTACTTGGAAATGTTGAAGTGATGGTGGAACCATGAAAAATGTTTAATCTTGTTATTTGAAGGGAAATTTTTTACAGTGATGAAATATTTCAAGGAAATACATGCGTAAAGAATATTTTCACAACCTGATAAATGAATTAAAGCCTTCACGGTAAAAAAAAGCTTTGAGTTGTAGGGAAATAAAATGTTAAATGCATAGGTAAAAGGGCTTTCTACAGCTGATGGGCAGAGAGAAGATTTTTCATGATGAAGATTTTTTCAGCTATGGCAAAAATAAAATTCTCTATTGCTGGGCAAGAGGAGTGAAGGTTTTTTTTCACAAGGTAAAAGAATTTTATATTGCAAGGTAAAAAAGCAAGTAGGAGGCGAGAATTTAAGTGTAGAAGGGGGTTTTTCTTCAATTTGAAGCAGTTATGGATCTAAAGGCTTTCCTGATACCAGTTGTTAATAGGGATTTCCATTTGTGGATTCTTTGTTTTCCCTTAAATATATTTTCCCATTTTATTTGCAAGTTGAGGTTCTCTATTTGGTCTCACGGGAAATACATTTTGTAACAGGGTCTCAAACGAATAGTATTGGTTTTAGTTTTCTGGAGTTTTTTGAATCTTGTAATGGAGAATTTAGTCAGGGCATTGTCATATTTATTTGTAAATGGTCACATATTATGAGTTGGTTGTCTCCATTATGCACATTGTATGAATTATGAATATGAGTAATCAAATATTGTTGGTGTTTATCTTCTTGTCTTTCCTTGAATGTTTGTTTAGCGTGATTACTTTCATTCAAAGAATGAATTAAACTGTATTAACATAGATAGAGGTTTATGCAACTATGTGCTAAGATAAATAAGTATGAATGGTTAAGTTTCTGGTATTAATGGTGTAAGACATCATCTGGTAGGAATAGCTATGATAGGGTAATGTTGTGATGTATTTTAAGTTATGTGGTTTAGGTGACTCCACCTTGGAATTTGGCACTGGTCTTTTAATGTTCTAGTCTCTTGAGAATTTTGTGGTAGCTACAAATTTAAATCAATTTTACCTATCTATCTCAATATGAATGTGTGTGGAATTTAATGCATATTACATCTCTGATGTTTAAATCAAACATTACCATGAAGGTCAGCCAAATCTTTAGGGTATTGTGTTTATTAATCATGTAAAGGAGAATTATCTATTTACAGTGTTTTGGATGCTTTGGCACACCAGTATCTATAAAGTCACTATCATGATCACCCTCCCAGGTTTCACAGAGCCTGAATGTAGGGGATAAAGGGTTTTAATTCAATCTCTCGTTCATTGGCTAAATCTCTCCTTGAGTCTGACCATAAGGCCTCGTAGCCCTTTAGGATTCATTTGGATTGGAGATTTAAGTACCAACATGTAGAAAAAGCTTCAATGTTATGCAATGTTGATTGAAGATGTGTGTTGAAGTTCTCAAGAAATCAATTGTCATTTCAGCATTACTTTATTGTACAAAAGATGTCAATTCTTTGATTATTTTTTAGAAGAAATGAGGTTGTTATATAGATTTTACGATTTGACTTGAAGGATCGAGATCATGTAGCAGAATATCTTGATCAATAGTTAAAAACTATTGAGAGGAATTAGATGGGAAGAATCAATGGACTTTGATTATATAATTGGTGTGATTAATGAAATCAATTTGAGTGTTCAGTGCAATTGAGGAAATAGATTGAGCCTCGATTGGGAATGAAGAATAGATGAATCAGTCAGCCAATCAGAGTGAACAATCGCTGGACTATAATTTTTTCAATCATAAAAGTGGGTGAAGGTAATTAATTAATTTGAAATAATTAATTAAGCCTTCTGAGTTGAATGTGGAAGTCATGTTTGACTTTTACAAGCAAAGTTGTATTTGTTTGTTTTGACCATTTTTAATGATTTTTGAATAATTTATTTAATTATTCAAGTTTAGGGGAGAGTGATTTAATTAAAATATTAAGAATTAATAATTTAATTGATTTGTGGGAATAGGGTAATTTAGTGACATAATTAAATAATTGATGTTATTTAATTAATCGGGAGGAATAAATCTAGATTAGGACTTTATTAAATATTTATTTAATTAGTAAAAAATGATGAAAAAGTGAGCTAATTAAATATTGTAATATTACTCAATTAATAGAGGAAATTAGGTTTTTGATGTAAATGATATGAAATGTTGTGGTATTTGGTGATAATGATGTCGATGATGATAAAATGTTAGCTAGGATGTGTGATAAGCGTTAGGTCATTTTTACATGTCTACATTTTGCCCCTCTTTGAGACAAAGCACTATTTTTTTTGTTTCAAAAAATTCAATGTTAAGATCAAAATTTGAAAGAAATTATATGCCCCAGTGGTCAACAGAATGATGGTAGGATGTTGGGTTGCCCCCTCAAGAGGTTGGCTGGAAAAAGTCATTTTGTGGGTCGAGCTTGCGATAATGGTTTATTTTAGTTTAGATGTGTAAAGGATATAAAATTAAGCTTATAGGACCCTTGTTGATAGTTCAGATGTTCCTAGGAGCTCCTAATGTCAACCTAGAAAGGTTTCCTAGGTAAAAAATTAGGGTTTTGGGGGTTAAAATATGTAATTAGTGTTTAATTTTCCTCATTTCCATTTTGAGCCTATAGTAATTTCTTGCCTCTAGATTTCATGATTTTTCATTTTTCAAGGAGCTACAACAAGTATTCGAGGAGCCCCACATCATGCAAATATGATTTGTGAGTTCAAGCAACCTACTAGCATTGGTGCCCTAGTATGTACCCTTTCCTTTTATGTTTTCATCTTGTCATTTTTGTGTAATTAATGCATGAAAACTTTTTAGGTGTAAGTAGTAGTTTTGTGAATTTTTTGATTTTGCATTGAAATGACCACTATTGATGTTTATATCTATGTTGCTTTTGATTTTCTCTACGACATTTCACATAAATCTTCACTTTTGACCTAAATGTTCGCCTTTGTTTTCACATATGCTTAAAATTTTCACTTTTGACTTTTTTGTTTTGAAATGGTCGCCTTTGTCAAAAAAAATTACTTTTAAAAAATATATTCGCTTTTGACATTTTACCATTATTGAATATATTTACCACTCTCGATAAAATGATAACAACTTTTGGCTCATTTTACTGCTTTTGACAATGAAGTCACTAATTTTGACAAAAAGTGACCAGCTTTGCTATTTTTGGAAGTTTGTGCTAGTTTATTTATGTTCTTAGGTTCATTTCATGTTTTCGTAGAAACTTGTTAATGTCATGGGTTGAATGGTTGTAGGTGGGTCTCAAATTATTGTATTCAAGAGAGCAACGGTCGTACGAGTTGTTCAATTTGATCAATGGTTTTCATGAGCTGGAGTGGAATATCCTAAACACAGTGGGTTTGAGACATATATGTTACATGCCAACTATTAGATGCCATAGAGCTATGATGACTTCCCTTATGGAGTGATGGTCTGAGATATAATATTTCCACTTACCTATTGGGGAGGCCACCATCACCCTAGAGGATGTATGCAGGATCCTTTGTGTACAATTCATGGAGAGCTTGTGACCTATTCTATTTGATAGGGTACACATGCTATATGTCAAGTCCTTGGTTTCAAGAATCTTCAAGTTCGGGAGGCAAAGATAGACCTGTCTCCATTCATGGGCAATGTAGATCCTATTTCATTGGTTCTATGTCCTTTGGTCTTAGGGCTCATCATTCCTGATCGGCAAGGAAGGAAGTTTCCCATAGGTTGGGGTGTATACACTGAGTAGATGTTTGAGCATGGTAGCAGATATGCATGGGTCTCTTTTCTCCTTTCTCATCTTGATAGAGACATGCATGAGGTTTCTTATTGAGGAGGTAGTTCTATTTTTGTTGGTATGTCATTACTTCATGTATGGGTCTGGAAGCACATCCCAATTACTAGGCTTCATAGAATTTTGGATCGAGATCCCAAGGATCCTTATTCATATAGATATGGTGATTTCCTTCATTACACTTGGCCTGGGTAGATACCTTACTAGAATTGTGCGATAGAAGACATGGGTATGTGCAGGATCATCATGAAAAAAATAGGCCCTTAAGTGGCAATAAATTCAAGAAAATCAGAGTTAGGCAACTTGACGTAAAAATTTGAATAATTTATCTATATTATTTCAAAAATATGAATGAATAGAATCTGTAACAAATTTAATTTAGTTTCTAAACTACTAGGTTTATTTAAAAAATAAAAAAATCTATTTGGTGAAAATTTGAAATTTCAATGCAGCAGTACTTAAATTTCAGGGAAAAAATAAGAAGTAGGTGTCTGTCTAACCACCCTGACCACAATAAAATGATAAAAAAAAATTAGAATATTTTATATATAAGTAGAGGACTCATGTCCCGATGTGATGCATATTTTTTTGTAATTTTTTTCCAAGTAAATAATTAATTATCAATTTTTTATTACAACTTTTAAAAAATATAAAAACTCATATGTCTGACCACCTTAACTTGGTCAAAACTTCATGAAATTCAATTCTTCTTTTTTTAATCCTATATTATGTGAAGCATAGAATGTGAAGAATGTTTTGGATTCAAAAAATGTGATACCATTTGAAAGTTATAGATATTTTTCAATCAGCCTAGCAATCAGGACTTTAGTCGTAATTCAAATAGAAAATGAATAATAATTATTTATTAAATTCAAAGTAAAGCATAACTTATATTGGTGGAATCTGAGAATCTCCTTCAAAAACCCTTTTCGTTTCATCAATTTTAAATAAAAAAAAAGTCGTCATCCACATGGGTCATCATATCACTTACATATCGCCACTTTTTGGCCCATCATGATCCTGCACATACCCACATGCCTAGTTTTATTTGGAGACCGTTGTTGGACTGTGATTCCTGGCATGACAACCAAGAGAAATTACTATTTTTTAGATAGACATGGTGGTTGATCATCCATATTCATTCTTTTCTTGAGTGGTACTTACTTGATCAAGTGCTCTGCTAGTTTGGGGAGAGGCAAACCCACTTTGGAGATTATTATCAGGCATGTTTTGATAGGACCACTCAAGAGGTCCGATTTTGGCGATTACAGGCTAATCGTGATATTGTTTTGGAAGAGTTTAGACAACTTGTCCCCTTTGGATGGGGATGGACTGTTGGACCTATAGATGTAGGTACCACTCCACATTATGATTGGTGGTGGGCTCATCAGATTTCACTTCGGTTTATAGATCTTGTTGACGATGTGCTAGTAGTGGGTAGAGCAGGTATCATCGGTTGTCATGGGGAAAGATAGCGAGTTAGGATCATTGTGGAAAAGCTTCATAGAGCCCTATAGGATAGGCAACAAGATGGACATGATGATCCCACACATCAGGATCAGGCACATGATCCTCCTCCACCACCTAGTGATACAATGGTGGTTGTGTAGATAGTTCAATTGATAGTTTCCTGAGATTTAGAGGTTGTGTGATGATAGGTCATTGAGGCACAGGTAGTAGTGTTGATGATCAAGTGGGATATAGCTAGGCAAGAGAGGGATGACTTCAGGGTAGAGAAGGACACCAAGAGTAGGTGATGCCATACTATTGAAGCATAGGTACAAGTCATTACAATTGAGAGGGATACCCTCAGGTCAGAGCATGATGCCCTCAAAGTAGAGTGGGACTAGTTTATGAGAGAGGCCACATATTATCACTATGTATGAGGTTGTTATACCTAGAGCATGTAGACGTCCTTGGTTCGGTGAGCCTAGTGCAGGTACCATTGTAGCTGATTCCAACAATCAATCAATGAGGAAGCCAGATCAATAGGTAGTTATGCCACAACCCTCTCCACACTAGAGCCATGACCATAAAATATCTCCACCTTCGGTCAGGTAGTACGAGTTATTTTTTCTTGATCTTTATGATGTATATTGTTTCAAATACATTGTTGTATACATGATTTTTTATATGCATTCATCGGCTCAGTTGAGGCCTCATATATATGTATTTTTTTTTTACTATGATATAACACATGTTTATATGTTGATGTATTTGGCATTCTCATTTTTGATGATGATATGAATGAGATATACATTCTTCAATTCAGGTTCATTATGTGTTATGTGATGATTATGGATGATGATGTATGATTATAGATGTTTATTGTACTTTTCTAATGTCAGCATATGATGGGGATGGATGGATGATCAGTATAGCTATATGATATAATATTTTTATTACATATATGATGGATGATGATGTCATATATATGCAATGTATGATTAAATACATGATACATGATGTTTTTTATTGCTTTATTATCATCATGATATGTATTGACGATATTGTGATGCAAGATGAAGCTATTAGTTAGAAGAAATGTTGGATGATGGATAGAAATTTGATGTTGTTAGTTTGAGGAGTTTTTATTTTTCTTTGCATAAAGGCTTCATATCCTTAACAATCCTTATTGATGTAGCAAATAGATATGATGCACCAAGGTATTAATAACCAAGGTGTCTTTGTATCCATTGCATGGACTTTGACTTGGAATACAAAGAATATTCTTTCTCATACCAAACATACAAAAACTTTGTTAGAATATATGGTTGATTTGTGTTAATAAAATTTAGACCAGTTACACAAAGAGGTATGAAATACCTAACATGCAATCACTACACAAATTGTCTCAAAACAACTTCCATACACAAAACAAAACAAGTATTTTCCATGGTAGTATTACAAAACATCTTACAAACATACCTAACAAAAATTGATTGTTAATACCACCATTCCTTCTCTAAATCCTTATGGACATCCTCGAGAGATCTTGGGAATATGGTATTGCGATAAATAAAAAAAGTAAGACTATAAAATGATAAAAAATGTTGTAGCATCACTTGCCATATTTTTTTTGAGGTTTCAGGCTATTATTCGGTCTTGATGATGTCTATTTAAGGAACATTTTATCCATTAAGACATATCTTAGGTTGTTGTTGGTGAATTGTCAATAGATAGGTAGCTAACACTTTGGAATTATTTTCACTTGATAGTTGTCTAATGATTTTGATGTTCACTTTAGAATTTTTTATTTTGATGTTTTTTTCCTATTTGTTGTTTGTGTTGTTAAAGGGTGATGATGATGATTTGTTTATTATGGATAGTGTTTTATTGCAGTTGGTAATGATGGAGGTGGGACCTTTTTTATTTTCTAAGTTTATATAATGTTTTTTTTTGTTGTTTTTAGGGGACTAACCTAGGGCCTTGAGGGATCATAAAAGATAAGCCTTGGCTACATTGTATATGTAGAGGCTCGTAGTTTGCTTGGTTTAATATGAACATGTTTTTGATCTTCTATGTTTTTCAAATATTTTTGGATTTTTGAATTTTTTACTAAGTTGAAAGAAAGAATGATAAATACCTAAGGGGACTGACCTAAGGCCTCAAGGGCTAATAAACCTTGCCTAAATTGTACACACAAAGACCACATAGTTCAACTAGTGTTTACTTAAAGCAAACATGGTTTTTTTGGGTTTTGGATGTTTTGACTTTGTTTCTAAATTTTTTGTTTTCTAGATGTTTTTTATTTTGATAATTTTTGACCATGATGGGATGTACAAGGATCTAATTCGCTACCATTTCTGGGATGTTTCCCCTAATTTGAGACAAGAGTACTTTCACTAGGGGAGACAAATGTTGATAGTGTATAAAAGCTCAATACTCAATCAATTATCAAGCCATGGTTGGATACACACTTTATTATTAGATGAATGGGTTGATGCTCCAGATAGTGTTGATAGATAAGGATGCAGGTCTTATTCAAATGTAGCACCTATTTGTCACGTTTTCACTATGGTACCTATTCTAGAAGCACCACAAAGTGGTTTTCACTTAAAGAACATTTTTTTTCTCTTTACTGTTTTCTTTCTTTTTTCTTTTTTTTCTTTTTTATCATTTTGATTTTTTTAGATTTTTACCCTTTTTCCTGGGGTACTCTGACGTGTTTGAAGTATATAACTTCTTGATATGGCTGATGTTCAAAGTTTTGGATAATTTTTCCCCTTCAGGAGTAGCCAATTGATAACCTCTAGAGCCATAACCTATTGTGATGGTGAATGGGCCTAACCTATTGGGTTCAAACTTACATTTTCCATCTTGATTTAGTTTTAGCTTTTGATTCTCTTTGAGTACCAAGTCACCAATCTAAAAGTTTATGTTCATGATCTTTTTATTGTAGCTTTGTTTGAGTCAATTCTGATAAACTTGAAGATGGTTTAACGTGCTGAAATGCCTTTCATCTAGGAGTTCCAACTCATTCATTATGGAAACCTGATACTCTTCATTATTGACCATGCCTTTTATTGATATTCACAATGAGGGGATTCAACTTCGATAGGTAAGACAACTTCGGATCTGTAGACCAAGGAAAAAGGTGTGGCAGTACCTATAGGTGTATAGATACTAGTTCGGTAATCCCGTAGGGCTGGGTTTAGTTGCAAATTCCAATCACGACCAATGTAATTAACAAAAAAAATCAATATCCTCAAGATGCTTTTGTTAGATGCTTCAACCTGACTATTTCCTTAGGGGTAATAGGGCATGGAGAATCTATGTTGGATAGAGAACTTGGAACAAATTTCTTGGACATTGTGATTTTTGAATGGGGTTCCATTATTTGTTATGATGGTTTGAGGAATTCCATATCAACATATCAGATAATTCAAGATGAACTTGGATATCTGTTTCCTTGTGATGTAGGTTAATGGAATGGCTTCTATCCATTTTGTGAAGTATTTTGTTGTAGTAATAATGAACTTATGCCCATTTGAAGAGGTAGGAGAGATCTCACCTACCAAGTCTAATCCCCACTACAAAAAAGGTAATGGTGTTGTATAGGTCTTAGCTCCTGTGCTAGTGCATGAATGAGGTCACTGTAATGTTGGCATTGGTGATATTTTCTTGTGTAGGAAATAGCTTCTTGCTCCATTGATGGCCAATAGTATCATGTTCTTAGTAACTTTTGTGCTAGGATAGGTCAACTAGAGTGGGACCCACAAATGCCTTCATGTATCTCTTATAGAGTAGTTTATGCGTCTTCTGTGTCAAGACATCAAAGTAACGTACCATCTAAACTTTGACAATATAGGGTGTCTCCTAGTATTGTAAATTGGGAAGTCCTACTAACAAAATTTTTCTTTTGGGTGGTTTTCAAGTGAGGGGGTATGATACCATGTTGTATATAGTGAAATATATCATGGTACCATGGTAATTTAGGACCAACAACAATACACACTAGTTTTGATTCTAGGATATCGAATATTGGTATTAAGAGTTGTTCTACCAGGAATTTATACTTAGAAGTGTTCTATGGGATGTCGATGAGTGAAGCTATTATTTCCATAATGTTGATTGCTCTATCATTAATCCGGGGAATTTTTTCAAAGGTGATGGTGATTAAATAATGTTTGAAACTATCCACCTTCCTTTTAGATGGCATCAACTTGTCATCCTTTGTTTGATACTCATTGACTTTTTTGATCACTAGTTGAGAGTATCCATACACCTTTAGTTCTTTTATCCTCCATTCAATGGCCATTCTAAGACCTATGATTAATGCTTCATACTTTGAGATGTTATTTGTGCATGGGAAAGCAATTTTGTAAGCCTTAGGTATACTATCTCCCTATGGTGTGAGAAATAATATACCCACTTCTGAGTTGTGTTGAGTGTGGGACCCATCAAAATACAAGATCCAATAGCTTGTTTGTTCTACTAGCAGAATGCTTTCATTTGGGAAGTATGTTGTGAGAGGATGGTGATTGTCCATTGGTGCTTTTTCTAGTTGATCTGCTATGATCTTTCCTTTGATGGCTTTCCTTTCTACGTACTCTATGTCAAACTCACTCAATATCATCACCCATTTAGCAGTCTTGCCTATTAGAGTTGTTTTTACTAATAGGTCTATAGTGGATCTACTTTTGAGACTAGCTTTACTTCTATGTTCAAAATATAGTGTCTCAACTTTTGTGTCACAAAAATGATAAAGAGACATGCTCTTTCTATGGGAAAATAGTTCAATTCATAGCCCACCAATGTTTGGTTGATGTAGTAGACCACTCTTTCCTTATTATTATCATCTAGTTATGCTAGAAGAGCTCCAAGTGTTGCTTGTGTTGCAGAGACATAGAGTATCATTGCTTTATCTAGAATAGGTGGCATTAATACTAGAGGAGTGAGTATTTAGTTCTTGACCTATTTCAATGTTTGATCACATCTACCATCCCATTTGAATGTGATGTCTTTGTGTAGCAGATGGGTGAACGGATGGCACTTTCCTACCAACTACGTGATGAATCACCTAATGGATGTAGTTTCCCTTATAGGCATCTCAGGGGTAGGTTGTCATTGTTATCTGTAAATCTTACGGAAGTTATCAAAATGGTCAAAATGGCTTTCGCATCATTCTCCCATTGATATCTAGGTCATCATCGCTAGAAATAACAAAGGAAAGAGAATCCCATTCATACTCGTAGGGAATATAGTCTTTGAATGTAGGTTTGCTAGGTTAGGTAGGGAATATACTTATGCTAAAGCTTTCAAATAATTCCTCAATGGGTAAATCATTGTCTATAAGATGGTAGATATTTGATATCTTAACGTCAGTAGGAGATCCTTTCTTAAAAGAGGTACGTTCGGTGTTTGGAGTAACCATGTCTATCGAACCATAGCCTAGTCCCATGTTCTTATTTCTTCATCCCACTATAATATGTTCCCATTTGCCTTGTGTATGTCACCCCAAGCCACCTTTTCTAGTATATCCCATTTGTTTAGCTAGTTGATACCCTTTCCTTCTAGGACCAATTAAAAGGGTTTGTAGCTATTTTGGTTCTTCTTGGTCTTCTTTGTAGATCATTGATGAAAGGTCCTCTTTGAATACTTCCTCATCCTTCATATCTCCCCACTTGGTAAAGATCATGAATTTGACTACCATTGTTACTTCTTGAACATGTTTGATCTTTGTTCATGATTTTTTATGAACCAAACTTGATCTCATACCATACCTATGAACTTTCCAAGGTTCAATTATTAATAAGGATGAGGATTGGCCAACACACAAGCAAGGAATTAGGAGTCCTTACTTCTACTCTTCAGGCTCTGTGATTCCTAGGAGGGTAATCCTATTTGCACTCCTAAGATACTTATTCAATTAAGAGTACTTCAACACATAGATGGATTCCTCTTAAAATTCACATAGACAAAATTCACTAAAGGCTTGGCCAACCTTCAAATAAAACTATCTATAGCTAGGAACCAAATGATACTTCAGATTGAGAAATTCTTCAAATGATGGTTATAATGATTTGTTTCTCTTTTTAAGACTTTGGCTAGATGAATGACTAAACTCAATTTGATCCAAGATAAACTAATGAAGAGACTAGTGCCTCCTTCATGGGACAACGGATTCATTATGCAATTAACCAATAATACATTAACAATTCATCCCAATAACTCATGGTCCATTGACATACTACCTTATAGCATTCAACTCATTGTATCTAAAACATGGTTTCTTACCAAATCCTATATCATTTCCTTATAAAACTCATGACCTTACTTTAACATTTAATCAACCCCTTGATGTGAAGCATATGTAAAGTCATTCATTTAGTTTAAACAATAGAAGACAAATAAACTATCATTAACAATTTCATTCATAGTCTACAAAGAAATTATGCAAAACAAATACTTTAAATTGATATTTTTTATTATTGGTGTTACTGTAAAACCCTTTTAAGATAATTACATCATAATTGTATACCCAAAAACTAGTTCATGGTATATCCATTAATCTATCTATTTACATTATGTTCTTCTTCTGAGATTAGCATTTTTGCCTAGACCCTTCTAAGACTCCAAAACTTGAACTCCTTTCTTCATAATCAGCCTTGGAATCCCCTTTATAGAACAGGGGAGAAACAAGCATCCAACTAAATCATGAATACATTTCATATTCATTTCAAAATAATTTCAATAGAATTCGAGAGATTCCCCAAACAGTTAAATGCAATCATTGATAAAACAAGGGAAGAAAAAAGACAAAATTCTTCATAAGCTATTGAGGGACAATAGCCAAATCACCATAGAATAGCACCAGTCATGACTGTAGTGTCCAGTTCAACCAAAATATTTCCACTACACCAACTGAAAGACTTCCACATCAACATGGAAGAATAAAATACCAAAACCATGAACACTAGAGCAATAGTATCATTGAAAATAAAAACAAGGTGGGGACATCACTTTGATTCCTCAAAATCAGAGTATGCTAGTTCACTCCATGTGCATGAGGAAATTGGAGGAACCATCACCACCTCTTCATTATAAATATCATAAGGCACCAAGGAGAGTAGGTACTGGTTGTACCCCAAATAACTGTCATCTCCATTGTCTGAAAGGCTATCAAAAAGCACAATGGGAGAATCTTGTTTCCCTAGATAGGCCTTTGGATACTTATCTCTTTCTTTCATGGCCTTCCTTGTTGGCACACCTATATCCTTGCCTTTAACTTTGACTAATTCCTTAGAAATAGTCATGTTTTGTAAGATGTAGGTACTCTGGACAATTGTCTTCTTCTTCTTTCAACCATAGGCGCTCCTTTTACTGTCTTGAGTGATAGGAGTCGCTAGAATCTCTTGTTTAGCCTTAGAAAAATCCTCATGAAATTGAAAAACACTAGGATGGCTAGACCTCGTAGTAGGCCAAGTTGGCACACCAGACTCCGATTTCACAAAACCCAGACAAAATCTAGCAAGTTTAAAATGAGTAGAAAACCTAATCAGCTCAGAAACCTCAAAACCAAATTTGTAGAAAAGAACACCCACAAGCCTCGACAATTACAACTAGTCCTAGAAATATGAAATTCCTAGACAAACTTAGAACATGGATTTTAAAGAGCTCATAAGACTACCAACTTACCCAAAATTTCATGCCAACTCCTCAGCACTTGAGCACTTATGACTCATGCCTCATATTTTCTACAAAATAAAAATGGTGAGATCGAACGGAAAATAATCCTCCATTAAATAGATGATTTGGATCATGTAGCAATTAATGATTGAAAAAATCCTCACATGAGCGAGTTGATAACTTAGCAGCTCAACCTTTGAATCTAGGTCATCGATCATTGCAGATTTAAAACATTATCAATGGAGACCTCAAGCATTGTTTTTTCTTTTGCAACTTATTCCTAGAAAGCAGTGATGCCACCTCAAACACTAACACATTTTCCCTTAATCTTCATTATTCACCTATTATATGATGATCAACATGCATCATGAACCCGCTCCATACCTTTCTATTTATATCGGCAAAGTACATAGTCATCACTTGAAGAGAATATTCGCTAGAATATCACATCACACGTTGTTGATTTTCCCTACTCCTTCAGGGCTCAATTAGTGATGAGGGCATGGGTGTGATGAAAAATCGGTCATTATATCACCATGACTTTTTTGAAGATTTTCATCTCTCATCACACATCATGGGTTCAATTTACTTTCAACAGGTTCTAATAGCGATGTGAGAAATTGTGTGATGATATCTCAACTGTCGGATCTAACACCCATCTTTGACCATAGTTCATCTCCATCGTGTGTCACAGATTCATGATTCATTCTCTAGATCACATCAGCAAAGGGAAAAGAAGATCAAGACACATGCACCTGCATGAAAAAATAATGGCACAAGATACATCACTCCTGAGAGCACCTCAGATCAGTGAAAGAAGTTTGAATAGCTGACCCATCGCTCATCACCAATTTAAAACTCAAACCTTAGAATGGATCTACAATGAGTGAAGAAAGAACAATGAGCACAAAAGTTCATCACGTATCACTAATATAGATTTTCAAATACATAAGCAATCTGTGATACCAAAGGAATCAATGATAACATAGTCCATTGTGCATTGCTCATTTGACTTTAGATATTTAAATAAAATTTGTGATGCGCGAAATCAAATAAAACACTGCCCATCACTCATCGCTCATTTGAGCTCACGAACTTAAAAGCTATTAGTGATGGGCAATGCAAGACTTAAGTTAAGACAATTTACAACATGCCCGTAAGTTTTTTTTAAGATAGACACCATCCTAGGACGATGTACAAAAGGCCTCAAGGACTTAAGACATAATATTTTCAATGGATGTAAAGTTCAAATAAGGCCAATCAAATAAACTTATAAAAATAAAATATTTTCAGAACTAGGCATGAGGGGTCGGTAACCTTATAGGCTCAGATGACATAAGATTTTTTTTTAAATGATCGAGAACGGGCAACAATAGATCAATGACGAAATAGAGCTCCAAGGGTTTTCTAAGGTGAGATTTTGGCAGCAAAATCCCAGGTAATATTGATGAACAAAAACCTAAGTCCATACATATTGGGACTTGACTAAAATTGGCCAAATTAATCAAGGAAACATGAGTTTTTTAGGATTTCTATCAATCTCCTTTGTCCCTCCATAAAATTTTGGGATTGGGGGAAGCATTCCAATGAAAAAATCTTGATTGAAATGATAGTTCATGTTACCCTTGTCAAGTACTTCAATCTTGGGATCAGATTTTGGTTGCTCACTTGATGGAGGTTTAGCTGAGGTTGATGGTAGTGTTTATGGGTCGACATATGAGAAGGAGTGAAATGATATATCATTACTAGCTATTCTCTTGATTTTCTTATACTTCTCCTCCAATTTTGCACAATAGTGGAAGGGTTCAGGAACAATGTATAATGTAACCTCCTTTCCTTCATGAGGAAATTTTAGACATTGGTGGGATGTTGAAGGAATTACTTGTAGTGCATGAATCCATGGGCATAATAGAAGAAGATTATATGGTAGCTCAAGGTCCAATACTTGACATGTTGTTTTTGTTTTTGTCGCTCCTATTTGTACATGAATCTTGATGGTTCCTTCTAAATTCCTTTCAAGGTCATCACAAGCCCTTACAGTAATTATTTTTCCCTTGTTAATTACATCATCAGAATACCCTAGCTATTTAACAAATTTGAAGGTATAAATTTTTAGACTTGAACCATTATCTATCAATACTCTTTTGACCATATTTTTTTGGACACCAACCTCTATATAGAGGGCTTGGTTGTGGAATGACTTATGTGGAAGGTATTTCTCAGAAAATACTAAATGGTGAGTGGTCGTGAATTTTCCAACCATGGATTGAAATTAATCAAGATTGAGGTTATTAGGGACCGATGTTTCCAAAGTTTTCTTCTAGTATTTCCTTATGCATAGGTGACAATCTCAATAGCTCTAGGATGGAGATCAAAGCAGGGGTCTTCTTTAGTTTTTCCACTATACTATAGTCATTGGATGACTTAGCTATGGGTTTAGGTGGGGCTCCTTGTATTGTGACTTTCCCTTGATGAGTAGTAACATTAAATTAGAGGTCCCTACCTCCTATAGTTAATACATTGACCCTAGTGTCATCTTCTTGGGAGAGGGTACCTAGGATGGTGTCACCATAGGTTTAGTTGGCTCTATGATAGTCTTGTTCTTTTCCTTTGTCATCTTTCTTGGCATGGTTAGGAATTGGATTCGTGTAGATTTGGAGGTCTTTGTTTCCAAGAAGGTGTTCTATATGAACTTCTCCTTTGTCGATTAAGTCTTGCACTATGTTAAATTTTGATGTAGTTATTCATCATATGCCCCTTAATCTTGTGGAACTCACATGTCTTTTTCATTGTACCATGGTGTTTTAAACTTGGATATTCATAATTTGGATGCTCGTTGACTTTGATGATGTTTTTTTAAACTAATTTTTATATGATTGTCTCAAGTGTTTCTCCTAATTGATTAAATTTTCTCCTTGGTTGATTATATTTTCTTTGTTGTCTTCCCTAATTTGTCTTTTGGTTATCCAATTGATTATTTTGCAGATAGTTGAGTTGATTGTTTTGTATGTTATTGGGAGTGTAGCTCGTTTGTGAAACTTGGGATTTTTTTTGTGGTTCATTTGGATTTTGCACATTCCATACGACTCTAGCATCAACTACTCCATCATTGGTAACATTTTTTTTTCTTGGCCTAAATCTTGAGTTTGTCATTTGAACTAGAAGGGTTGTCTTTTGAGTTGTTTAGTTTAATGACTCCTCTTTCTATGAGAGCTCTTTCAATGTGTAGTCCCTTTTCAATAGTCTCTTCAAAGTTATTGGGGCACAACATGGTGAGTTGGTACTTGATTTCTACTTGGACATTGGAAACAAAGATATTCACTAGTTCTTTTTCGGGAATAGGCCACTTGCACCTACTAGCTTTATGTCTCCATATTTATAGGTATTATGTAAAGGATTCCCCTTGGATTTGATTAATCTTGTAGAGGTAAGTGATGGTGACATCCTATTCTATGTTGAATGAGAAGTGGCTCACAAACTTGTTGGTCAATTCATCAAAACTCCTAATACCTGGTGGTACATGAGAGAACCATTCCATAGTGTGACCATTAAGACTACGTGGAAAAGGTCTCATTAAGTAGGAATCATTTTTTTGTACTTCTATACAAGCTATCAAGAAATCTCACACATGTTCTACTAGATTTCCTTTTCCTTTGTACTTGTCAAACTTTGATATTTTGAATTTTTTTGGGAAGGGGAACATAGTAATAGAGAGATCAAAAGGGAATGGACATGTATCCTTTAAAGTGTAGATCTTCTTTGGTTTTCAAATCTACATGTCTAATATCCTTTGATTCATGGCTTGTATTTGCATGCCTACCTATTTGTTTGGTATAGTTGTTTGTGGACCCTATGTGTAGTAGCCTTGTTGTCACACAATGTTCATTTGATCATAGGTTGGGTATTTTGGAGGTGTGGGACCTTTATAACAATGTTGGGTGGAAGGAGGATTAAGTCCTTTTCATTTGAAAGAAGGATTAATTCTTTGTTGAATGTAAGGATAATTAAGTCGTTATTGTGTGAAAGGAGGGTTAAGTCTTTGTTGAATGTAAGGATGGATAAGTTCTTGTTGTGGAGAAGGAGGATTAAGTCCTTGTTGATTATAAGGAAGGTTAAGTCCTTCTTGTGTGAAAGGAGGATTAAGTCCTTGATGAATGTAAGGAGGGTTAAGTCCTTGTTGATTTTGTTGAAGAGGGGTACTTTGATAGTGCGTTTGTGGTACACCTTGCTATGGTTGATTCTACTAAAGTGTACCATGGTAGTGTGTTGGTGGTAAACCTTGTTGTTGGGACAAATTATTTTGAAGGTTACCCTGGTAGTGTGTTGGTGGTACACCTTGTTGTTGGGAAATTATTTATTAAAGGTTACCCTAGTAGTGCGTTGGTGGTACACCTTATTATTGGGATGAACTATTTTGAAGGTTTCCTCTATAGTACATTGGTGGTACACCTTGTTGGTTTACCATGTTGGTTGAAGGATCAATATACGATGCATTATGTGGAATGTATTTTCCTTGTGGTGGGTTTTTACCTTGTGGCATGTATTGAGGTGGACCTCCTTGATATTTTTGGGCCACTACTGCTTGTTTGATTTGGGTTAGTTTCCTAAACAAATGATTATCCTTTGGTTGTTGTTTAGGTTGATTATTTCTTTGTGAGAAGACTGGTGGCATGCTTGGAATCTCCATTGGTTTGGGTATTTTTTGAAAAATTGATTTATCCCCTAAGGGAATGAGGCTAGGATCTTTGAGACCTTCCACATTAAAGTCTATAGCTAGCTAAGAACCACTTTGTGCTAATTTTATGAAGTAATTATTTGGATCCTCTTAGTAGTTTGTCCATTAGTTTAAGAACTTTGAGATTATTGGAGTGTTGAAAGAATTATTCCTCATCTATTTCTTCCTCAATATCCACTTCTTCTATGAACATGTCCTTTGGGTTTTGTTTTGATTTATCCATCATTTCTTGTTGTCTATGGATTACCTCCTCTTCATTTGGTGGTTGGTTTGGTGTTACCTTAAACATGGGTTCGTTTCGAGGAGTTACAAGGTCACTTCTATCATTTGTGGTGTTTGTTGGGAGCATGCTAGAGCTACTTTTGTTTTCTTCCATCTTTTTTCTAGGTTGTGATCTCATAGTTTTCATAAACAAGTGCCAAGACTTTGTGAAATTTGATGATTTATAACCTATGAAATGAAATAATACTTTACTTTTGGTGTTTCTATTTTTTGAGTTTTTTGGAATTTTTTGTTTTACAAAGGTGATATCTATTGCCACATAGGGGGTCGTAATATGGGTCTTCCGGCTACAAGATCTTCTTTTCATTCCTCTTTGTCTAGGATGTTGGTTGTGTTTCTCCATTGAGTTGGTGTTTCCTTTTTATTGAATACAAAACTTCTAAAACTACTGATGATGTTTGATTTTTCACCTTCAATTTGCATAAGACTTGGTTGTATGAAAGGTGCTATAAGATTTGGTTGTTGAATTGGAGCAATTGGATGCCAAATGTTCATAAAGTGAGTGGTGTTTTGATACGTTTTTTGTGATACTCAAGACCCTAAAGTTTGAGTGATGTTTTGGATGACTCTATTTTTAGAACTCAAAATGTTAAGAACTTCAATTGATATTTCACTTCATTTTTCTAAAGGATATGTTGTAGAAAATGTACTTGAACTAGCCTTGAGGTTCAAGCAAATGTTGATATCTTAGAATTTTGAGTGAAGGAATAATCCAAAGTTGTTTGTTTTGATTTTAAATCCTAAAAGTAGATTGAAATGTTTGTATTTTGTAAATGAATGATGGACTGATGTAAATTATGACATGTTTTGGGAGTCTAACCATTTTCATTCTCACAAGATTTAACTAGTTTAAGATCAAATTTTGGTTTTTACCAAAAAGCTAGGCAAAAGCGGCAATCGTAGGGTAGTAGTGGTAATTTCTATCAAAAGCAGCTAGTTTCAAGTCGACTGTGGCCAAGTCTAGAAAGAAACTATGGTTGGATATCTCAAAAGTGATTTTTGTTTCTAAATTTTCTATCTAGTGAACAATATAGTCAAAAGCGGTATTTTTGAGAAAAGCAACCAGTTTTGAGTCAACTACACCTAAGAAAATATGTCAAATGCAGTAGGATTAAGATCAACTGCAGTAATTATGAGGTTGACTGTGTTCTAATTTGCAAAAGTGGTAGGCTTTTAACACTAACTATCAAAATCTAGAGAGCAAAAGTGGCAATTTTTTTGTCAAGTGCAGCTATTTTTAGGTTGATAGCAGTAGAAACATGAGCAATAGCGGTTTTCTATGTAGATTTATTTTCCAGTTTCTATGTTGGTAGTAGTTTTGGATAAATTTGTAATTTTGAATTTTTTTTCTGATTGGTGAATTTTGGTAGGTGATATCATACAACACAACAATGAAAACTATTTGACCCTAGATGTCTATAACTTTAAGCATGTTTCTTTCTACAAAAGCTCAAAGTTTGTGGAAGGCGAAATGCTAAAGTCATAATTTCTAATGTTGAATTTGTTCTTAGTGTGACTTGAAATGTAAGCCTAAATATTCAGAAACCTTTAGAGATATTTCTTAAGGATATATTTTCAAGGAGTGCAAACATAGGGCTCTTTTCAAAGAATTCATGATAATTCTAAATGGTTTGAAGTTTGATAACCATGTTTAATGTTTTTTTTGTTGTGTTCATTTTAATTCAAAAAAATGCTTGATGTCAATAAAATAACCTTAGCATGCATCAATCAAGTCACCCTAAATAGTTACACTCTTTTAGGTAGGCTTACCTCATGCCCTGAAGGGATAATTTTACATGAAATTTATGGAGTGTAGAGGTATGTTAAGAATGAACTTTCAATCTCTATGCCTCAACAAAAAATCAGACTTGGCAAGTAACTTATCAAAAGAAATTTTTTGATGCACTACTTTCAAAGAATGTTTCAGAAAACATGGATGGCTTCTAAAAAAAGGTTTTTATTGACAAACTATGAACATCGTACATACACTACCATCCTTTGGTTACTTAAGACTCTTCAACTATTCTCGTTCCACTTAAGGTGTGAGATTAGGTGCAGTATGTTGTCGCATAGGATTGAAGCTACTTTCTTATGATCTCACAACCTTTAATATAGCCTGCCAAAAATAATTCTTTAAGATCTTATGATTTCTCCATCATGAGATGTGTCTCATAGCAAGCTCCCTCATTAAGGTAATTTTTGAAATAAAATATGTGCACAACTCAAAAATGCTTTTCGTCACTCAAGATCGTCAAAATATACAAGTGGAGAGGATAGACACTTTAGTTTTCCAAACACAAAAGACACAACATACAATTCATTGCAATATTCTTTTCAGCCCTCGAGCAGTGATATCCAAAAAAATTAAATGAAATGTGTACAAGATAGCAATTTATTTCTATGTGCACCAAAGTGAAGTATTCTAGATTTCAAACAAATAGATAGTAGTATGCAAGTCAGAATTTATTTGTCCAATTTTAGGCCCAAAATTGAGTGTTTCTAACAATCCTTGTCTTAAAGTGGTCAACATAATAAAATCATTGTTTCGTCAATATAATGAGAGCGTTGATCAAAAATATAACATTCCATTTTAGAGCACCAAAAGTAAAGTTTTGTTCTAATCTATAAAAGCTTTTGTAAATTCTTTTTAGAACACCAAACTAAAAGCATGTAAGTTTGTGGGGTTCATTTTTATAGCACCAATTGAAAAAAAATTATAAGCTAGAAATCTTTTGAAAGATTCTTTTTAAGCACCAATTGAAAAAAATTCCTAAGCTAGAAATCTTTTGAAAGATTCGTTTTAAGCACCAAATCAAAAGTTTTCTAAACTACAAATCTTTTTGAAAGATTCTTTTTAAAGCACCAAATTGAAAGCATTTGTTTTGTGGGGTTCATTTGTTAAGCACCAAATTAAAAAAATTCCTAAACTATGAAAGCTTTCAAAAATCTTGACTTGGACCGTTCGCCTTCTCTACAAGAAAATTGTTAGTTTTTTCTTAGATAAACACATGCCATGCTCACAGATCTTCCATAAACAATGTTAGCACCTTTCAAACATTCAAACCAAGAAACCATTAGTGTTAGAAATTGACAAACTACTTTTCATATTTCAAATTAAAAAATAGAGCAAAAGCAAAACTTTAAGTCAAAAGAGGCCTCCTTTAGTGCACCTACGGACCTATTTTTGGAAGAAAAAGTGGTCCAAAAACTCAAGTGCGGACCTATTAGGTGTAAAAGAAGTCCAAATTTTCAAGAGCGATCATGTTTCTACAACAAAAGTGGTTGAAAAAAGAGTGACTATGTTAGGAACGACAAAATGGCTACGTGAGTTTTCTATAGCTTTTACATGAAGATTTTTCAAATGCATTTCTAGAACCTATAACTATTCAAAACACACTAAAGGAAATGTCAATCTTAAGTCCACTGAGGTCCCACTTGGCATGCTAGAATGTGTAAGGAGGAAATTGGTAACCATGAGATAATCAATGTTAAATGAATTAAATAAGATCTAATTCAAAATAAGGATTTAGATTCATAACCATTACTCATGAAATCAAACTATGAAGAAATGAAATCAAACTATGTAATCAAAGAAGAGAACATAAATTAAATTCATAAACACATAATGTTACCATCTCGTGTCAAAGTGTATTTCCAATTATGTTGGAACATTTTTGTGTCAATGTGAAGCCTCCATTTGTGCATAGAAAAATATTAAAAGTTGTGTGATGTTGATTGAAGATGTGTGTAGAAGTTCTCAAGAAATCAAAGTTGGAATTGTGTGCCTCAATCCCACTAGCATAAACCACTGAGAGAAATATTTTTGTGTGACAACTGAGATTTTTGAATGATTTACATAGTGATCCTGAACTATCTATGAGATCGATGTGACTCATCCTAATCTGAGTTCTCCTTGTGAAGTTCCTTCTTTGGACATATCGGTGTAACCTTTGGTGTGTCCTAGTGATGAAGGTGGTTGGCTTGACATGAGATATTGGTATGAGGTTTTGAACTCACGTCGACAGTAAAAGTACAACTAAAAATTTATATTATTGCGAGTTTGGTTGATGGGACTTTGTCGGGCTGACATGATGGTTCCTCATCGGTGTGACGTATGACTTTGACCCAGATTTAAGATGTTTGTTTGATGGTTGAAGTCCGTCTGATGGGGTATGGTTGGCGTGAGTCTTGTCGATGGTTCTTCATCGATGTGAAACATGACTTTTGTCTAGCTTTGAGTCTTTGTTCGATGTTTGAATTCTAACTGATAGATTGGGATCAGAGTAAGTCCTACCGATGGATCCTTCTTGAGTAGCATCAAAGTAACTTGGGTCTTTGGCCTAGGTTTGGATTATCATTCTGATTGTATTGGTCTAGCCAATGGAATTGATTGGGGTAAGTCTTCTCGATGGGAGCTGAACAAACAAATCGGTATGACATGAACTGTCAGAGGAGCTTTGGAGACTCCCTCTGAGGTAGGATCTTAGCCTGATGGTTTTTTGGTCGGCGAGACCTCACCAAGTCAGAGCGATGGAGTGATAGAAGACTATGTAGTGAGCGATTTTCAAATGATTAGTTTGGCATTAGTGAGACACAGACTAGTGTCTCACTAATACGTAAATACAAATTGAATAATTTTGATCGAATGACTGTATTATGCGGATGAGAGAAGAAAAATGTAAATTGTTGGTAGCTGGACTGTTGTGACCATTGGAAGATCAACAAATTGTCTGAGAGTGTGAACAAAATGGAACTCTCTGTAATGTTCGACGGTTGGGGTTGGAGAAGGAGAAAGAGAATTTTTTTCTAAAGGAGGTGATTCCTCTCTGTCTTTGAGTCAATTGTGAAACCTCTCTCTCTATGAATATTCTCTATATATTGTGTGAGATTATTGTAATAGTGCGAAGTTTGAAATGGACTGAGAGGTTCATCAAGGAAATGTAGAAAAGGAGAGAGGGAAATAGAATAGGGTTATTGCTAGTTTGTCTCCAGAAGTAAACAAGATGTAATCTTTGTAAAGGCTCAGTTCCTGAGTTTTATTTATAATTTTTATGTTGCATGAATAACATAATAGCAATTTGGGCTTTTGGAGTGTCAGGTTTTTTACCCGAAAGGCTGGTTTTCCCCATGTAAATCTGTGTGTTCATTATTTTGTTTCATCTTTCATGTTTCATGTTTATTGGTTCTATTTGTTGAATTTGTTTATGAAAATTGTTGAAACTAGATTTGCATGAGCTTGCCTCAGAAGGATTAATGTGGGAAATGAATTGTGTCTTATTCCACTTTATGACATAGTTGTACATGTTTTTGAGGCAATCTAATTGAAATTAAAGTTACCGAAGGCACTACATATCTTGGATAATTTTCTGAGATGACCAAAATTTCCCTACAAGTGGTATCAGAGCCTTCTTCTAGTTGCTAGTTCTAGGTATTTCTCTTGTTAATATTTCTTAGTCTATTGGGCTTGAAGAAATCTAGAGGAATCATTTGATATATTGATCCTTTGGTGAGTGGAAGTCTTGTGGTATTTAGAGAAAACACGCAACATGAAGGGTGGTGAAGATGCAGACAATGGAGTTGGTCATGTTGAATTGTTGTGATCTATGTCTCCTAGTTGGCAGTGGTATAACCTTGATGTATGAGGTGGATTTCTCTTCTTTGTGGTTGTGTAGAATTAAAGCTTTCATATTGGGTGTTTGTGTGAGAGGCTCCCTGGTAATATGGAGAGGCATGGGTTGTTTCTCAGCCATGGCAGAGAGTGCTTATGCTAGGTGGAATTTCCTTGTGTTGGAAGGCACTATTTTTTGCTAACCTCAAATGCATGAAGGCTATGGAGTTAATCACTAGATGCTTTGAAATCTTCTAAAATAGAATATCTCTTTCTTAGATGCATGTGCATATTGGTGGTTTTGGAGTTGGCTTGAAATAGGCCTGGGGTTCCTAAACTGTTGTTTCCTTTTTCAATGATGTATTGTACTTGCATGTTTTTATGGTTTTGCAGGTTTTACATGGTCAAGAAAACTTGTTTCTTTGTGGATCTATTGAAGAGCTATTTTCTAGATTCCTACTTCCTCGGTGTGCTACTGGATGAGATAATTGTATCTCTACTTGCATGCTTTGTGCATGGTGAGAGAAGGTGTGATTCTTTCTCTGCATATAAATTTTTGGTATGTGATTAGTCACTCATCATTTCTATGGTAATTCATGATGGATTCCTAGACTATGGTGCTTTGTGTAAACATGTTTCAAAAATCAGATCTATACTCGATTTGGTGTTTGAGTCAAGGTTTCTACATGTTTGTTCTCTTGTGAGACATCATATTTGCAAGAAATTGATGTGGTATTCAATCTTCATGTTTCATTAATTGGATCTACAAGTTGTACAATGTTGTGGGTTGTCTTTACCTACTTGATTGTTAAGAGAAATCGGATGTGGGCTATCTATATCCACGCGATTTAATTATGTGTTTATGCACACTTGGTAGTTGGCCTAGTTTGTGGTCACTTGTGCAGTGGTGTGATTTTTTTGAGGTAAGAGGATGGATGATAAGTGAGTTCTTGGATAGTCAATTATGGAGTCATGTAGCATGGTAAATCTCCTTACTTATGAGATCTTAGTTTCACTTGGGATAATTAGTAGTACAACTATATGGTTGTGGACCTGGAAGTTCTTTTTTCAATTTTGGAGATGGTTATTCATGATGCTTGGAAAGCTCGATATCACTATTTAGTGGGAGCTTTAGCAGTGTCTATTAATAATTTATCTTCTTTAGTGTGTTGATGTTTCTAGGAGGAACTCTTTGATCTCGTTATTGCAAAAGGGTTCTTTTGTATTTGTAGGGCCACTATGTGAAGATGGTTAGCATTTTGAAACCATGGAGGACTTGTGTGTTCTTTGGGTTGAGGTGTTGTTGGTGCTTGAAAAGTGATGTTGGTTTGGAGCTTGTTTTGTTTTATATCATGGTTTACTCTTGCTTTTGAGTTGGATTTTTGACATTGTGCATTGGTCTTGAGATCATGGTTTCTTCGCTTGAAGCATGGTATTTCCTAAAAGGGGATGGAAAGATCACGATGTCATGTTAAGTTCCTAATACTATATTTGGAGCTTTGACATTGATCTTGGTAAATTATTTGTGTATTGGGTTCTTTGATCATTTTCTTGATACTTCATGATATTTTTGTGTTGCATTTGGATTTTGGCACGAGGTGATTGTTTGTAGGTGCTCATATATATATGGAGAATAATAAAGTTTGAGGAGCCTACACCTTGATTGAACGTGAGTTCAATAGAGACCTATGAGGAGATAGTTTTTGGATGAGTCATAGTGACTTGGATATCTTGGAGGAACTGTTTCATTCCCACTCTTGGTCTTCTCAGTAGTTTATAACTTGAGAGGTAGTGCCCATTGTTTCTCTTAGGTTTGTTATGTATTTCTTTCATTGGTGGATCTTGAGCTATGGTCAGATGGTTCTAGAGGATTCACTGCAAGAGATGGACATTTTGGCTATCTCCTTGGTATAAATTTTTCATTTATGATGTCATAGGGGATGGTAGTGGGCTGATTTCTTGAAATAGGAAATAGAGTAGTTTGATCTTCTTTAAGAAGCTTACATTCATGTGGTTTAATTAGTTGGATTTTGTTAAGGCTTTTATGTTGGATATGTAAAGAAGATACTAGTTGGAACAGTTGATACTTGGAGGTGTTTTGTAGAAGGACGTTCTACATGTTATCATTTGCAGATTCTCTTTGGTCTTACTGATCTTCTTGAATGTGTGGTTTCACATAACATTGTTTTCTTTGTTGAATGTGGGGTACATGGAAGAGTTTTTTAATTTTTTATTAGACTGTAGGAATTGGGTAGCACAACCCCCTATAAACTGTAGTACGCCTGGTAAACTTTTTACCATGACCGGCGGTGCTGGCATGACGTGCCCTCCAGTACCACAGGGGTGGGGGAGACTAGACCTCATGACCAACCTCCTACAAGTTGTGTAGACTGGTTAGAAGAGATTTTTTTCTTGCAACAGCTTGTTTGTAGGTTTTTCATATCAGTGTGGAGTTGGGTCCTTGGTACTACATGGTTACACTTTCTATGTGTTGCAGATTGGTAGACTTGTTGTGCCCTTTGAAATTTTTGTAGCTTTGAGCATGACTCATTTAGTGTGAGTTCCTAAAAATGTTTGTTCTTCATCATCTTGTATACATGTGGAGCTTGTAGTTGTAAGTACATGGGTAGGTTATTCCTGGGGTATAAGTTTACTAATGTATGATACCTTTGAGGTATGGATGATTGGATGAACTAGCACTTGCAGTGGGTTCTATTTTCAGTCACGTGGGTTTATCAGTTGGATAGAAGCAGTCAGTATAATTTTTGTTCTAGCTAATGTTTTTATCTTGTTTTCTAGAGTGATGGAAATATCTTGTTGTTGATATCACTGATATCTCTTGCTTGTGCTCATTGGACTGGTGCATATTCACCTTGGCTTGGAACTTTCTTCCATAGGTGGCATGTTGGAGGATGATAGGGATTGTTGCCTAAATGGTGGACATCTTAGATGTTGTTGCGGAAGTCTTGATGGAGCATGAGAGCATGTTTGAGATCTATGTGATTTCATGGAAGGTTGTGGTCGGTTGCAATGTTGGATAGTTAGTTGTAGTTGGATACTTGATTTTGTTACAGATTGTCTAGTAGACTGTTATTTGTGGAAACTTGTTGATTGGGTGTCTTGAATGTTGTTGAACAAAGACTTGAAAAAAGTAGGGTCTGAACTAGTGGTGCTAGCATGATCTTAGTATTTCTTGAGTACTCTAAAGGTGCTAGTGTGATCTTCATCAAGTGGGAGATTGTTGGAACTATGTGCCTCAATCCCACTGCCCTAAACCTTTGAGAGATTGATTTCGGTTTGACCGCTGAGATGTCTGACTGATTTGCATAGTTATCCTAAACTATCTATGAGATCGGTGTGACTCATCCTGATCTGAGTTCTCCTTGTGAAGTTCCTTATTTGGACATATTGGTGTGACCTTCGATGTGTCCTAGCGATGAAGGTGTTTGGTGTGACATGAGATATCAGTATGAGGTTTTTAACTCACGTCGATAGTAAAAGTTCAACCAAAAAGTTATATCTGTGAGTCTAGCCAATGGGACTTTGTTGGGATGACATGATGGTTCTTCATCGGTGTGACTTATGAATTCGGCCCAGCTTTAAGATCTTCTTCCAATGGTTGAAGTCCAGCCAATGGGGTATGGTCAGCATGAGTCTTGTTGATGGTTCTTCATCGGTGTGAAACATGACTTCAATCTAGCTTTGAGATCTTCATCTAATGGATTGGGATTAGAGTAAGTCTTGTTGATGGATCATTCCTGAGTGGCATCAAAGTAACTTGGTTTTTTGAACTAGCTTTGGATTATCGTTCTCATTGTATTGGTCTAGCCAATGGAATTGATCAAGGTAAGTATTAATGATGGGAGCTAAATAAATAGATTGGTATGACATGAACTATCGAAGGAACTTTGGAAACTACCTCTGAGGTGGAATCTCAGCTCGATGTTCTTTTGGTTGGTGAGACTTCGCCAAGTCAAATTGATGGAGTGATAGAAGATTGCGCAGTGAGCAATTGTCAAATGATCAGTTTGGCATCAGTGAGACACAGACTGGTGTCTCACTAATATACAAATACAGATTGAAGAATTTTGACCGAATGATTATCTTAGATGGATTGCTTTGAACCAATGACATAAGAAGAATTTAAACCGTTGGTAGTTGGACTATTGTGACCATTGGAAGATCAACAAACCATTTGAGAGTGTGAGAAAAATGGAACTCTCTATAATGTTTGACGGTTGGGGTTGGAGAAGGATAAAGAGAAGGTTGTTTTGAAGGAGGTGATTCCTCTCTTTGTCTGTGATTCGATTATGAAACCTCTATCTCTGTGTGAATATTCTTTATATACTGTGTGAGAGTATTGTAACAGTGAGAAGTTTGGAAAGGACTAAGAGGTTGATCAGGAAAATGTAGAAAAGGAGAGAGGGAAATAGAAGAGGGTTGCTGCTAGTTTCTCTCCAGAATGAAATAAGATGTAATCTTTGTAAAGACTTAGTGCCTAAGTTGTATTTGTAACTATTATGTTGCATGAATAATACAATGTCGATCTAGGCTTTTGGAGTGTGGGGTTTTTTACCTAAAAGTGTTCTCCCCACGTAAATCTATGTGTTCATTGTTCTATTCCATCTTTCATGTTTCTTGTTTATTGGTTTTGTTTGTTGAATTTGTTTATGCAAATTGTTGAAATTTGAATTGCATGAGCTTCTCTCAGAACGATTAATGTGGGAAATGAATTGTGTCTAATTCCACTTTGTGACATAGTTGTACGTTATTTTGAGGCAATCTAATTGAAATTAAAGCTACCGAAGGCACTACAGATCTTGGATGCTTTTCTAAGATGACAAAATTTTCCCTACAATCAATTTCTATTTTAGCATTACTTCGTTGTGCAAAATATGTCAATTCTTCGATGATTTTTGAGAATAAATGAGGTTGTTATATAGATTTTACAATTTGAATTGAATGATCAAGATCGTGTAGTAGAATATCCCTATCAATAGTTCAAAATCATTGAGAGGAATTAGATGGGAAGAATCAGTGGATTTTGATAATGTAATTGGTGTGATTGATGAAATCAATTTGAGTGTTCAATGGAATAAAGGAAATAGATTGAGCCTCTAGTGGGATTGAAGAATAGATGGATCAATCATCCAATCAGAGTGAGTAATCGATGGCCTTTAATTTGCTCAATCATAAAAGTGGTTGAAGGTAATTAATTAATTTGACTTAATTAATTAAGCCTTTTGAGTTGAACGTGCAAGTCATGTTTGAATTTTATAGACAAAGTTGTATTTATTTGTTTTGACCTTTTTGAATGATGTTTGAATAATATATTTATTTATTCAAGTTTAGGGGAAAGTGATTTAATTAAACTATTAAGTATTAATAATTTAATTTATTTGGGAGAATAGGGTAAATTACCGATCTAATTAAATAATTCATGTTATTTAATTAATCAGGAGGAATAAAGCTAGATTAGGACTTTATTAAATAAATGAAATTTATATAATTAATCAAAAATGATGAAAAAGTGAATTTAATTAGATAATGTAATATTGTTCAATTAATAGATGAAATTAGGGTTTTGGATGTAAATGATGTGAAATGTTATGATATTAGGTGATAATGATGTTGATGATGAGAAAATGTCATTTAGGATGTGTGATAAGTGTTAGGTCATTTTTATATGTCTATAGTACTTTTACCCATGTGTACTTACAACACAATGGGTAGAACATTTACATGTACCATGCCCATATTTTTTGTTAAGAAAGCCTATTTCTTTTTTGTTTTACATATAGAAAAAGAGCACAACCTACTAATAGTTTTTTTTCTGTTTCTATTTTACCTTGATTAACACGTAAAAACTTTGATTTCCATCGATCACATACTCACATGGATAGTAGTTTAAACACATGAGACAATTTTGGTTGAGTGACATCAAAATTTGACACATCCATGGGTGGGTTGTGGGTCAAAAATACAATTAGGTTGGCATTTTAACCTAATTACATTATAACTTGTTAATGCAAAGTTTATATCTAATGTTATTTGTAATTCTAAACAATAATAACACCATTTTAGGAATGATAGAACCCTGAAATGTTGATGTTGTTTGGTAACTATTGCCTCTAAGAAATAACACTATGCAACCCTTTAACCACTAAAGTTCAGTTCTAGGACCTTATTATTTTAATACCTCTAATTGACCAAGTAGAATTTATGTCATTGGTTATTGATTAAGATAAATAATCTTACTATCATTAAAACTCCTATTACTTAATTATTAAATTTTAACTTTAGAAATGTCGCTATTATTATTAATAATTTATCAATAATGTTAATATCTTTATTTATTTTGTCTTTCTTACTATATTTTTGCTTATAAAATTGGGTAATATTAATGCAATTTAATTATTATGTTGCAATGCCAATATCATCTCATCATTTTAATATTAATGTTTATTTGTAATACTAATTTTACTTTCTATAATGGATACTCCCATCTCTCTCCATTTATTGCTACTAAATGAATTTAATTCAATATTACTTATTGGAGATATTTACTTATAATTCCTTGTTATTCTCCATGTTTAACTTCACATTTGTGATGTAGGGGTTCATATTGTTTTGTTATGATACATAGGATAGTTACAATGAAACTCTTAACACCGCTAGCATTAACACTATCCTTAGTAATAATCTTAGTACTAACATTAGTTTCATATTTCATGTTAACATTATAATGATAATTTTTTTTCACGATTACTACAATTAATTGATATTATTAGGTCTATCCCATATTATTAGGGATATCATTAATGACTAGTATTGATATTATCAATATTGTCATCATTTTTAATGTTAAGATCACTAGTTATAGAAACTAGTATTGATGTCAATAAGAATATTGACATTAAATTTTAATATTAATATCACTAATTATTGAATTCTAGCCTCAATCTTAATTTTTTTAATGTTGACATTATAATTGGAAACGCTGTTTAAATTAACCTTTGAAATGGGTAATACCTCCAACTTGATGTTGATTTATTAATTAAGGTCATTTTGATTAAATATCAATGTTAGTAGTAATTTCCAATACCGATGATAAATTTTAAATTAATACCACTATTGATCAATGCTATTAATATTAATATTGTCATTATTGATGTGATTATTGTTAACAATACTAATTATTGTGAATATATATATGTTTAACCACTAACTTAGGTTGTTATAAGTTTCTCACTATTGAATTAGCATGTGACTCAAAAGTCTACTTTAAAATATATATGATTGCCTAAACTGATTAATACATGCTTTAAGTTAATTAATATGTTTTCAAAGATTAGAAAGATTAAAAAGTTAGTGTTGGCACCCAAGTGTTGGAAAGTTTAAAAGGAAAATATGAATTTTAATGAATAATTACCTTTCCCTAGATATTGGGTGGCTAGTCTCCTCCCCAAACCCTATTTTGTTGCAAAGAAGAGCAAAGTAAGTGGTAGTCATGAGGAAGTGATAGAGGTTTCCTCCCTATCTCCTCACCTAATGCACACACCACATGACATCTAGCTTCTCTCCAAACCTTTTCCCTTGGTCTGATTAGCTGATTGTAAGCAAGGAAGAATGAAGGTCTTTGTAAGCAGTTACAAAGAGTAGGGGAGATACGGTAAAATTAGCATGAAAATTTTAAACTTCAACCTACTATATTTTATTTGCTGATGGCCTTAACTTAGGCTCTTGAGGACTAGCATATATAAATCTCCAATCATTTATTTTATTGTTGACCATTAATTTTTTTTGTTACAGGGATGGGTGGAAGCCTACGTTGAGGCTACATCCCATCATGTCTCCATGTTACCAATGAAAGAAATTGATATCACCATACAAACATGCCATGGAAGGGGTATGATCTACAACTAGGGATTATTACCTAGAGTATATAAACTATTAAAAAAAACATTAGTGGCTATGTTTTATATCAATGTACTTTACTGGCTATGTTCTATTTCAATGTATTTTACTGGAATTGAAGGAAAGGGGTTGACTATAGATCAAATTCCTTTTGAGACAAAGAGGAAGGAATTTAAAGTAATGGTTAGAATAAGATTTATATTTAGATAGCCTACCGCTTTCAAATTTCTCCCTTATTTATTTCACCGTACATACAACATTCAAGAAACAAACATTCTTCATAAAGCTTCTTTGCATATTTTTAATTGTAATTTCAAACCAAATGAAGGTCCTAGCATACATCTAGGGTTAGAGCCCCAAATTGGCCAGTCAAAATCCAATCGGGGTTTCAAGAAAGGGTTTACAAATCATTTATTTAGGATAGATAAATTTTTTCAAGATTTTCCTCTCAATCTTTCCAAACAAACCTTCACCCCTCAATGCACTAAAATTAGCAACATAATATAATATCTTTCCTATGTTACATATTTACCAAAAATAAATAACATTATATATATGTTTCCTTTCTCCTATGTATTCTTATGGTTTTCTCTCTTTTTATTTTCATAGCTTGTGATTATTGTTCTCATATATGTTGAACTAAAATACAAGATAACTATTGTGGAAGATCATTGGAGAATTGGTTTCCTTTTTTTTCTACAACATATATAGTTGAGAATCCAAGAACAAATAGCTAATGGGGAAGAGAACTCTTCCACCCAACCTTTTTTTGCATCGTAAAGCCACATAGGGCTCTAGCCAAACCTTCGAGCTAGGAGAAAGACCTAAACCCATTACTCACAATTTATACCATAGTTTCAGGCTAGCAATAGGTTTGAAAAACAATTTCACATAAACTCTATAAATAAAATACTTTACAGAAAATTGAGTAATTCACACACCTTGGAATCACCACAACCTAATAACTATATGAGGTTATTCATACACAAACCAAAATTTAGACAGTTGAATTGTCAAGAGAATCAAACAAAAATTTAAGAGGTTGAAGATAAATAACCTTCCATAGCATAAGGAAGTTAGCAAAACTTATCTTTCCAATTGGTTTTATCCTTTTTTTAATTTTCCACCCTCTTTCTTTTCCAAGGCTATCCTCCAACTCTCTTTTCTCCCCCTTTCTTGAAATTTCAACATCCACAAAAATAATAACAAAACTAGCTTCCCCAGAGCCTAATGAAAAGAAGAGATGGAAACTTATAAAAAAAACCCTTCCTTTATTCCCCAACCAGAACAATATATATCCCCCAAAAGAATGGAACCCTAACCCACATTTTCATCACCATTAAAAGGGAGAAATAAAAATAGTTAAAAATTCATTAATGAGATAAATTATGGACTCTAGAGTGTACCTAACCCTTAGGTACATACCTAAGGCAGTTAAAACTACCAAATAAGGTAAAAAAATCAACATCTTAAGACATTTTTAAAACAAATAAAATGTGCAGCATCAATTGAGTGAACTCTTAGATCCAACACCACTTCACATCCTTCCACTTGATTTCAAAAGAATATAAATCAAAAAAACACTATTTTATTAATATTGACCCAACTCAAAAGTTAGCTTAGATATATACAAACTATAACATTGACCCCTTCCCTAGAATACCAACTCATGAGTTGAGACTTAAAAAGTGAAGCATCTCATTAGATTTTTGGGTGTCTCTCCCTTTCCCCCGTTGGAATTTATTTCCTTATACATAAATTCACAAAATTGATACATACATATACATATATATATATATGCATGGTTAGGAATTGCCACTAATCATTCAATTTCATAAACTTTATTCAAGTCATTTCATGATTTAACAGATAACCATCCATATAGTTTATATTCTATTTAATATTTGTACCAATTCAAATTCACCATTGATGGAAATGCAAATATAAACATGATATTTAACCTTTAATCTATCTATTTTGTTTTCCATATTTTTCTTATTATTTAAATGTCTTCCAACATATATTAAATATATATAACTATTACTTATACCTTACTTGAATCTTACCTTTAGTTGAATTAGGGTTACCTTCATTGACATCAATGTAGGATGGATTGTCAATCTCTAGAACTTCCTGATAACTACCAAAGGTCCCTATGTTGAACAAGACAACTAAGAGGGGGTTAATCAGTTGTACCAAATTTAATCTTTTAAATCTTTCACCAAAACATAGATCAATCACAAATCCTTAACACTAATAAAATGATTAAAGATTAAGTGCAAGTGTAAAAAGTAAAAACCATCACACAAACATAGTAAAACCATATTTACATGGAAAACCCAATGAGTGAAAAGCCATGGTGAGGATTAACTCACACTATAGAGAATATCAAAACCGATTACAAAGGCTCAGTACCAAAACAAGGACTTATAGTATAGATCAAGAATCATTTTCCAATAAGGTTAAACACCTAGATGACTCACTACCATAGAGATACAAAGAAGATAGAAGAGATATGTTACAAAGAGAAGACAATCTCAATGCAATAGAGATTTCCATCACAATTTTCTCAACCAAGTTTGTAGACATGCACATGAATGATAGAGTAATGAGGTAAAAATGACCTCATCATAATAATACAAGGAAGGCCTATTCATATGTGTAAAATCCTCATCCTCTACCAATTAATTAAACTTTAGGAGAAATAATTGCTTGTCTTTTAAGGAAAAATTGTACAAGCTTTATTTCTTATGATTTGTTGAAGTATTTTGCCAATACAGATTTAATGGGGTGTTTTGAGTATTTTGTAGGACAATAATTGGACATCATGTAGCAGTTAGAAAGAATTTAGCCAACACGTGCTATGGAGAATATTGAAGATATGTGCTAGAAACCTGCTCTAGAACTTTAGGCTGATGAACCGAGGATATAGTTGTTAGCTTTAATTTATGTTATATTTTTAAGTTCAAAGACTTCATGGCTTGACTTGAGCCTCTTTAATGTTTATGTAATGGGTTTTAAAGACATGAAAGTTATTTGTAATTTGTTATAGACTTTTTCAATGGCTATCCATGCCATCTAAAATCTAGGACTTAGTTAAAGTTTTTCTATAAAGATTTAATTTCCAAAAGCAGAAGATAATGCACAATAGTAATGTTATGTTGTCAACTTGTTTTCTAAATATATATGAATAAAGATATTATCTTCTACCAAATTCTTAGTTGTTGAGTTATGGATGAAAATTATCTTTAATAGAAGAACTTTTGAATCAGTTGTGTATGTGACCTGAGGACCAGCTTAGTAACCCGTGAGCTAGCCACTCGAGAGAGAGTAGATTAAGTAGATGAGTATTTAATTCCTATTGTTTTCTTGCATGCATGATAATTACAAGTTAGTTTCTTACACATATTAATTTTGAAAAAGTTTCTAATACAGTCGTTACAGAGTCTAAAGTTCTGAAGCACTCACTTCATGTTCTTTCTATAGTATGTTAGTTGTTGAGAACTGTTATTTATTGCACTTAATTAGATGTTTCCTAGTTTATTCGCAAGCTTTGATACTTCTGTAGTTCATACGCTTTTTAGTTTAATTGTTTCCATGCTTTCTTATTTAGTCATCATGTTTTTTAGGTTAGTCATTTTATGCTTTCTAGCTTAATATATTTTAATTTTCTTTAAGTTAAATTGTCTACTAGTAGATAGTTAGGTTGACTTAGGTTAGAAGTTAATGTTAGAAAATAGAAAATCTAAGGGAGAAATCGATCCTTCCTCTTCTATTGCAAATTTCCTTGGACACTTCCCAGTCAACATATTGACTTTTATCTTCTAAAGTAATGGGACCTAACAACAGCCTATCACTTTTTGGTGTTCTTGTCGGGGATTTCTTTTTCACTTGTGTGTTAATAGGAGATGCCTCAAATACCTCTTTTAGGACAAAAATCCTATCTTCGGCTTCCTTTTCTGCATGGTCAGGAAAAGAGGCCCTCACGGAAGATTTATACCAAAAATCCCCCAAAAATACATACCCATCATAAATAGGGAATCCCAAGGCTTAGAGGACCACTTAGTTGATGAAATATTGAAGCCTAGTCCACTAGAGGCTTTCCATTATCTTCCCAAAGACCATCCAATAGAACAACCCTTTATTGAAGAGATTATCCTAGAGGAATTTGTTCCTCTGAACATCATGAGTGATCGTAGTGTTGGGTCTAACCGAAATAATTCCAGCCGCAATAATCATGATCCACAATTGCCTCAAAAATTCACGTATCCTATTACTCTAGATGCAAATGATGATACCACCATGAAAAACATCTCTCAAGCTTTCTTGCCAATCTTTCTTGGTTTGTCCTTAGAAGACCTAGACTAGTTTCTTTTCGAATTCAAGGTCCCCTGCCAAACCTATGACTATAAAAATGATAACTGGAAACTAAAGTTGTTTCCTTCTACTTTGAAGGATACACCCATGTGTTGGTTTATGGGATTATCTTCAGGATCCATTACATTGTGGAAGGACATGGAGAATGCTTTTCTTCATAAATACCAAAGTTATTGTAGGGTGAGTGATTGAAAAGAGGAGTTTTTTAAGCTAGGACAAAATGAGGATGAGAGTTTGGAGGACTACCTAGATAGGTTTCTTTCTTGAATAAACAATGTGGCAAAGAGACCATTAGTGATGACATTCTCAAAACCATATTTCTTAAAGGACTCGATGAGGATGCAAGGTGAAGCCTTGAATTAATGGGAAAAGGAGATTTTTCTCAAATGGCCCTAGACAAAATATGTAAATTATGTCAGAATTTCTCATGTACCCGTGGAGGAATTCACAAAACAACTCTTTTCAAAGGGTCCAACGACATAGGCAAGATCTGCGAGGAAATTTTAAACCTTAAAATGGACATACTCATTCAATTGAACACTACTCTAGATGGAATACAAGCTAAGCCACATAATCCTAAGACCTTGTCCATTTATTGTCCTAGATGCCGAAATAAACACCTTTTGCGAGAATGTCCTTTAGACAAGGTTAATGTTTGTCAACTTTATGAACAAAATCATCCTATAAACCAGTGTGAGCTCCTTATTGATCTCAAAACTTTCCTTATGGACATAATTCTAATCCCGCTTCAAAACCTAAAAACAATTGGGCTGGTAACCAATGGAACCCAGCATGGCCTCAACCACTACCTCAAAAACCTAATTGTGGAGCCACCTATTGGGGACCCCCTGAGTGGGTGAACCAATCATAGGGAACTTAGCATTGGCCCAACCAAACTCAATAGCAGTGGTACCCACAACATACTACTCCTCAATGGAATCAAGGGCATAATCAATTTTACAATGGCCCTCATAGGAACCAACAACAAAATCTGTTAACTCCAGCTCAGAATCCTCCTCAGAATGAACAGATAAACCAACCACAGCTCCTAGCACAACCACTTCCCAATCTGAAGAATAATAGACAAAATAATCTAGTATACTCAATTAAATAGGATAATGTCAATAAACTTAATGCCATAAATTGTGGAAAGGTTCAGTTGCACTTGGGCCAAACAATTCAACCTCCTACTATTGACGAAATTGTAGATGAGCCTACTACTAACACTCCTGAGAAGGACATTACACCAAATCATAACATTTTCCCAAAGAATACAGCGCCTTCTCCAGTAGTAGGAGTTGCTAACTTACCTCGGGAGGAGGAGGAAGGTCAGTCTCTCACTAAATTTAGAAAGGATACCTCTTCAAAGGAGAAAACTCAAGCACCATTTCCGAAGTGGTTGAAACCCACAACTATGAAAGATACCACAAAAATGGCTTTGACATCTGAGACTATGTTAATTCAGGAGATCAAACAATTGAAAATAGAGGTTCCTTTTCTTCAAGCAATAAAGGAAATTCCTAAGTTGAATCAACTGATCAAATAGCTCTGTATTAAAACCAAGTAGGGAGAAAACCAAAGAAAATAAATACGGTTCACATTGATGGCTATTTAGCTGACTTTTTTTTTAGAAAGACCGTCGCTCCAAAATATAATGATACTGGTAGTCCACTTATAACTGTCACAATTAATGAGGTAGCAATACCCAATGCATTAGTAGATTTAGCGGCAGCCATTAACGTAATGATTGTAGATGTAATGGAAAAATTAGGTCTTACTGATTTACACCCCACAACTACAATCTTACAGATGGAAAATCAGGCCATAGCCATTCCTAAGGGTGTTATTAAAATCATTCTTGTCAAAGTTGATGGATGGGAATATCCAGTTGACTTCCAGGTAATTCAATCGCTTACACCCAAAGATAGCTATCCAATAATTCTCAGAAGACCATGGTTGGCCATTGTCACGGCCAAAATTGACTGTAGAGAAGGAGGACTAACCATTTTGCATGGTCTAGACAACAAACATTTATTCTTATACCCTCCTACTAAACCCATAGAAAATAACAAAGTTTGGGTTGATGACCCAGTAGATTTTAATAGTCAAGACAGACTAGCTTCTTTAGCCATGGTATTAATTAAGCAACATGGACAAGAACTAGAGGATGAGTTAGTAGATGATGTTTCACACCTTACTATAGGCTCAAGTGATGAGGAAATTGAAGGGAAAATAGGGGTGGATCTAATGACCCAACAGTGTGGAATACATTCCCTTAACACTAATACAACAGAGGAGAAGAGCAGAAACGAGTTATAATAGCATCTAAAACTACTAAGATGAATACATTCAAAATAAATGAGATAACAAAATATAAAGCATTCATAGGTTGACACAGTATTTATGTGGGAAAACCTTTTCTAGTAAAAAACCCACCACACCAAGCAAAGATAATTGTATTACAATAATGGACAATTACATACAATGTTCAGTCTTCACTCACTATTTAGCTCACAACAACACTCAGTTATTACTCATTGTTACAATACTTCATTGCAAAGCATACAATGAAATCCCCCTTAGATTGACTTGCACTCATGCATACATATCCATCAACTTCACATTGACTGTACAAGCCTTCAAAGAATTTACACTTTCAACCAATCCCATGGCTTCTAGGTTCATGTATCGAACATTAAAGAAAGCAATCAATCTACCCAGATTGCATTGAGCCACCCAGCAATAACTTCACCACCCAAATTGGGTTCTTGTCATCAGCTGAAATTAGCTTGCAATTACTGCTTCTACTATATTAGCCTTTATCCAAACAAACTATTTTAAACCTGCCACGTGTCCATTTTTCATTCGTTGTCGCTCTTTGACTCTGAGTCCAACTCGGTCAACCGAGCTCCGAGCTCAATCGAGCTTTCCTTGTCTCCACCACGCTACCACCGAGTCCACATGACCCAGTTGCGGTATGGTGGTGAGCTCATCCGAGCTCACCTCGCCATCTATCGCACTACCGCTGAGTCTGATTGACCTGACTATGGTATGCTGGTAAGTAGTCTGAGGGACCACTGGCAGTCAAACCGCACTACTCTGGAAGCCTCCAAGCTATCCCGTGGTAGGGTGGTGACCGTCGGCCAGACCGCTGGCGGTCTTGCCATAGCCACCGCGGTGAGCAAGCTCACTGTCTGCAGTGGAGTGATAACTGCTTGGCACACCACTGGTGGTCTCACCACAGCCACCACGGCTAGCAAAATCACCACCCATGGTGGGGCAGTAACCGCCGCCAAGACCACCACTGGCGATCTCAATGAGGACACCATGGTGAGAGGACCCACCGCTTGTGGTATGGTGGTAACTGCTGACCAAGCCTCTAGAGGCATCACTGTAGCCACCACAGAAAATGCCTTCGTTGACCATGGTAAGGAAATCATCGAGGAGGTAGGTGGTAAGCCACCTATTGCAACCACTGCATTGAGTAAAATCACCATGCATGGTAAGGTGGTAATTGCCAATCCTATCACCACGGTACCGCCAGGGTCAAACCAGACCACCGCAGTAAAGCAGTAAAGGGTGAGAAAGAACATTTTCCACCAAGTCCGAATAAGATAGAGGCACAAACTAGAAATTGAGACATGGTTTCCCAACATAAATGGTGTATACACCAATTTTTTTGGGACAATAGATTGATATAAGTGGGATCGAACAGAGCTACACTACTATGGGAATGGCTTGTCCTTTGGCTAATATGATTCCTAGAATGAGCCATTTTTTTGAGGCTATTACTAGATTTCACTGACTGATACCTCATAGTTGTCCTATCAACACCTTGTGACCAATTCATACTATCACTTTGGCATATCCCGAAACAAAATCAGTCATGTTGCTTCCGGGAATTACCTTGAACATCAATAGTTGGTTGATAGACATAGAGGAGGATCGATTATTTAATGTACTGGTAAAATGGTCTAAATATTTTTCTTCGGACTATATATACATGAGGGGAGTCCACCCAATTTTTTGCATGCATCACATTTATACTGATCCTAATATAAGACCTATACATTAGCCACAGAGGAGACTCAATCCTGCATTAAAAGATCTTGTCAAAATTGAAATTGAAAAATTTCCCCGAGTAGGGTTTATTTATCCTATCTCTGGCAGTAATTGGGTGTCACCTATGGTTGTAGTGCCAAATAAAAATGGGAAGTGGAGAATCTGTGTAGATTATAGAGAACTCAATAAATCCACTCATTCAGATTATTTTCCCTTACCATTTGTTGACCAGGTTCTAGACAATTTGGCTGGGAGAAAATATTTCTCCTTTTTGGACGGATTTATTGGTTACAACAAAATTTAGGTAACACCAGAAGACCAAGATAAGACAACGTTTACTTTTTCTTGGGGCACATTTTCATATCGTGTTCTTCCCTTTGGACTCTATAACGCTCCTTCAACTTTCTAGAGAGCCATTCTGGCTATATTTGTTGAGCTTGTCAATGATTGTCTAGAAGTTTATATGGATGACTTCACTGTCTATGGTTCAACCTATGATGAAGCCCTTCAGAACTTGGATAAATTTTTAAAGGTTTGTGAGGATCACCGACTATCCCTAAGCCACAAAAAGTGTTTAATAATGGTGGAACAAGGAATAGTCTTAGGACATCATATATCCTTGGAAGGAATAAAGGTTGATCCCAAGAAAATTGAGGTTATTCAACAACTAACTACTCCTTAGAAAATGGATGTTAGAAGTTTCCTTGGGAATTTTGGTTATTATCGGAGGTTTATAGAAGCCTTCAGTAAGATAGTTTCCCCTATGTTTTCCCTTCTCCAAAAGGATGTAGAGTTTAACTGGACACCTGAGTGTCAAGTATCATTTGAAACTATAAAGGAGAAGCTTGTCTCTACTCCTATCCTACGTGGACCAAACTGGAAACTTCCATTCCATATCTATGTCAACACTTCATATGATGCAATTGGTGCAATATTGGGGTAGGAAGATGAGAATGGGGGTAAATATTCCATATACTTTATTAGTAAAAACCTAACATCCACTGAGAAGAACTACACAACTATAGAAAAAGAATGCTTGGTTGTGGTTCATACCATTAAAAAAAAATTCCATTACATTATAAGATATAAAATCACAGTTTATATGGATCATTCAGTTGTGAAATATTTAATGAATAAACCTATAGTTAATGGTCGAATCATGAGGTGGTTACTGCTCCTTCAGGAGTTCAATGTCACAATACTTGACAACCCAAGGAGATTTAATGTAGTGGAAGAACTTTTGTCTCAGATTAAACAAGAAGATGGTGATTGTGCACCGGTGCAAGATGAGTTTCCAGATGAAATTTTTTTTTCTATCTCAATAAAGACAAACTAGTTCACTGATATTGTCAACTATTTAGCCGCTTCTGAAATACCACCTGGTTTTAAAATAAAAGAAAGGAAGTGACTTATCAGAGAGAGTGCACCATTTAAGTGCATTAATAGAATTTTATTCCATTGTGGACCCAATATGATCTTGAGAAGATGTGTCAAGGCTGATGAAACCTACAATATTCTAAGGGCCTATCACAATGGTCCTTCTGGGGGTCATTATTCCACAAAAAGAACCTCTCATAAAATTTTGGGTGCTAGATATTATTGGCCTTCAATGCATAAATACATTAAAAAGTATATTCATCATTGTGATGAATTTCAAAGAATAGGAAGACCAACTGCTTCTGCTAAAATTCCCTTACAGCCCCAAGTTGTCCTTAAACCATTTGTAAAATGGGGATTGGATTTTATTGTTCCCATAGATCCTTCCTCCCAAGGTAAATAGTGTATCCTTGTCTACACTGATTACCTGACTTAGTGGGTAGAAGTTTGAGCCCTACGTGTTGCTAGAGAAGAACAAGTTGTAGATTTCCTCTATAATAATATTTTTCTTAGGTTTGGAGCCCTGCAAACTATTGTTATAGATCAGGGACCCCAATTCATGTCTAAATTTCTTCTTTCATTTGCAAATCACTTTCAAGTAAATCATAAGAATTCTTCTCCCTATCACCCACAGGAAAATAGCCAAGTTGAAGTAACTAATATGGAGCTAGAAAACATATTGATAAAAATAGTCTCTTCAGGAAGAAGAGATTGGACTAGAAAATTGCCTGAAGTCGTTTGGGCATACAACACGACATGGAAATCCACTACCAGATTTAGTCCCTATGATCTTATTTTTGGGAAGATGCCTCTTTTCCCATTGATTTTGAACTCCAAACTCTACGAATAGCTATGGAGTTGGGACTAGATCTGAAACGAGCCCAAGTAAAATGAGTTCTATAGTTGAGTGAACTGGATGAGCTTTGTTTAGATGGTGTCCATCAAATTGAGCTAGTTCAACATAAACGAATAATCTTGGCATGACAAACACATTAAAGAGAGAGAGTTCCATAACAGTGATTGGGCCTTGCTATTCGATTCTAGATATAAAAATCGCAAAGGGAAACTCAGGACTCATTGGCTAGGTCCATATGGGATCTCTAAAGTTTTCTTGAATGGCATAGTTCAGCTGAAACCCATTGATGGGGATACATGAACTCTCTTAGTCAACAGTCATCGCCTACGTATCTACCAAAATCCTATCAAAAAAGAAGAATTTACAAAATTGGTAGAAATGTAGGGAGAGATCCAATGCATTGACTCTACCAAGGCAGAGTCCACCTAATATCTTCATATATATATATGAAAAATTGTAATAAAAATACATGTGTACCAATTGTTTTAAAGCATTTTCATTAATTTTTATTTTTCAAACTTAACTACATGTCCCCATTTTGCAGGACTTCTCATAAAGGAATAAAAAACTTCTAGAGCACCTATTCCAGATGCTCCAGAACTTAATGACCCAGATGCTCTGACACTTGTGGACTTTGATGCCTAGATGCTCCAAAAATTGTATCCTAATTCATCGCATCAGATGATAGATCCTTTACAATGATGATCACTGGAGAGACGCTCCTAAAGTTTGAATTCCTACACAGCCATTTTTCTTCTTTGTGGATGTATCTTTTGACGATGCTCCACAATCTTCCTTCCATTGCTACTCTAGCTGCATCTTTCGATGAAGCTCTAAAATCTTCCTCCAGTCGTTGCTCTGGCTGTATCTTTCAATGATGCTCTAGAACTTTTTCATCTTATACATTTCTAGTTCATGCCATAAAGCGTGCTCTGGAACTTAGTCATCGATTTCGAGCACATATTCAAAAAGGTGCTCCATAACTTATCCGTCTTCATTCCGCCACCCTTTTTCCATTTAATTTGAATTTCCACGATGCTTTGATTGTCACAACCTGGTACACATGCCTTCTTGTCTTTTCAAAAGTTTTTTTTTAGCCGGCATCTTTTCATCATAAATGGATGTCGCCACAACAGCTTGTCTTCATTAATGACTTCGTCATTTGCAAGCTTCCTCCTCATATCATAATAGCTATACCGTCACCTCAACCAATACCATCTCATCATCTTGTCAAATCATTAAAGGTATGAGATCTTCGAGCGATCATAGAATGAAAGTAAGTACCAATTTTTGATTTAAATAAGTAGTTATTTTCAAGTAAAGCGTAATTAATTGGCACAAGTTTTCCCTTCCTAATTTAGTAACTTGTGCCACTTGGCGATCAACTTTTCGTACATAAATATTTTTGCACGCCTCTATGCAAATTAACATCATTGAATAGTAAGGTCTAAGTAAGACAAATAAATAATCAGAGTTTGATTATATTTTCAAAAGAAATAGCTATGCAAAATCTTCTTGCATTGTTGAATTCTTCACTAGGGTGACAGATAAGAGACAGAAAATGGGGGTGCAATGAAGAAATCAGAGCCGGCTTCAGTAGAAAAGTTATTAGGATTGAGCAATATTTCTAGTCTATTTGAGGAAGTGGGTTGGTTAGATTTCATCAAGAAGTTCAAGGGATATAATGAAAAGTTGGCGAATTCATTTAGAGATAACTACTCAAATGGTCAGGTGACACTTCATGGAAAACGCTTCAAGGTGAGTCCAAAAATCATCTCTCATCTATCAGGGTTAGATAATTTTGGCATTAAATTATTAGAAACCTCTCAAATCACATATCAAAAATTGTTTGAATTATTCCTTAGAGAGGGAGACCCTCAACCTATGATAGTCATTAGCACTAAAGGGGAAAATAAAGAGTTCCAACGAACCTCTATTTTAGAACCCTGGGGAATAGCGGTTGCTTGGATTATCAAATATTTTACCTGCAAAGGTCAACTCACTATTGTGATAGGTCTTGCATTCTGCATGTTAATCCTTTTGTGCCATGGAAAAGAAAACCCTGCCCTTAGGGTTAATTTGCCTCACTTCTTGAATGATTCTATTAATTCCTCCATCGAAAGATACAAGGCTGGGTCAGGGCCATTAAAACATCATGGGTTAATTTAGTTAATCTGCAAATATCATTTGTGTAAGAAACTTGAAAGCAAGTGCTAGAAATTTTTATGGAAATTTGAAAAGTCTTCGGCTAAAATAAAATTAGAACCAGGGGGATCCTCTAAACAAGTTGCTTCACCTTCCAGAGCAATTTCCCCTAAGGGCTCTCAAGCTCCTAAAGCTCAAATTCCCACAACCCCTGGTGAAGAAGTTCTGGAATCTATGAACGAAGAATTTAAAACCCCTGATCAGCCAGAGGATGTTGAAATTATTTATCCAAATGTGAGCTTTCCCCTGAGGAAAAGAAAAATAAAAAACCTTGTCACTCTCCAAAATATTCCTCCCTTGAGGAGAAGTAAACAATTATTGTCTGAGTCCACAGAAACCCCAGTGAAAAGTGTAGGAAGTCGTGCAAAGAAAAAGAATCCCAAGAAACATAAAGATCCCATAGAGACTTTTGATCCTACCAATGATGTGGAAATTTCTCTGGAAAAAGAAATCTTTATTGAAGAAATGCCTTCCCATCCAGGGAATGAAAAAGAAACTCTTACCGAGGAAATACCTTCCCATTCATAATATGTAGAAGAAGCCCTTGTAGAGGAGATTCAGGAAACCAAAAAGGAACAATCCCAACCTCCTATAGAAGGTGAAGGTAATATTTTAGGACACTTATCTCTCATTGTAAATAGAGTTGTCGAGACTGTTAAAATTGAGAATGCTAATGCAAAGTTGGAAAAACTCATATTAGAAATTGATGAGCTAAGAAGTCAATTGTACAAAAACAAGGAACAAATTGAATTACAACAAGAAGAACTAACTATACATGTTGTTGTGATAGGAAAAAGAGACCAATAAATTTAGAAGTTAAAAATACAGATACAAGAAAAAGATAGCTATCAATGAATTGCAAACACAAATTTAGAATGGTAACCAAGAAAACAAGATACATAGTGTTGATCTTTCTGAAAAGGATAGAGAAATTTAAAGCTTGAGAAATAATTTTATGCTTATGTTTTCAACTTTTGAGGAAGAAAAGAAAAGATAAAGAAGAATTGAATGCTTCCCTTAGTAGAATTATGGAATTAGAGCAAGACTTGCAAGAAAGTACCAGTAAACCGTAGAGTCAAAAGGAATCCAGACTGAACCCAATGTAACTGAGTGGTTCCAAGTTTAGATTGCTCCATTATTAACAAAATGGATGGAATGGTGCTACTTCCTAATAAATACCAAGATTGAAAATTATAAGTTGAAAATGGAGATGGTATTATTAAAAGAATCATTTCATAAAGCCTATAGGGGAAAGCAAGATGCATGCCAGATAGTAGAATATTTATTATCATGCAGAAGACCATTGAGATTATATTCAATGCTCCTAAATGAACAATGGTTAAGATGGAAACTACTAATAATCTATAATGATTAGTTATATGAACCTAATGATAAAGAAATTGTCAAAATGTTTGTAGAATAAACTCCTAAAGATTAGGATATTATTTGTGAATTATTTTTTCATGATCTTATATTAGAAAATCATATTGATTTCTTCATTAATCTATTTGTTGGAGAAGTACAACTAAGGTCTCTCCTATCCACTATGTGAAATCAGATTCATTGGCAAGAGCGCAATAGAGAATATGATCAGGCTGAAAAAATTGTGGGCCTTCAAATGAGATCCCCTAATAGTAGACCTGCAGATTTTAAGTCTATCTTTTTAGCTCTTACATTAGATGAGAAAATGAAAGAAAGATATGATGGAAGTCTTTGACTCTGCTAGAACCATTTCATGGAGCATGGACAAATGTTGATTGGAAAATCCTGGCATGCTTGTGAAGAAAGATAAACTCCATTGTTTGCATATCTAAATAAAAGAGAGGTAATCTCTCCTCTTAACATTAAATGGTCCTTTAGAAGTGTAGATGCTTTGGCTAAAATCTTAAAATACCTCTAAACAAACTAGATAGGTATGAGGTATAGACCTCCTTTGTTGCTCAGTCCACCCCCTACTTTCCACATAAACACAAATTAGAATGATAAGGTTTTCAAGGAGTGGCAAGAGGGAGTTTCTTTTCATAGAGGCTTCCTCCATGAACTTTTAAATTTTGATAAAACAACAAAAGATCAGTATGATATTAGTGTTAGATATGAAGAATGGAACAGAGGACAAGGCTATAGCCAAGGGGCATGAGGACTTCCTAGGAACTAGGAAGGGGAGAAAATGATGAGGTAAAAATAACCTCATCATAATAATACAAGGAAGGCCTATTCATATGTGCAAAATCCTCATCCTTTGCCAATTAATTAAACTTTAGGAGAAATAATTGCTTGTCTTTTAAGGAAAAGTTGTACATGTGTTGTTAGAATAAGTGAACTAATTAAGAAGTAAACTAACACACCAATGAGACATTAGTGTGATCCTAATAAAATGTTGCTTCCTAAATGTGAGAGATGTTAGATAAAACTAATAGTGCAATAAAGAGAAACAACAAGATAATAGGGCACCTCAATGATCAGCCTAAGAAAATGAACAATATGAAAGCAAGATAAACAAATAAATTGTTGTTATACCTTCATGTTGTTGTTTCCTTGTTTGGCCCTTGATGTTGAAGTCTTGTGTGCTCCTTGTATAGCAATGAACATGAAGTGGATGCAAGATGAATTGATGCAATATGGATGCTAAAATGGATGAGAGATTGAATGGCAATTTTGCAAGAGTTTATTTGCAAAAGACTTGATCCTCCTAAATGAAGGAATTGAAGGGGTATTTATAGGTTAAATTGAATTCTCTAGAGAATTCAACGGTTGGGATTGATCCAACAAAGATCAAGATGAAGGGCTATGGTGAGTTGAGGACTCACCAGCCCTCACATCTTGACATGTGGAACGTGAGATGTCTTAGGGTGGAGTGATGTGGAGATGAGGTGGATCTTGGGAGATGAGAAGATTCCTTCGAGGAATAAAAGTGAATTAAAAATTCACAATGATTAGAAGAATCTAGTGGATAAGAGAGGGTCTCCAAAAAGCTGGAGATTTGTCACATGTGGGTGATGTGACAAGTCCAAGGTTCTAGAAGCCCTTGGCACATGTGAAGTGACAAGTCAAGGCTTCTAGAATCTTGCATGGGGGATGAGGAAGACCTTGGGAAAATAAAAGTAAATTAAAGATTCACATGGGGAAGAGGGGAACCTTGGTTGAATAAATGTGAATTAAAAATTCACATGGGGAAGGGAGTCCATACCAAAAATGGTAAGTGGGAAGGTTGACCAGAAAAGGTAAGTCAAATATGGCTAATGATTCTGATTAAGGTTGTGCAAACACATCATTAAGGTAATTAATGAGAGATTAGAGGCAAGTGGGAGATTATGGAGGATGTGACACTTAATCTTGATTAAGTGGTGTACATCCTAATCACAGATTAATTAGGAGAGGGTTATGGAGAATGTGACAAGGAGAGAGAAAAAGGGGAATTAAAAATTGGTTTTAATTCAAATGGTTAAATGACTAAATTAAATAATTTGTCATGTTTATTTAATTTAGAGAAGACAAGGGGGTAAGGTAAAGTATTTAATTTATTTAATTACATACTTTAAGAACCTTAGGCAGAAAATGAAATACTGATTAAATAAATTATTTAATCATATGAAAGTGATCAAATTTGGATGTCTACATTTTGCCCCTCTTCGAAGTACCGTTAGAATAACCGTGCTTCGAAGAAAAGAAAGTGCAGATGACTCTATAGAGGAATTGACTAGAAGATGATGCCCTAGCATAGGACTTGAGTTGTCCAATTAGTGGGGAATGGATGAAGATGCCCCAATCCTGGAAGGAGTTGATTATGTCAGGGAAAATGGATTAATGTGTAGGGAAAATGGATTAATGTGAAGGGTATGCCCCCTTGAGAGGGAGATGGGGGAAAAGAGAGGGGTCCCGGGTGACCTCTCGATAGGAAAAAAATGGATGGTATGGTTCGAAAGAGGGCAAAAAATTAGGCAAGTGATGAAGGAGGAAGAGATGGGGGAAAGGATGAGAGATGAGAGGGGATATGAAAATGACAATGTAAAGTGATGAAACAAAGGTGAGCACAAATGGAGGCAAAGAAAAATGTGATGTTGCCCCAGTCCAAGTACAAGCCAGGTTGGACAGATGGTTGATGGAGTGTTGTTGATGAGGACATGATACATCTCAAAACAACACAAGGATAGGGAAGGATACATCCTGATGAGGATGAGGATGAGTGTTGTTGACGAGGGAATGATACATCCCAAAACAACACAAGGATAGGGAAGGATACATCCCACTGATGATGAGGATGAGGGTGAGTGTTGTTGATGAGGGAATGAGACATCCCAAAACAACACAAGGATAGGGAAGGATACATCTTGATGAGAGTGTTGTTGATGAGGGAAAGATATATCCCAACACAAGGATAGGGAAGGATACATCCCAGAGATGATAATGATGAGGATGGTTGGATCAAGGCTTGTAGCAAGATTAGATTATTGGAATGGATAAGGATGGGGGAGATATGCAAGATGATGGAATGGAAAATGAAATGCAATCCTAATGCAATTTTCCATCCATAGAGCACTGATTTTTGCTATAGCATAAGACACTGGGCGTCAGGGTATGTAAACCAAGACGGATTAGTGTTCAATGCATAAAACAAACACAACAAACAAGAAGGTTATTCCAATACCCCAAAATCATGATGACTTTGGTCAAGCCAGGTATTGGAATAACCACAAGCACAAAAGGATGCCCCAGCATAACACAAGACCTCAAGGATCTTGGTGGGTACTACGTGGGACAACCAAGAAGAAAAAAACAAAGAAAAAGATCAAGATACACCCCTATGTTTACTAGTCAAAGTACACCATGATATGATGGATCAAGGTGACCATCACAAGTGATGATAGGGAGCTCAAATGATAAACAAAATCCAAAAGCATCAAAAGATCACAATCAAGTTTGAAACGTCCTTTGCCATAGGATCAAGATGATGGATGGATGGGGTTGATGTGGTCTGTTAGGAAGGATACATCCTGTTGAGACCAAAGATGGAGGATAGATTGGTTGATCGACATGATGCAAGATACCAGAAATCGATTGGATCTTGTGATATAGATGACCGTTGTTTGATAAGCACTAGCTCGGATAGGGACATACTTGACGATACAACAAGATGACATGACACAAGACAACAGGCCTAACACACCCTAAAGACCTAAGGGCTCAAGGGTTGATCAAAGATCAACCTTGCCTACGTGAAAGCATAGAGCCCTCGTAGTTCAGGAAAAGACCATAGTAAAAGTGGAAAGAGGATGATGAAGATAGAGGATGGAGGTTAATGATTAGATGGAAAAAAATGCCCAGGGGGCGGACCAAATGATTGACCTTGTCTACGTGAAAGTGCAAGGGCCACGAGCTTGACACAAGGCCAAAGATAGACAATGGAAGAGACAAGATAGACAAAAGATAGAACCCTAGGAGCAGATCAAATGACCAACCTTGCCTACGTGAAAGCACAAGGGAAACGTAGTTCGACAAGAGACCGACAATAGACAATGGATAAGGGATGATGAGATGACCAAGATAAATGGATAAAATGGAGTGGATATGATGAGCCAGGATAGGCTGCAAGATTGGATGGTCGATATGTGGGATGTGGGTTATGTGAAGCTCAAGGATGGAATAGTGACCTAGATTATTAGAATATGAATTGGGAGGATGAGAGGATGTATAGATGAATGATGAAAAGTGATAAGATATCAGAAAGATGTAGGAAATAGATAGGAGTGATGATAGTGAGATAACATGGCATTGGATTGCATGAGGGTAGCCTATAGCTAGATATCAATCACAAGGAATAATGGATGGAAATGGATGGATGGATAAAGATGGGGAGATAGAAAGATGCTAGGGTATATGGATAGAATGAGAAGGATTCAGAAAGATGACATGGATTACTGGGTAGATAAACGGATGAGGAGATAAGGATGAAAAGATGGAAAAGGACTTGTGGATGGGAGGATGGGGGGATGGAGAGGATTACCTGGTGGAATGGATGAGCAATGTCTCCAAGGACCCAATTGCAAATAAGGAGATGCTCCCACTCTATATGTGTCATGCATGAGAGGGATAGCAAGATGGGTGGATAAGGGAGTGAGATGGGCAATGGAAGATAGAGAGAGGTGGATAGGATGCACGAATAATGGAAGATAGAGAAAAGTGGATAAGGAATATGATAGTGTATGGATGAGGGGAACATATTCCAAGAGGTGTCCAAAGCATGTATATAGGTTTGCCCCTACATTTATCAAGATCACAAGGAAGATGGAGGGAGTGGGATAAATGGGATAGGATGCGGAAGATAGGCAGATGTAGGAGATGGAGGAAAGGAATGCGTAATTGGATGTTGCCCCCAATCGTGGAAGGAGACTAGATGGGGAATTTATGCATGATGCTTGTTTTCCAAGTTTTCATCATGGTACTTATCCAAGGTGCTTGTTTGCCAAGTTTTCACCATTGGACGAATGATTTTCTCTTTATTATTTTTTTTCTACTTTTTGTATTTTTTTTTCTTTTTTGGAGTATGATGTGGACGAAGATGGATAAAGATAGGGAGATGGATATGTAGATTTTAGAGGACAATTGATAAGGATAGGGATGAAGGACTCATGCATCAAGTTCCATATGAGGTAATAAGAGCCCATGTTTGAAGTGACTATTCGGATGTTGGTACAACCTTAGTAGATTGGATGGTTTATGCAAGAGGATGGATTAAAGGAATTTGATGGGGGAGATAGAGAGGATAGTGGAGGGGATGTTGGAAAGTGTATGGATGGAATGATGGAGTGGATGTGTGATAGGAGAAGGTGTTCAGGACCAACATTGGCACATGTGGTGAACATGAAAATATAGGTGGAGGAATGGATGGAGAGGGTGGCGATAATGGAGGAGGTGGGATAGTGATTTTTGGGGTGTAGGGACCCAAAATAGATTTAGGAGATGGAGGAGGTGAATTATTTTGTGGGGGAATAGCAACTTTGGATGTTGTTATGGAATTTTCAATGGAATGTATGACACCTTTTTTCTTTGGGATCCACATGGTTTTTATTTTTTCTTTGGTGGGCCTTTGTGGCTGTTTGGATTGATGCAGATTTTGAACTTGATTTTTCTTTTCTTCAACATATCTTTTGAAGTGGACATGAGGAGCTTTAGATTCATGTGGATGTTTGGATTTATGTATTTTTGCTTTGGTATCCAAAGTTCTTTTAGTAGCAAGGGGATAGATACGAGGAGATGGATGATGGGGAGCGATGGAGGTAGGAATTTGATGAGGAAGTGTGGATGGATAATGTGTAGGTATGTGCCTTTGTTGATCCTGATTAGGAGTTATGAAGGTAGGATTTTTATGCTGTGTATGAGGGAGAGGGGGTGGATGAATAGGATAAGATGGAGGGGGTGATTTTGGGATGTAAGGACCCAAAATAGACTGTGTATATGGAGGATGTGCGGGTTTTGATGGAGGGATATAAGAACCCATAGTAGATGGAGGATGAGCAATGATGGATGGAGGGACATAAGGACCCAAAATGGATGGTTGTTTTTAGGTAGTGTGATGGAGGAGGGGGGATGGCGGCATATGTCTTGGTAGAACGATGGGAAGTACCTCTTGTGCCTTTAGAAGAGGATCGTTTAGGATGTATGAAGGTTGTACCAACATCTTTAGAGTGCGAGTTTTGGGAGACATATCCAAGACCATGTGTGCCTGGATGTTCTTTGACTTGAATGGGTTCTAAAATACCTTGCTCATGAAGGCCTAAACCTTTTCCTTGATAGTTCATGTTCTCAAGCATGTGATCTATGGTAGGATGTTTATTCTTTTGGAAGAATGATGCAATTGCATTATTAGGTGAAGGAGGATGGGTGGTGCATATACTTTGATTTTCTTCAAAAAGAAGACCACCATGGATGCACGTAATGTTACCAAGGTGATACAAAAGTGGCATTGGGATGGTAAGACTAGATGGTGATGAGGGGATAACAACATTAGGAGGAATGAGTGATAAGGGATCATGAGAGGTAGTGGATGATAAGGGCTCATGAGATGGAGTGATTGGCTCTTGAAGGCAAATGGGATCATGGGATGGAGTGGAGGAGATAGTGTGATCTTGAGATGGGGTGGATGGGAGGATAGGATCTTGACTTGGTTGAGGATATGGATCAGGAGATGAAATGGATGGAAGACGATGTTCTTGAGAGGGAGTAGATGTGATGGAGTGATCTTGATTTGGAGGAGGGGATATGCTTGTATGCTTTGGATCAAGCTCTTGGCATGACTCATCTTGTGTGGGATGTATGATGATGGAAGAGTGTTGGAGGGACTCCTCAATTGGGGGAGAGAGGAGGATGGAGGATTCATGAAGGTCATTGGATTGAAGTTTGTGAATATTAGGACTAGGAGGAGGGGATTGGATGTCTTCAATGGATTCGGTGGATCTAGTAGTAGAATATGGGGATTCAATGGATTCGATGGGTTTGACCGGCTCAATCATTTGGATGGTGGTAGGAAGGGTGATGAGAGGGATAGGTGTAGGATGGAGGAGGGCGTCATCACTAGTGATAGTACATGATAGAGTGGGAGGGCATGGTGTCTCTTCTTGCATGAGTCCTTGGGAAACATTTGGAAGGGATGTAGGAGTAGGTAGGGTGATGGGAATGGATGGAGGACTAGGAGGAGATGTGGGATTAGGGTTAGATGTAGGGATGGGAATGGATGAAGGATTAGGATTGGATGGAGGAATAGGAGGAGATGGAGGATGAGGATTAGATGAAGGGGTGGGACTAGATGGAGGACTAGGAGTGGCTGGAGGATTAGGATTAGATGTGGGTATGGGATTGGATGTAGGATTAGGATTAAGAATTAGAGGATTATATGAGTGGATGTGTGGATGAGGATTAGGATTAAGAATTGGAGGATTAGATGTAGAACTAGGAGGAGATGGAGGATTATGGTTAGGGATTTGTGGATTAGGATTGGATGGAGGACTAGGAGGAGATGGAGGATTAGGATTAGATGAAGGGATGGAAATGGATGGAGGATTAGGTTTAGATGAAGGGATGGAAATGGATGTAGGACTAGGAGGAGATGGAGGATTGGGATTGGATGGAGGACTAGGAGGAGATGGAGGATTGGGATTGGATGGAGGACTAGGATTAGATGAAAGGATGGAAATGGATGGAGGATTAGGATTAGATGTAGGGATGGAAATGGATGTAGGACTAGGAGGAGATGGAGGATTGGGATTAGATGAAGGGATGGGACTAGCTAGAGGACTAGGAATAATTGGAGGAGATGTAGGATTAAGATATAATGTGGTGAAAGGGAGAGTGATGTAGGAAGATGTGGATGTTGGATTAGATTGGGATGGGGAGTGGTAGTAGGAAGATGTAGATGAAGGATTAAAATGGGGAGATGTGGAATTAATGTAAGGGTATGGGGATGGGAAAGTGTGATAGGAAGGTGTGGATGTTGGATTAGAATAGGAGGATTGAGGTGGTGGACCATTGTAGGAGGACATGTATGGTGGGTTGGCGTAGGAGGATATAGATGGTAGATTAGGATGAGAGAATTGAGATGGTGGATGAGGATAGGAGGAATATTGGGATGGTAGATTGTGATAGGAGGGTGTAGGTGTTGGATTAGGATGAGAAGATTGGGATGTGGGATTGTTGATGATGATGAGGATAAGAGGATGTGGATGTTGGATAGGATAGAGGTTGAGAGGGGGGATATGATGAATATGTCAATGGTGAGGATGTTGGATATCCCTTGTCAAGGGTAGCATAAGGACCGTTATTAGATGTGGATGAAAGCATGGTGGGATAGTTCAAAGGAGTAGTTGGATTTTGAGAGGCGGTTGGAGAGAGCTTGCTAGCAATGATAGCGTCAAGGGAATCTATATAACAATCTTCATGATCAACAAGATTTTTGTTATCGTCCTCAATGGAGTTAAGATTCCCCTTGACTACTATTATTGGTCGTGTGAGAGGGGGATAAGGATTCATGATGGATATAGATTAGAAGAAAAGAATAGATGATGGCTTAGAGAATTAGGATGGATTGAAAGCTCAGATGGGGATTGGATGAAAGCTCAAATTGGGATTGGATGAAAGCTCAAATTAGGATTGAATAAAAGCTCAGATTGGGATTGGATCATAGGATATGATAGGATTGGTTTGAAAACATGATCATGGGTTTCAACTAGAGGACGTAAGATGTTGACAATCAGATTTTTGCCAAATTTGGCAGTTTTCAAAAATTGTCAAATTTTGCCATTTTAGGAAACTTTGTAGGCATACATTTGAGAGTCCAGTTTTTTTCAAAAAATACCCAATACTAAGATAGGATGAATTGCCAACTAACATCAGAAATATGAGACATGCATTCAGAGTTATTAACGAAATAGTTCGTCAAAAACTGGAAAGAATTAAAAAAAATAAATGCTAATTTGTGATTTTGAGGGTCAAAATGAAAGTTTGAGGCTCTAAAAATGTGTCGAAGGAGGATCCAATGGGCTTAGCAGTCGGTTGGGAATCCAAATGCCATCTCCTAATGCAACCACCTATAAAATTTCAGCCAAAACCCACATCCGAGTCAAAAGTTATGGCCTCTGGAAGTTTCGGCATAAAAATAAAAAAAATCAAAAATAAAGTCTAGGTGATTGGGATGGATGATTTGATGATAGATATGGACTCCAATGATGTTCTAAGAACCACTTATGCAGTCTGGTCGATGAAACATTGATTTTCAGAAAATGTTGACCACTCAAGACAGGGAAACGACTGCTCGAAATGGGTAATCAGATATTTAGGTTGGATAGATAGATGGTCGGGAGGGGTGAACGAGGGCTTGGAATGGCCAACTAAAGGTTTGGATTGGTCAAATGGTCAAATGGAGGCTTCAGGGATTTGAACGGAGGTTTAAAATGATCAAACAGGTGAAATTGGTCGTTCAGCGAGGCATATTCGCCCCTTTGCAGAAAATGGCTGAAATAGAGGGCAGGGTCGCCCCTCTGCAGAAAATGGCTGAAACAGAGGGCAAGGTCGCCCCTCTGCAGAAAATGGCTAAAACAGAGGGCAAGGTCACCCCTCTGCAGTGAAAATTTGAACTTGGTTTGGATAAGGGATTTTGGCAAGGACTTAAAATGGTTAAATGACAGTTTGACTTACCAAAATTTACTGGTTCCTCATAGAAAGACACTTTGAATAAGCACAATCCTATGATTAATGTTTTAACGGGTATGGTCGGCAAAGGTCTTACTCTAGGATGAACAAGGTTTCTAGGGAGTCCTCGATATACACTTGGTACGTAAGGCACAACCGTGAACACTAGTCTGTCACAAGCGTGAGTCAGGAGCCCCAGCGAGATACTGAAAAGCTCGGACCAACTCTTCACGTCTATCTAGGTATCACCTTAGCTTCGACATTCCACCAATTACGACACAACTGGATTGAGGTACAGCTTTGGCTCTCCCCCCTTTATATACCCCACCGGTACGCATGGTTGGAATCGTCCCTTGGGGTGATGAAATCCCCAAGCAGGTCCCGCTAAGAAGATGACACTAATTATTTCCAACTACCTTCTTCGGATCCGCACAACGTGCAAAGGAGGAAAGTGAAAACAAACTAATGCCCCCTTAGGGTAAAATAAGTAAAATAGACACAACAAACAACAAATATTACTTTCCCCTACTTATACTAAGTAGCAAGGAAAGACTTTTAAAAATCAGAATAAAAAGGAAGGTCCTACAAGGAAATGTTAGTTGTTTATCTTCTTGCCCTTCTTTGTGATGTGCAGCAAATCTGACTTCCCGAATGTGTTGTTAAGGGCAGATTTGCCCCTCTGCAGAAAATAGTCAATCAGTAAAGGGCAGGGTCACTCTTCTGTAGAAAATAGTCAAAAGGGCAAGGTTGCCCCTCTACAGAAAACAGTCAGAAAACAGTCAAAAAGGGCAAGGTCGCCCCTCTGCAGAAAATAGTCAGAAAGGGCAAGGTCGCCCCTCTACAGAAAATAGTCAAAAAGGGCAAGGTCACTCCTCTGCAGAAAACAGTCAAAAAGAGCAAAGTTGCTCCTCTGCAGAAAATAGTCAAAAAGGGCAAGGTTGCCCCTCTGCAGAAAATAGTCAATTAGTAAAGGGCAGGGTCGCCCTTCTGCAGAAAACAATCAGAAAACAGTCAAAAAGGGCAAGGTCGCCCCTCTACGACCTGAATCTGCAAACAAGCAAACAACAAAAAACGTGAAAGAAAGAGACCCCTTTGTGGGTTCCACCGAGCATGCCAGAAATGTGAAAGATGTTAAATAAAACTAATAGTGCAATAAAGAGAAACAACAAGATAATAGGGCACCTCGATGATTAAGCTAAAAAAATGAACAATATGAAAGCAAAATAAACAAATAAATTATTGTTATACCTTCATGTTGTTGCTTCCTTGGTTGGCCCTTGATGTTGAAGTCTTGTGTGCTCCTTGGATGGCAATGAACATGAAGTGGATGCAAGATGAATTGATGCAATATGGATGCTAAAATGGATGAGAGATTGAATGACAATTTTGCAAGAGTTTATTTGCAAAAGACTTGATCCTCCTAAATGAAGGAATTGAAGGGGTATTTATAGGCTAAATTGAATTCTCTAGAGAATTCAACGGTTGGGATTGATCCAACAAAGATCAAGATGAAGGGCTATGGTGAGTTGAGGACTCACAAGCCCTCACATCTTGACATGTGGAGGGTGAGATGTCCTAGGGTGGAGTGATGTGGAGATGAGGTGGATCTTGGGGGATGAGAAGATTCCTTGGAGGAATAAAAGTGAATTAAAAATTCACAATGATTAGAAGAATCTAGTGGATAAGAGAGGGTCTCCAAAAAGCTGGAGATTTGTCACATGTGGGTGATGTGACAAGTCCAAGGTTCTAGAAGCCCTTGGCACATGTGAAATGACAATTCAAGGCTTCTAGAATCTTGCATGGGGGATGGGGAAGACCTTGGGAAGATAAAAGTAAATTAAAAATTCACATGGGGAAGAGGGGAACCTTGGTTGAATAAATGTGAATTAAAAATTTACATGGGGAAGGGAGTCCATACCAAAAATGATAAGTGGGAAGGTTGACAAGAAAAAGTAAGTCAAATGTGGCTAATGATTCTGATTAAGGTTGTGCAAACACATCATTAAGGTAATTAATGAGAGATTAGAAGCAAGTGGGAGATTATGGAGGATGTGACACTTAATCTTGATTAAGTGGTGTACATCCTAATCACAGATTAATTAGGAGAGGGTTATGGAGAATGTGACAAGGAGAGAGAAAAAAGGGAAGTAAAAATTGGTTTTAATTCAAATGGTTAAATGACTAAATTAAATAATTTTTCATGTTTATTTAATTTAGAGAAGACAAGGGGGTAAGGTAAAGTATTTAATTTATCTAATTACATACTTTAAGAACCTTAGGCAGAAAATGAAATAATGATTAAATAAATTATTTAATCATATGGAAGTGATCAAATTTGGATGTCTACAATTAGATTGAAAGAAACTAATTTAGAAAATACAAATGCAAACTCTAAATGACAGCAACTCTTTCAAATTTGTCCCATTATCCTCTATTTCCAAGGATTTGATTAAAGTTACTAGCTCTCGGTTGTGTAAGCAGCAGCTTGTTGAAATGACAACCTAGGAGAATGAGATTGATTGAAAATGCATGTGTATTGCTATATGATTTAAGCTATGAAATTGAACTTGAAATGCTATGATATTGCTAGAATGTTGATTATGCTGATTCGAATGCAACTATAGTAACTACGCATGAAATCTAGGATGAAATCTACTTACGAGCAGGCTGTATTTATAGATTTTTGGAGGCAAGAATCTAGTTGGCGGAGATCAACGGTTGAAATTCAAACCTGTCAATATGAACGATGTGAGATTCTAGAAGTTGAAAGAAAGGTGGAAGGTTGAGAGAAAAATGAAGAATGTTTTCAACCCACGAAACTATATTCATTCAAAAATGGAGATAAACATGCTATTTGTCTTTTCATTAATTGAAAAGTTAGTTGAGAGTTGAGGATTATTGCTAATTAAATAAATAAATTTATTTAATTCCATGTGAAAATGAATTTAGAAGCTTCCATAATTAAATAATTACTATTTAATTATGTGTGAGAAGTGAAAAAGATGAGTAATTAAATATTTTATAATATTTAATTAAGTGGGGTGAAAAAGATATTAAATATAAAATATTTAATTTAAATGTGAAGTAAAGGATGAATATTCCATTGTTTGAATTTAAATATTCAAACTTAGAAATAAAATGATAGTTAAATAAATAAATTATGAAATTTATTTAATTAATTAAGAGGAAAATAGAAATAATTAAATAAACTTATTTATTTAATTAAACTAGAAGAATTGGAAAAATGAACAATATAAATAAATAATTAAATTTATTTATATGTAGATGACTTTAGAATATTAATTAAATAATTCATATTTAATTAATTTAACAGGTGTGATTAACCGTGACCATTTTTAGATGTGTACATTTTGCCCCTCTTTGAAATGATGTGTTTTACACATTAATTTAAAGAATTTTGCCCCAGAATTTGGAAATTACCAATGCTATATGCCCCCTCGAGAGATAAATCGCATGATGATGAAGATGACTCAAAAGAATTTAATTGATTTTCAGAGCGAAAATGGCGATTTAACTCTCAAAATAGTGCTTTGTATAGTATAAATAAGAATAATTTCCCACTTTTACCCCCTTAAAAGGTGAAAAAGGTGAAAATTCATTGTCATTTGAACAGTAACTTGTGGTAATTTTTAAAGCTCTGAGATAAATTTCCGCAATGTCGATCCATTATGAGCACCATAGATTCGAGCGAGCCCACCATTATCAGAGACCAGTTGCATATGGACTTCTGGTAAGTTGACTTGATCCTCCTTGCAAATTTTTTGATTGATTTTTACGCTTTTTTCAATTTTTAAAAATTTTAACGTTCTGCTTTAGCACATGTGAGCCATAGTTCGATGAATACATTAGATAGAATCGCGCATACAAAGTTGTGCATTGATGTAGAACAACAACGCATAGATGAAATTATGCATAGGATACCTCAAGTAGCGCATCCAGAAAATCTGCCCGCATAGAATGCTAGATTAGTGCATAGGCTAGTTTAGTGCATTAATGAGATAATGTAGTGCATCTACATGATAGAATCGCGCAGAGGTGATTTAGCGCATCCATAGTCTATTTTAGTGCATAGACTAGATAAAATCGTGCATAGATGAAGTAACGCATTACAGGACTTTTTTAGTACATCCATAGATTAAAGTTGTGCATACATGATTTAGCGCATTGACTGACTGTTTTAGTGCATCCATTAAATTTTATCGATTTTTAATTTAAAAAAAAAAAATTGATATGTACTTGATGATTGTTGCTAGATTAGACAACTGATTATATGCTATTGAATAAACATCAAGGATAGATTAGCTTGATTTGATAAATTTGTCTTCGTGCTTGAAGAACAAATAGTAAAGATGATTGATAAATTTGTTTTCCTGCTTGAAGAACAAATCAGATTTTGAGCTGATTGTTGATGTTGATATGATTGATTGATGTATTTGCTTTCATCCTACTGAAAAGACAAATAGATTGATAATTTGTTGATTGATGTACAGATTTGATTGGATATTCCCTGTTGATTGATTTGCATGATTTCTTTTAATATTATAAAGGAGGAATTTGACCTCCTCCAGATTAGAGAGAGATTTCCTTGCACGTGGGATATGATTCCTCGACTGTCCCAGGCCGATCTAGAGGTGATATACTAGTGTGGGTTGAGTCCACTATTGAGGATCTCGTAGTATAGGATCAACAAGGCACTATTGACTGCGCTAGCTGAGGGGTGGCATAGTGAACATAACACCTTTCATCTTCCCACAGGAGAGATTACCGTGACACCTGAGGATGTATACAGGATTTTGGGTATTCATGTAGTTGGTGAGCTTGTGATCTATGATCACAAGGAGATTGGAGGGACTGATGCATTGAGACAAGTCTTCCAGGATCCGCATACAGGAGGGTATGATATTGCCTGGAAGGATATTGTGGAGAGGTATGCCCCACTACCTTCGGTGTTAGCAGGATTCATCAGTGGTTTCCTTTGTCCTGATCGCAGGTCAAAGGGACTATTAGTTAGTTGGGGTAGGATTCTAGAGGACATGCTTCTGCATTGGACTAGATATGCATGGGGATCATTCATGCTTGCCCATCTATATCATGATCTTCATCAGGTCATGTACTTATATGGGAAGAGTCTCTCTTGTGGAGTTACTTTTTTACAGATATGGGCATGGGAGCATTTTTCCATTACTCGCCCCATTGTTCAGAAAGATCACCCACTTGGTTTTCCTTATGTTTATGCCTACACAGGTCCCCTTGTCTAGCCAATGTTGGGCAAGTTAGAGTACTAGAGATGAGGTTTAGATGACATGGATACAATCATATGGAGACCGTATCTGGATTGTGATCTATGGGAGGTTGATGATACAGGGCTTCCCTACTACACGAGATCTAGGTATTTGATCGGGTGTACCCCATTTATCATTGAGCGGTTCTTGGGGATAAGGGTCCTGAGACAGTATGGATTAGTACAGATGATGCCACAAGGTGTGGCACACTATGCCAAGTGCCTAGAGGATGTGCCAGAGTGGGTTCCATTTGTGATGATAGAGGCTTCTAGAGTAGATTATCTAGATCTATAGCCAGATTATTGGGTGATACATCCAAAGGTGACAGATGTAGGGATGACAAATGAGTATGTAGCATACTTCTACACACATCCCTTTCTGAGGTTTACCAACCCAGAGGAGCCTACCCCATTATTTGGAAGACCAGTGATATAGTGGGCATGATGGTAGCTACATGCACAGGCAGCAGTAGGACAGCCACAGGGGCAGGCACAAGCAGGGCAAGCTGAGGATATAGGTGGGGTAGCTATGGATGTTGATGAGGAGGATTCAAATGTCTCAAAGGATAGTGGTGATGATGGGGATGACAGAGGTGGTGGGAGTGGAGGGCAGAGGTTTTTCTTTGATGTACCATTCAGTTGAGGCCACAGACATCGAGAGTGGTGGATCAACCGAGTACTTCGGCTCCACGGATCACTATCAGGGCTCCTACACAGGGATAGATAGATACCTTGTAGGTAGAGGTTCAGACTCTTCAGAGTCAGTTAGCATAGGCATAGGTTGCATAGCCACCACCTCCTGACCCACAGGTAGCTCAGCTTACAATAGAGTTAGACAGCTTCTGAGAGAGATGCATACAGGCCAAGGGGGTAGCTGAGAGACTCCTGAGATCAGTCGAGAGTACCTCCATTGGAGAGGTTATGTCAGAGGGACTAGAGACTGCTCGGTAGGTAGAATACTATCAGATGAGATATTTTGAGGCAGTTTCGCCTAAGCAGAGGATAGCATACACGCAGTCAAGCACTCGATCACGGACCCACTCATGCAGTCACACTAGGAGTGTGGTACAACCTATTAGATGAGAGATTGGGGCTTTAGGTAGCAGAGATCCAGTAAGACCTACTTACTCGAAAGATAGTAGCAGCCATGTGCCACAGCCAAATGCCCATCAATGATGAGTGATTGACACATTTATTCATTATATTTGATATATCTTGTTGAAACAATTGATATCCTTGTACCTCTGTACATTTGTTTTGATGAGATTTATGATATGCAGTGGTGATTCGATTATGCATGTGTTATGGATTCATGTATGCATTTTTTTTCTATATGTTATGATGTTTATGATGCAAATGATGATGTAATGTAAATGATTATGTTTTTATTTTGTGTATGATGATGCAATGATGATATGATGTAATATGTGTTATGATGAAATGATTTATAACATGATGATATATGATGCAATCTAAATGATTTTCCTTTATGATGCATGTAAGACGTAATGATAAATGATTTTAATGAGATGATATGTCCTAAAATGATATGATGTAAACTAAATGGATAATGATCAATAATGACGATAATAATGATATGAATTGGTGAATAATGATAATGAATGAAATGGATGCAATCTTTGTATCAATGTATATTTATGTAAAATGATGTGGAATGGATGCAAATGTAAATGTTATGAAATGATATAATATGAGATGAATGATTAATACATAAAATGACATAATGAGATCAAATAATGATAATGATAATATTGATAATAAAATGATATAATGTGAAAATGGAAAGTAATGCAAATGTAATGATAACAATAACGTAAATGAATAGTCATGATGAAATGATATGTAATGAATGACAATGCAATGAGATGCCACAAATGTCCAAATGTACCCAATTGTTTTTTGAAAAGATATATGAAAATTTTGCCAACCTTGAAAAATCTACTTAAACAGCCTCCAAAATGCAAAATGCAAATATAAATGAATTACGCAGTCCTAGAATGTAGTAATGAACTATTCTCCTGTTTGTCATTCCATGTTGCACTTGATTTTCATCATTGAGCTTTTTGATATGTTGACAGTTAGTACAAGCATCAAAGGGTATGTTAGCACCAATGATGACCTGAGTACTGCTTTCATGATGTTTGATATAGCAAGTTAATACAAGCATCGAGGTATAATTGAACC